>JANZLQ010000061.1:6176343-6203768 GCA_026212715.1 Elanus axillaris
TCCCCCCCCCCATTTGGTACGTTTTGACCTGGAATGCTTGCATCCTTTTCCTTTTTTCTGTGCTTAAAACAAAAAGTCAGGCCAAAGTTGGCTGGATTTAGAAAACAAAGTTAAAACAACGCTGAAAATGAATACTTAATCTGAAAACAAGTTCAACTTTTCAGTCAACTAAAACCCCCAAACTTTAAATTATTTTTCATTTTGTTGAGAAAGCAGATTTTTTTCATGCACTCACAGACCCAAAATAGTCCCTTTTCCAAGGTTATTTTGCTTCAGTCAGTGAAGGAGAAAAGAAGAAATACCCACATCATTTCACCTCCGAGGGTAAAAGGAGGAGGAAATAATTGAGCACACCAAAGCACCATCCATCCAGCAACCTGACAGTCAGTCACCAAGGCCACATTTCATACTGCTAATTAGCTGCTGAAACGTTTCTAGGACAGAAGCATTTTGCGCAAAAGCAGCATACAGAGAGCTAAAGCACATGACTACACACAGGTTGTCCTACTATGGTCTTCTAGGAATAAGATCTCCTGTTTCCTCATCTCATCAGCTACTAAATAATTTTTCATTTCTTAATTTTATGATTTTAAAGATATAGGGAACAGATTTCTTTTAAAACCTTTGCCCGCGGGAAAGGCATTAGCTTTTCCATATTAACTTCAAGATTTACAGCTTTCATTTTTGCTGGTGACAGTTCAGGAACTGTTTCACCGCTTCTGTGTATTTCTACATATTCAGTTCCATGTCTTCAGTAACATTAAGACCAAAGCAGTGATGCTGTGTTTATTAAATTCATAAATGATTTACACACAAGGAAGACTGTTCCAAAGCCCACAGAAGTCAACAGCATTTACGCTGACTCTGAGAAAAACCCTCTCGGGAAAGTAATATATTTCATTACAGCTTTGACTAGCCCCAAACGCTCCGTTCACTCTTCCTGGAAGACCCTTGTAGGAAGACTCCTGTGAGCTCCTAACCTGCCCACCTTCCTACTGCCAACACCGGGGCTAGCCCTACCTGACGTACGATGTCCCTTACAGCACCTTCCTAACCCACAGATGTTGTACTGTTGGCAAACTTTGGGCCCTGACCTTTTGGGTCCACGATTGCCTGGAGAGAGGTGCCAGCGTGTGTCCTGCACAGAGGGTTTGAGCACAAGCACCAAATCCAAAATGCTCAAGAAACACCAAAGGTAGGGTAAAAGAGCTGTCTGGTGAAACCTGAATGTGCCACACATCCATCAGAGATGGAGTAACTCCTGAATCCTGACTGAACAGGGCAGTTCTTGGTCAGGGCAAGAACTGATGCTTTACTCACTCAGTTTCCCTTTTTTATCCTTTCACTTCCAATGAGTAACAGTATAGTACTGCTCATTTGCTGGCCTTGTCTGTGTGCCATTTCCTTGGACATTTGCTTTTTTTTTTCTTTCTAATTGCTGTTTGGGTTGGTTAGCTAGTGCTCTGGAGCTGAGAGGAGTAGGCTAATGCCGAGTAGTGACTTGATCATCAGTTGCATACATGCTTAAGTAAGTCATGCTATTACAGCTCTCATTTATCAAGTCCTAACAGGCATCTTTAATGCTAAACTATATAGTCAAGAAATCAAAATAGAGATTTCAGTCATTGCTTGTGATCTACCTGGTTAAATAAACCAGCCTTCAGAAGAAAAATTACCCACTCCATGCAAAAGATCAGATGCTGTGAGTGTCCAAAGGCCTATCAATACAATCTCAGCAACTGTAAATTAATGTTTACATGTCAAAAGTCTGTAAGTGATTATGTAAGTCCATATATACACGTATGTTTACATTCACTATAATTTGGAACAAAAAAAAGCCTTTGGGATGAGTTTTAGCTTATTTCAGGATAAAGCAGAGGTTATCACATAATCCAGCATCACCTCATGTACCACAAAGCTACAGGACAATGCATTTTTATTCTAACCATGAAAAAAGTTTTGCACCGATTTATGATAAAAGAGGAAAAGTTTGCCTCATCCCTGCCTCCAGCTGCAAATATTTTTTGGCTGCGTAACACCCATGATCCATTCTCCTCCAGAAACAGAAAGGTCACATCCAGGTTGACACTACACCTGCTGCAGGAAAAGTCAACCAGACGCATCTTTACGAGCTCCAGCAGCAGCGGCACTCATACTTTTCACTCCCTAAGCCAAATTTTCAATGGTAACCCCTAAACGCACCATGCAGCACAGTACACTGACTGATACTCCTATTTTCTTTGTGAACGCAGAAAATGTAGCAGAACTACTACAAGTTTTAATCGGTCAACAGCCTCTCTGCTTTTTAAACAAAACACATCAACTCTGGCCCAAGGCTGAGCATCTGCCTTTTCATTCCTCACCCTGGATTAGTTCCTTGAGGTTGAAGCAGGCGAGAAAACCCAGTTAGACCTGTGCACTCTCTGCTCTTCCGAAAGTTATGGCCAAACTGTCTTTGGACAAATAGAGGCAAAACTGAAGCCTCTATAAGCAGTGGTCTCTTGAAGATTTCGTCCTTCTTCCTAACTCTGTTAGGATCTCAAGCTGACAGCCACATCATCATTTCAGCGACTGTAACGCACTTTCCTACCGCAGGAAATACTACAGGCTGCAATAGGGCCGGGCCAGCACTGCTCGGCTCCCAGCTCAGAGGTAGTGCCCACCACTTGCTCCTCCGGCTCCGCATCGTTTGGAACGTCAAAGGAGCTGAAGCTGGTCAAAGCGAGGTCCCGGTCAGCACCCCGTCTTGCATCAGCCCATGCCAGATGATGAGGGAAAGCGCAGATGCTCCGAGAAAGCCTGCAGCAACACCCCCTTGGTCTGCCCTACCAGGTGCTGGCAATCTAGCATTTGTTCTTGGCATTTAACAGCCCTCCATCTATTTTTATTTTCCAGAATCTGCACTTACTGCCATTGCTGCCAGCACAAATAAACTCGACAGCACCAGCAGAAAGGCTGGGAGTCTTCCCACAGAATAACACTGTCTAGAGTTTGCCCCTACACCTGAGGCTGGAAAATGTCTGAAATGGAAGGACGGGAGGGGAGGGAGGAGGATGCCAGCACAGCATGGGCAGGGTGGGAGGTGGACAAGAGAGACAACTGGAGAAGGGAAAACGGCAGAGTGGGGCAAGTGTGACATTCATCCCAACTGAAGAAGCCAGAAGTGATGTTTCCTACAAAGGAAGAGGCAGTAGTTGAGGGAGTGGGTAGGGGCTTGCTGCCCTTTTATGTCTGTGTTAGACACTGATTTTCCTAATGTCATAGCTCCCAGAAACACACAACTTTGCCATAACCTTAACTTTCATCAAGAAGAAAGGAAAAGTCCAGCCCTGGTAGTTGCAGGGTGAACTTGAAACCTCAGGAGGCAAAAACCACCCCAAAACATACTCAGATTTTAAAAGTGTCATGGTTTCTGAAGCCAATTCGGAGTTTGCAGTCTTCGAGCTAGCTACATCAACGGAGACTATCTATACACGTTTGCTTGTCAACAATGTCTTTATCTTTAAAAGCAGCACTTCACTTCGCTACTAAAGGGACTTGTTACCCAGTCACGTCAGACTATAACATTTGCCTCTCGCCAGCAAGCTTTTCATTTCTGGCTCTCAAGTTCTGACCAAAAGGGTAATTTTTCAATCATCAGAGAATGGGTTTGACACTTAGGATTTAGTGCCCCATAATTACATTTTTAAGGTCAGAGTTGAAGTGTACTAAAAAAAAAGTAGTAAAAAGAGAAAGCTGGGCTAGAAAAATAATAGCTGAGAAAGTTGCTGGAACAACATATAAAAAAATGCTTTTTATCTTTTAAACACTCCAATGATTTTGTCCAACTGCAGTAACGACTGAAACTTTTTTTCATCTCATTTTGAGCACACCTTTAAAACAAACCACAACAATGGATGAGGCTTCCTGCATCCACTTCCTGCTATGAACCATTCTAATTCTTTGAAATAAATATGTTTTGGGTTATTTTTGTAAGGGTAATGTTTAATATCTGTCCCCCAGCGTGTAAATGTGTAGAATACACCAAAGATTTAACATCTGCTACAAATAATTTTACAGAGGATCTCAAGTTCTCTATTTTAAGGTTATTAGGATATTGTACAGGTGGCCAAATTATTAAAATATGGTTTAAATTCAACATTCATGCATTTTCATAACATGTATTGGGTTTTAAAGTCTGGAAGCCACATGTCAACACTAGAAAACACAAGGCTGGCTTGCTGGAAGTTCAAACATTAAAGGCCACTTTCAAAACATTAGACTTGCTACACAGCATCACAGCTGTGGCAGCAGGCTGCTCTGCAGAAACACTTAGCAACACCCCCTAGGTAGAGGTGATGTAAAAAGTTAGGGCAAGCTACTTCTCTTTCAGACAAGCGACCATTTCTGTGAGCCTTACAGCATCTCTACCCCATACTGATTAAGTCACGACCTTCACCAACTGATCTTAACAGCTAACTTGAAGTGCACGCTGCAAGTGTAATGCAGAGTGAAAACTGAGGTATACAAACAAGTGCTTTTGATCTTGTTTCTTTGTTCATAAAGTACCAGGAAAGCTAAATGAGGGAAAGCTAAATAGATGTGGTATTAAAGAGCCCTACTTACCCTTACTGAGTAAGGCTCAGTATTTATTCCTATTTTGAGCACATTGCTTCTTAATGAATGAACAGGAACCTCTTGCCTGACATGCTGACATGGTGCAGAGCTCTGGGGATGCAGCTGGGGAGTTTGGGTCCTGGCTGGAAGG
This sequence comes from Elanus axillaris, assembly GCA_026212715.1. Classification (NCBI taxonomy): domain Eukaryota; kingdom Metazoa; phylum Chordata; class Aves; order Accipitriformes; family Accipitridae; genus Elanus; species Elanus axillaris. The sequence continues at coordinate 6,181,091 of JANZLQ010000061.1, forward strand.
AAGTATATGATTCACACCAGCATGTGCAACATGAACACCCACTTCTGCAGCCTGTGGTTTTACTGGGCTGCTCTGAAGACCACAGAAAGTGGTTTTCAGCACAGGAACTTTTGTACCTTCTTTGAGGGATGCACTAGCTATACTACTGCAAGGGAGAAGGGCGGCCGTACTCTATTCCTCTGTCCCACGGTTTATCAGTGGATGCCGTTACCTCAAGAAGCAACCCACAGCACCAGCTGAGCTCTTTGGGTCTGAGATCTCAGCTAGCACATCTGCTGCTTTACTTCCTAAGAGCCAGCGTATGTCTTTGTGCTTCCAGGCGATCCCTGCAAAGGCACAATCCGCAATTGGGAAGGGAATAGCACACATGTGAAGGGGAGCTGGCATGACACTCGGTGCAGGGGGAGCCGCATGTTGCAGGCCTACTTGCTGTGAGCCATCCCATTCATAAATGTTTTATTTTCCAATACATGTAATTTTGAGCACATTCAGGGTAACCACATCAAGTACAGGACTCTTACAGCTTTAAGCAGAGTAACATCAGACACAGCTGAGCCTGAATCAGAAGAATCAAAAACCATCTGGGAACTGAGCCGATACAAAGTTTCATCTCCAGCATTGACTTGGGGAAGACAATTATTAAATTAATTTAAAAAGTTAGTGAAAAACTAAAATTTAAACTAGACTTAGAAAGCAGCATCGCCACAAATGAGCACCACAGAACAAACCAGACTGCAGTTTTGATTAAGAAAAACACAGAGGATCATTGTCCAGTAGGACACAAAACAGCATTCAGTTAGAGCCAACAAAATCTTCACTGAAAGTTACACTGGACAAACCTGCACCATCCAGAATTTCTTTACTTGCCAGACAGGGCGTCAGCTGGGAATATGGGGATTCATACTTGGTTTTTACTCATAAGATCTCTGCAACAAGTCTTGTAGGAGACTAAGTTCATGCTCATAAAGATAGAAAATGTGCTCACCATAATGCCTGGATGTAAGTCTATTTATAAAAATCCCACAGAGAGAATTATTTTTTATTTAAGAAAACCTACTAAATTTCCATCGCTGTTAAAAGTAAATATTCCTCACATACACTCTCATACAGCTCAGAGAAGCAGAAGAACATAGAGTAAAAAGTGTAAGGGCAGGTGCTGAATCGCCTTTTCTGCTGAATTCACTATTGCAGAGCATCTCCTCACACATGGCACTACAAGATTCTCTCAAATGTGCTTGCTTCCTGCCACTTGGAAGAAAACCTCAACAACCTGACAGAGCTATATTGGGCACTTGTCATGAATGAGATTTTGTTACACAGCTTTGGTTTAGCAGCAGTTTAGGATTTATTAATATTTTTGAGATAGATCACAAGATTAGGTTGTAAAATTTTAACAGTACTTTTATCATCAGCCAATTTACCAGAGTGATTTGATGGAATTTGTTACAATCAAATTTGCGACAGTTAAAGATTTGGAAATGGCAGGGTTACATACAGATGGACATTAAATCAAACCACACACACAAACAGACAGATAAACTAGTTCTGAACCACACAGACAAAATAGTTCTGAACCAAACTGCAAATGCACATGCACAGATAAAACAGTTCTGAAGTAAATTTTATCCCCCCACACAAACAGAGGTTAACCTATGATTAAAATTTCCCTTTCATGAGTTTCACAAATTACCCACTTCTATGTGCTAGCATTCACAAACAGATGGTCAGTGAACCTCGCAAAATCAGGCCTTTAAGTCCTCGCGAAATCATCGACAGATGATTTTCAATCCTTGCAAAATCTACCCCGAGAGGTATCCCAGCTCAGGGGAGATATAGTATTTTATACTTGTTCACTGTACTTATTCTGCACAAAAAAGTATCTTTTTCAATGCTATTTGGAAGTGAGTTAAGCAGAGCAGCACAAAGGCATTCTTTGTGACCTGGGAGAATGTTACTCATGCCAGCAGGGAATAGCAAACCCACCTTACACTCTACTTTTATTTCACAACAAATGTCCGAAACCCTAATTTTATAGGATAGTCAGTGGTAAGGTTTTCTCTACTGTGATCTCACCCTTCCATACTGCCTGCCTCTGTTCTCATACAATCTTCCAGCTACAACCTTTCTAGCCACAGGTTTGCTTTTTTTAAGCACAGCTGTATGTTCACCATTCACTCACTGTTCAGCAAACTGCTGCCTTTAGTGATTGTGACTCTTATGTTCATCCCTTTTGTTAATTCCCTATGAAGCAGCAGACTGGCTTTAAAGTCTACAGAGCTGATGGAGAAAAGGTGTCTATTGTTTCCCTTCATGAAAAGGGATCCAAGCCCACATCAGACCTAACAGAAGAATTCAAATATTAATCCTGAACATAAGCAATATAGTGTGTTTAGTGCATGAAAGGATGCTGTAATCCTCTGATTAAAACACAGGGAAGAACCCATGGTCTTTTCAGTAAATGCTTATGTTAAGAAACGGCCCTTTGAAGGTACATCACCATCCTTACAAAATATTTTCTACTTTAAAGCAATTACCCAGGCAAGTACCTAACATCCCATACAAAGAACATTTAAATATTGGGTTATACAATTATTTTAAAGTGAAACACTTGAGACTATAGCCTGCCATTTAACATTTAACTTTCTTCCAAGTGCATACTGCTGGGGATCTATGGTGTTCTTCCCTCACTGAAGACATCTTGGGATACCTTGCTATCAAAGTGAAAGAAGTGCTTTGCATTTTTATCCCTGAGAGTTAATGGTTTCCCACAGTATTGTATGGAATTCTCAGATACTTTTCCTTATAAACTATTCTAGGATATCTATCAACAGCATCTCAGTGTCTCCTACAAAGTAAAATGTCTTAACTCAAAAGTTTACCCTAAAGTCTTACCTCAAAGCTCTGACCTCACTTGGTTAGATAGAAGAGCACATTAATGTTGGTTGCTGTTACATACAGCAGCTCTCAAAACTTTTAGTCTAAAATATTTAAAGGGAAAAAATGGAGATCTGATTGCGCTGAAAAAATCATTTATCTCTCCTACTTTCATTTCATTCTTAGCTCATTCAGATTTTCCAATGTTTTAGACACGGAACATTTAAAAAAATCAGAAAGAACATGTGAGGTTGAACAAAATGCCTTTTTAAAAAAATCTTTTTCATTACCTGCAACATTTCAAACATTTTCAAGTTTCACTGTAACAATTCCATTTCTACTTTCAGCATCCTGATCCAGCTTCGTTCTTACAACTCCTCTTGCAAGTGCTCAACACACCGGCAAGTCAGGTTCCAGGTACATCAGCTTGTTCGCCCACAAAATATAGATACCAGCTGCATGTCTAATTGTCATTTACAGGGCTTGCCTAGCATTACTAAAGAAACTCTTGCCTCAAGTTGAGGCAGAAACAAATTCCTCCTTTATGGGCCATTAGAGTACTCCCTTGCCTCAGTTATCACACTCTCCAACACAGAGGAGAAATGAAACCAGCAACCTCATCCTGAGCTTTCTCCCCTCCACATTGCTGTAATTGTGCATTGCCTTTTAGCAGGGTAGCTTTATCCAGCAAAAAGTGCCTAATGTTGTAATTAAAGATGCAAATGTCTTCAGGCATTGAGTGGGAACTGAATTAAAGTTAGCAGAGCAAACTTCCAGAATTTTCCTAAATTTTGCCTACTTGACTTCCCAAATATTTTAATAGTTTTTAGTATAAGAATTGTGAAATTACACATCGTAAGTGAGGTTCTTCCTGAGGCTTTGGCAACAAAGCAGTTTGCAGGGCAGAGCCTAAGATATTTGCTGCCAGTATGAGAAGGCTGGAGTCTAGAAGACTTATATTGTTTGCTAGAACCATGGAGTAAGATGAGGCCTTCACATAGGAACGGGGAAGGGCCGTGCACCATGCATTGGCAGCAAGGAGGGACTGACAAAAGAGTAAAGTTCTCTTCTACCTCATCGCTGTTGTGCAGTGGGAACACAGAGGTATGTGAACAAGGTTCAGGGAGCACGTTACTGGGTAGGAGGCAAGCAGACACTGAAAGCAACCTTCAGGACATGAGCTCAAACATCCCCTGCTTTAGTGCCTCAAAAGGCTTGGGCTCCAACAGGAACATTTGGGCTCATGCTTTTGTGCACAATACTAGTGTTTATACTGATGGCACGCAGTAGAACTGGTATATCATGTCAAATCCAAAAGAAACATTATGGAACAGAGAAGTGCTCAGGAAGCAGAGCAGGGCACAGCATTTTCATGCTGGATTTTCAAAAGACTGCAAGAATTTTATTACTGGAGTCATTGCACTGTATGTGACCACAACAACCACAGGGAAAATGAAAGCAGAATAGCAGCAATATTGCTGTTTTGGGCATTCAAATGTGGAGGTTCTGTAACAAATTCAAATAAACCCCCAATTTCCTGGCTCGGACATTACTTTCTAAATATGTCCATACAATCCTGTACCCGTACACCTATGACCTGAACTGCATAGACACCAACATGTTACAAGCCAAAAGCTAAGGAGCCTCATTAAAGAGCACCATGATTCTATGACTTAAGAATTAGGTCAGGCATATCACCTTTCAGTCAGAGCCTTCGAAGAAAGAGAGAAGACATCTGCCTAGCAAATATATTCTGCAGCATGATAAAGCAGATTAGACTTGAGAAGAAGCTGTGTCCTTGATTCAGAAGACAACATTCTTCAGCAGAAGACAGCTCAGTGTCATCTAAAAAAAAAAAAAACAAAACCAAAAGGGTAGCAAGTGGCTTAGATGATTAAAAAACTGGAAGAAAAAAACTCTTCCAGTCTAATAGTTTATCTGGTTTCATTACTTGCATTTAGCCCAATACCTTAAGGAAACAAGTCTTACACAATCACCTTTCAGACATGCAGGCAACAATGCACTTCTTCCCCCAAAGCTTTTGAAGTCATCTGCCACATTTAACAAAGGTTTTAAGTTTATATGCTCCTACAAGTATTACAAAAACCAGCAGCTGTTAGAAACAAAGGAAATCTTTTTGCAGGCTCTTACTAGTTACTGGAGAGCATAGAAAAAACCCCGACAACTTTGCAATGTTCAAGTATGACAAAATCTCCAGCCAACGCTCACACCTCATGAGATACTCAGGCATCATTAGTTTTGATGCTTCCAGAACTGTCTGTTCTAAGTATATGAGCTAATACATACATCAAATTATGGAAAAAGATAGAAGGAATTTTTAATTAAAATATCTTCTTTCACTGCCCTATAGTACTTATTGTGTACTGGAAAACACTGACTTTTCAAATTTATACAGCACAATCCAGCTGACATTGATGGAGAGCCTTACTGACTATATGGCATGCACATGCCCTGACCTACATAGTTACATGCCAGAGAGAACTACGACTGCACAAAGCTTGACCCGATCCGTAACTTGGATCACAGGAATATACCTGGATACACAGGGTAAAACCACTAGCTTGGTAGTATCCAACAGAAAAAGCATGGCTTCCTATGTAAACATTTCCAGCTATGGAGAGCTATCAAACCCTTTGAAGCAAGAATAATTAGCCTTCGGAGCACTCTGCCAATACACCAGTTTTCAGTCTTTCTAATTTCATCTTTCAAGTTGCTGGAGTGTCATGTTCGCCACTTTTATTCAAGGTGTTTATGAGTATTCTCACACCTCAGCATAAACCCAGGTAGTAAAAATATAATTATACTTCAATGGATAACTGTTTTGAAACATTGCAAAGTGCATGGGTGATAAAACCAATACTAGAAGTATTCTTACAGTTCCTCTAAGATCTTGCATATTTATTATTAAAGGTATTTCTCATTATGTACTTTATTTACTATGAATCAAACATGTTCAGTACACAAGAAAACGGTGCAGCCAACGTACAATTCTTTCAGAATAACAGAATTACCAGGTCAGATCATGCATAAAAACAGGTTTTAATTAACATGCTGCATAGAAATGGAAAAAAAAACCCCAGAAGGAACCACGTCTCGTACTTCATACTTCAGAGTTTGTTCCAAAGTACAGTATCACTTAATATAACTGCAGATAAGCAACTGTTGCTCTAACAGAAATTTAAACCAATGTCTTAACTGATATGCAACTTGTTATCCACATCAAGAATATTCTACCACCACTGAAACTGCGATGCAGCCTATAGTTAACAATTTCCAAACCCAGAAGTTGTAGAGGGCCTGCTGAAGCCAGGAGTTACTTGCTTCAGTGGATGTTGACTAAGCCAACCACTTTCAAACCTGAAGGGATGACAATTCTGTTAAAGGAATACACTTCAAAAAAGTCCACCAGGCATCCAGCGTAAGTCAATGTTAAACTTAGTAGAGAACTTTGAAGCTGTTATCCTTTTGTTCCAAAAGGATAAGATACATGCAGTTTGAAGACCTCTGTGCAGTGACACCACCAGTGAATTACCTGGTAGCAAAAGAAATACTATCTTTAACACCATTTTCTTAAACAAAATGTTAAATTAAACAGAGGTTATATACAAGTCAGAATTGCATGCCAATCCTAGTAATTATTTTAAACGCACTGCTGAAATTGTTACTGACTTGCAGTGAATTTTTTGAGACACTTTAGAACATGGAACTTTTACTTTCCTCTAAAAATCACATACTCTGCATATGAGATCTTGTACTATTCCTACTGTTGCCAGCAACTTGCAGTTTTAAAGTGGATAGATTAAACCAGTTTGCCCTGGCAAATCCCGCTGAAGCAGCTTGCAAGCCTATCACCCCGTTTCACCAGGAGAGGTTCCCATCACTGTGAGATCTCTGACAGCAGGGAATGTTCCCGTGTCTCTAAGGCTCCTGCTCAAGGTCTGAAGCTGAAACTGCCAACAAAGGCAAGCTCTCAGCAAGGCACTCCAAATGGGAGCTGCAGCATCTGAATGTGGGCACATGTCTCTTCCTGCCAGATCTGCAGGCAGCAACATCCTAATCACCTGTGACCATCTACTCAGTGAATCCATGTCACAGCTCTTCCACGCAGTTCGAAACAGCTCCACATTCCTGCCTCTTACTAATTTGTAAAGCAAGTTTAAGATTGTTTTCCACTAGTAAGTCTTCTAAAGGTGTTTACCACACTTTAGTTACTGTATTTTGTATGTATCATTCATACATACACACACAAAAAAATTATATATATTTATGTATGCAAAATGATGCAAGGCATATTTTCTCCATCACAGACAAATCTTTAAAGAGGATCAAATATTAAGAGAACTTTTGTGCCTCCAAATAAAAGTAAAAAATAGTGTTCTCATTAGATACAGACAGAATTCCTTAACTGCATTTCCTGTTTTACATATAAAAGGTATACATTTAGGTAAGACAATCCCTTCAGGAGGAGAAAAAGAAGTTGCTTTTCATATTCAAGGTATCTTTCCTAAAAATCGCTCCAGAAGAAAGTCTCCCAAACCATGCAGAAGAAATATATGTGTTTGTAGCGATGAAAAGTAAAAGTAACAATAATGAGTGCAGAAGTAAAAATCTGCTGGAATTTATTCCACTTTTAAGGAAGCAAATAAAACTCCAAAATGTACTCTGTGGGAGAAAGTGGAGTTCACAAAAATGCAGTCTGTGTCATAAACGTCCTCTTTAGATGTAGATATTACTGTGAGTTTCATTGGTTGTCAGCAACTTCTTCAAAATCTTTGTGCTTTCAGACACATCCTAGGAAAAGGAAGAAATGATGAGCATTAGCTACATTGCTGGTAATGAAACAAAACAAAAAAGCCTCACAGTCCTCTACTCCAATTTTTATTACTCTGAATACCAGTTTTATTAAAATATTAACTGTGAGCAAAACTCAGGTCTTCTGAACGAAGATATCCAGAGACCTGCTAAAGGCTCCAGAGGAATTTGCAGTTCAACCCTAGAACCAGATTTGCTAATTTGCATTCTTCCCCACTTGTATATGAGGAAGAGCCTGCATATTTGCTGTGGTTTTCCTTCAGAGTTTAAACATTTACATACTAGTCTGTTAGACTTATTTAACAGACCAGTATAAGCTGTAATGAAAACTAACTTGCAATTACCGTATTTAAAGCTGAAATAAATACTTCAGTACACACAAACTTCTTCTGTTATTTAAATCTAAGTTCAATTGGCAAAACTGAGGAAAGTGTTTTGAACCAACTACACTTCAGTTAAAAACATTTCAGGAAAGAGCAAAACATTCACTTTAGTAGTTCTAATACCATAATTTCACAGCTGCTTGATTAGTACAAACCTGTTAAGATTCATCTTTAGAAATCTAGTCTTTTAATTCCAGAAAGTAGTTATAGGTCAAAATAAATTTCTTAAGAAGCTTTCACGTATGGCACAAGACAGGTAGATACAGAGCTAGAACAGAGCCATCTTGCATACGGATGTAAAAAAAAGAAAATTTAAAAGACTTTAACACGAGACACATCCAAAGGAAACTGCAGCTTAAACAATCACAAGATATCACTCCCCAATATACGACTACAAGAGCCTGAAAAGGCAAAATGAAGTTTTTAGGGAAGTTGTAGGTCCATTATTTCTAAGCAACTTACAAACAGATGTTACAGCAGGTACTATACCAGAAATCATTGCCCTTTGTCATTAAAGTCTGTATTTTTCTCCCTTTTCAGGTGGAATCCTCATATGGGGACATGAACAACAGAATGCAAGAGATGAAAGACAGACAAAAATAGACCAAACCTCCCATTACTTTATAAATATGAAATTTTACCTTGACTAAACTCTTCAGGATTTTAGTAGAAAGCAGAGGCTTGAATGCTTCAATTGTAACTGTGTCCAGTTTGATAACATCAGTGTAACACTGATACAACACTGCAGGAATCTGCCATACTTGACAATAACTCAAAACTAAATACAAGTCAAAAGAAAACATGTGTTACATTCAGCGGAGAAGGAATCTCAGTTCTATATATAAAACCACATTTCTTCTGGCCAGAACTTCAAAAGCATGAAAGTTTATAAATTAACTACTCAGGATCCTGACTGCTAGACCAGCTATCCCTCATTCCCCAGATATACAAGAAAATAAACTACCAAAAATTAGTAAAATGCAGTTGGTGTTTCTTCCTGGCAAACACCTTAACTGGAAACTGCATATGATTGGTAACAAAAATAATATGAGCTACTGTAAAACAACAACAACCCAAACAACAACAAACAAACAAACATAAAAACTCAAAACAAAGTGCGAACAAGATAAACTTTTTCTAGAAAAATCACCCACTTTCAGCTCCTGCCAAACAAGTTTTTTGTCATGCTACCACTAATTTAGTACTGTACAATGAAAAGCCTGGGGGTTTTATTACATCACATAATAAAACTGAATCTAACTTTCACATGAGGTCAATCAGTAGCATTGTGAAACCTACTTTACCTGTAATATGCAGAAAGAACTTTATAAGCCTTAGTTTGGATGCTCAGATGAAAGTAACTCTTAATAAAACATAACTTAGTTCATAAGTAAAATACCCCCCCCAAAAAACAATACACAATATGCTTTGTGAGGCTATATTGCAGAATTTGCTAGTACTTATGTCCCACACATAAAGAATAAAAGGATTTGTGGGTGGTTGTGAAATTTGTCCCTATTTTACAAGGCAACATGTAAGATATCAAATTGTTAAGAACTCATTTTCAAAAAGCTAACTTAATAGCCCATTCACAAAATTAAGTAAAAATTCTAATTGCAATGCCATGCTTTTCAAAATGAATTTTGTGTTGCTGCCAGCAGCCTTGTAAATAATTGGAATTGCAAAATACCAGCAGCAGGAAGATCTCGCACAATGTTAGGTTGTTCCAGCAGTGGGCAGCAGACCTGCTCTTTGAAATCTTTTGTCTTCAAGGCTTTCAGAAACGGAGATGGAAGTGTTAAAGTGGATTCCTGAGTTTTATAATCAGCTACAGGACATGTTGAAAGTATGGTTACTTGCAAGCCCTCCTTTCGCATACAGCCAAAAACCTGAAATAAAACCATTAACACATAAACAAAATTTATCTTCTCACAGTACAGCATAAAACCACAAAGAATCATTTCAATTGTGCAGATGGCAAACAGCAGTTTAATTCGAGTTTGCAGGACAAACTAAAATTTGAATTGCAACCTTCAGGTAGAAATTTCACATGCATTGCTCTTAGGACGGAGACAAAAAAACCCAGAATAACAGCTAACATATTTACCAAGTCTATTGATTTTCTTGAGAGGCTTTAGGTTTTCAGCACTTTCTGTTCACCTGCAAATATATTAAGACTTACTATTTTTACTAATGGTGATTGTAGAAAGAAAAAGGACTCCAAATAAAACCAGGCTGCTTATAACAGGAAGGCAGCTTGCTAAGCTGCAAAACCTTTGCAATTTAAATCATGTTCCCCAGATGTTTTACAGTACTTTAAAAGAGTCTTCACTTTAAATACTCAGATTTTATTTAATTATATTCAATTTGAATTGAGAAAGAGAATCTTAATTGTCCCAGTCTTCCTCAAAGAAGAGTTTCAAAAACATTGTGCAAAACGTACTTTAGGATCCATTGCATGCCATCACAAAATACCAACATGTTGCAGTTTTCCACTGTTTTTAAAGAACTTATGTCAAAATGAGCAGAAGCATGATAAACCTGCACCTTCCCTTTACACTGTCCTCTTCAGATTTATGATCAATAAGGGAATAGGGAATTTTGTAAACGTTACAGAAACACACCTGTTTCTGTATATGGTACCAATCACAGGAGGGAAGCTGACTGTTCCTTCACGTCAGTGGGTTACCACTGTAATACAAAACTGATACAATTTTTCTGAAGCGCACGTATTTTCAATTTACTTTTCTGGAAGGCTGGTATACATTACTGCAAAACTTTAGTCTGTATGTTCTCATTTTGTCAGTAATGACTTACAGAGAAAACACATACAGAAGTAAAAGTCTTGACTCATGGACTGTGGAGATGCTCAGTGAATCAGAATTTATGAAACATACAGAACAGGCCTGTAACTCACACTAAAAGCAAAAGATTACCTGTACATTTCTGCTGTACATTTAAAAATACCAATACCCACAAAGTGTAAAAATACTCAAGAACATTGACTTGGTAAAACTGTACACTCCTACTGTTCATAAACACCCACATTTGAAATAACACATATGTGCAAACAGCTGGGAAAACACAAATGGGGAAGACAGCAAAACCACAATCATCCTTCTTTCGTAATCCCAGTTTAAATGAAGTGCAAGAATGCATGGAATACAGCAAACCCAAAATGTTCTAGGTCTTAGGGTTTTGAAACTTCAAATTTAACCATTACCCCCTCACCAAAGTGAATTAAACTCTTCAACAAGCCAAGGAACTATAAAAGGCTAGTTTTCCACAAACTTGGGTCTGAAAACCCTGTATCGTTCAGTGATGTTACCCCTGTTTTCCATCTTCTTTGCCTTCCCATAATCTCTCTGGCTCCCTCACACCGAGATGCTCATATGGTTCTCCCTCGCAACCAAGTAATCCTTCTCATGTGCTGGCCACGCCAGCTGGCAGGCTAGACTGAGCAGGTATCACTCAGCTCAGGCTGAGGACTTGTTGTCAGGGGACACACCGCTTTTTATTTACCTCACTCTTCGTGTCTCTAGCCACAGCCTTACACAACTTCAGCGTAACACAATAGCTGTAGAATCTCTGCTTGTTCATGAGATCAGCAGAGATTTAAAGGAAGGTAGGTTAGCAGACAGACAGCATGACAAAATAAATCGTATTTCCTTGAGCCTAAGCAATGACCCAAATCCATAAAGACAATCAACAACCAGAACATTTCCCCCCAGCTTTATCTTATTAAAATCAACATGATGATATTTGGAGGGACCTGAATGACTAAGCAGCATTTGTGTACATGAATGATGCTGGGGTAAAGCACTTGGTGTACTAAGTCTATGAACAAATGGAGCAGATACTGCTTTGGAGGCACCTTCCTTTAGAGTTCCTCCTTGTAAAAGGAACAGAACACACCCATTAGTAAAGATACCATCCATCATGAGTTTCACAACAGGTTTGTCTGATGATCCTTTGGCAACTGTACAAATGCAGTTATGTTACTTTTTAAGGAAGGACTTTCCCAGAGCTGAAATAAGCCATAGAAAATTTAAGCCAAACAGGAAAAAAGTTTGGAAAGTAGTTAAGGGCAACAAAATTGTAACTGTCCAAAAAAACATTGTGGTTTATCCCCAGCTGGCAACTAAGTACCATGCAGCCGCTCACTCACTCCCCCCAACTCAGTGGGATGGAGGAGAGAATTGGAAAAAAGTAACACTTGTGGGTTGAGATAAGAACAGTTTAATAGAACAGAAAGGAAAAAAAAATATGATAATAATAACAATAATAAAATTACAATAATGATAAAAGAATTGGAATACACAGGTGATTGCACAATGCGATTGCTCACCACTCACCAACCAATGCCCAGTTAGTTCCCAAACAGCAATGTGCCCCCCCAGGCCAAGTCCCCCCATTTCATATACTGGGCATGAAGTCCCATGGTATGGAATACCCCGTTGGCCAGTTTGGGTCAGCTGTCCTGGCTGTGTCCTGTGCCAACTTCTTGTGCCCCTCCAGCCTTCTCGCTGGCTGGGCATGAGAAGCTGGAAAATCCTTGACTTAGACTAAACACTACTTAGCAACAGCTGAAAACATCAGTGCGTTATCAACATTCTCCTCAAACTGAAACCAAAATGCAGCACTATACCAGCTAGTAGAAAGACAATTAACTCTATCCCAGTCAAAGCCAGGACAAGAAGTAATTGCACAAAATTAGCAAGTTAGAGCAGATACAACTGGCAGCATCTAGAAAGGAATTTCACAGAATCTGCAGATAGGAAATTTGTTCATTTGCTGAATATTTAAGAAAAGAAAGCCACATCGAAAACAGTTATTTACAATGCTGTCATGTTCAGAGTATGAGAGAGGAAGAGGCACTTACACTAAGTTGAAGATCCCCACCCCTAAGATTTCATTACTCAATTTGTTGTCTTGCCAGCTTTACCTTTTCAAGCCACTGGAACTGTTGATCCTCAGCTACGTAGCAACTACACTGGCACAACAAAACCTTAAAAAGAAAAAAAAAATAAGTTGCATAAGCAAGTAGTTTAAAGAGCACTGTAACAGCCAGCTCATAATCACATGTAAAGATGATGTGACTGCAGCCAACAACTTGTTCAGTTTTCTTGGGCTTCTTCAACTCTTATTTCAACAACAATTTTCCATTCACAACTGATATGAAGCAATCAGGGTGTCATGCATCTTCTTTGTACTGAACTTCACACGTCAGAACTTCAAATAGTTTTAGTGAGCATAACGACCCTTCAGATTTCTGATGAGCTTAATCCAGAATACTGCAGCCTTAATACTTTGTTTGCCCTGAGCAGGGTAGGGGGTAGATGAAGGTTGCTCTCTTTTTCAGAAAGCTAAAATACAGAGGAATTCATGTGTAAGTCACTTACTGTTGGATCTGATATTAACCGGTAAAATAAACAGAAAGAATCTGTCGGGAGGACAGTTGTTGTGTTGGATGTTCGACACCACTCATTCCACAGCTTCACAACTCCAACTACTTCCCAACATACAGAATCCAGAATAAAAGACGACAAGAAAGCTGCAAAAAACAGTAAACCTGTTGATTTATGAAGAATAAATCTCTGTTCTACAGATTAATACCAGAATTGAATTAATTATTCCTCTGCAATCTCAAGTTTAAAAATAAGATATTGCGCTTTTTTCGACATTTATTGACCAAATCCAGCAGAGATCAAGAATGAATAACCTCACGGTATCAAGACTTAAACAACAGTTCTACATATAGAGATCCCCAACATCAAAACCACATATTCTTAGCAATCATATCACTACGTTCAACTCTGATTCCTTTAGTACACACTAAGGAGGTAAATATTAAATCTCTAATACTTCTTGACATACCAGATATAACAGATTTCTCAAAAAAAAAAAATATCACTGAAACAGCAAGGCAGAACTATTACAGTGGCTTTAGGAAGCAGAGACACGAGAATGCTTGACTTAGTGGCAAAAAGAGATCTTAAATCAGATGTTCCTAGATCAAATTCCTGACAAAAGTTACTATTAAACAGAAGACAGATCTAAAATATCTATAACTAATTTTCAAGGAAAAACCTGAACAAAGAAAAAATGAGTTAGCAGAGTTAACTTAGATCTAAATGTCATCTAGATGCAACCTAAATATAAGGAAGACTTAAAATGTTATATCCACAGGGAAACTGCTATTAAAAAACTCAAGACTTTAGTAAGTGTGTGTGGGAAGGGGAGAGGGTGTTTCTAGACTCTAGACCTAATGAGTAAATAACCACCTCAAAAGAGCGAATTCTGAAAAAGTGGGGAATTAGAATGTGAAAAAGGGACTGACTGATCAAGAAAAAAAAAGGTAAAAAAAATCACTATTCATTAGAAAGTAAATAAATTATAGCTTATTAAGCCATAATTTTACATCTTTGGCAGATCCCCATTTCAAAACTCTAGACTGCACTGAGCAACATGCTAGTATTAGAAGGAAACTTTGCCAATTAACCAACAATCTAGGAGAGTCTACCAAACAAAAGTCAGATAAAGGAAAAGGGGGTTGTGTCCCAACTAAAATCCAAACCCCAAACATAATTTGCTTCTGCTCTTCAATTGACGATGTATCATTGTACCGTGATCTAACAGGAAGAATAAGCAGGTGTAACAGAAACTGTCTTACACGTACAGTCTACCTTTGGCTTCTCTGGACAATTCAGCTGCCTCCAGGTTAAAACTCCTCTCCCTAAATGAAGGGCTGGACACCCTTAAAGGACCATTCTTACAGCAGAGACCAACGTTAAAACAGACTACGGCAAAGGGAGCATCCTGGCACCCTTAGAGTTTCTTCCAACCTGCTTTCTCAAATGTGGCCACCAGCAAGAGAACAATTGCATTTCGGAGCCTCAGACGGCCTGTCTGTGCAGTCTGAACCACCCACCTGCAGCGTTATGTCCTATCGCTACGATAAATTTAGAGCACGCGAACGGCTCGTCGGCAGAGCTTTCCGTAGAGGTGCGCGACTTCAAGGTCCAGAGGACGTCGATCTCCCTGGTAAAAGAGGCGGAGGGAAGTGGGGCGGCTCTGCCCACACCCGGCCCGGCCCCCCCGGAAGCCGTGGCGGGGGACGCCGCACCGCAGCGGCGAGCAGAGCGGCCGTGGTGCCGCTACCTTTTCTTCTCCAGCTCCCTGCGGATCTCCCGGTCCTCGGGAGTCTCCTCCGCCGACTCCTCATCGTCCACGCCGGCGCGGGACGGCGCCACCACCACCTCCCCGAAGAAGGTCGCCATCGCCGCCGCCTCGCCGCTCTCCGCGCCTGCGCGCCGCGACACTCTGGTTCGCCGGCACCACAGAGTCCCGCTCACGCCCGGTGACGCTCTGGCCTCACAGACCATAGAGCGGGCCTCGTCCTTCCGGCGCGGTGGGACTTGCCGATCCGGAGCGGGGAGGCGGCGGCGGCGGAGCCCCGGCCGGGGGAGGCCGGGGCGAGTCCCGCGCTTGTACGGCGGCCGCGGACAGAGAGCCGAGTACGGCAAGCGGCCGCGGCTAAAGGCGGCGGAGGTGCGCAAGCGAGGGCGCGGTGACCGCAGCGGCTCTGTGGAGCTCGGCTCCGGTGCCCACCGGGAAGGCCTTCCCTGTTAATTAACGCACCGGCATCTGCCGCAGCTCGTGCCGCCCGTGCGCCTTTTCGCGGCCCCGCGCTGGGGTCCTGCCCTAACACAAACGACACCCTCGCTCCCCCCCAAAAACAACCCCCAAACTCAAACGGGTTACAAATGCAGCGCACTGAGCCGCTCTGAAGACAGACACTACCTTTACAGGTCCACTACGTCGCTTTGCTACCCCAAGGACAGCTAGACCGAATAAAGAATGCTGAGCAATTAAAATTACCCGGAAAATGAAAGAACTGCTCTCTGCAAGGATTAAAAAGAGCCAGTTCTGATAAGAGTAAGCATGCTCATTTAAATAAACTAAACCAATAATAATTTCAAACTCATGGAGGGTGAAGAAGTCCCTTTCCAGTTTAATAATTTCTCCTACAGACAGGTTCCAAGGAGCCAGTACATAGAAAATTAGGAAATACAAAACAGCATTTGCTTTGCTTAGAAAACAAAGTGTTACGGTCCCCAGGCCAGTAATTCCCTCTCAGATACATAAATACAAAGGCCAGGACCTTATCCAGCTTTCAAGGATCACCACGAACATGTAGCGCATGAGCGCTGTATGACAGAATACAGTGTCTGAAAATGGGCAAGAAAGAAAACAAATCTTTTTAAATCTAAGCCTGAATTAGAAATACAAACCTACCAGCCCAATTTTAGCTGTTTAAACTTAATAAAAACTCTGACATTCACTTAAGAGCTCTTGTACCAGTATTTATTCCTATACTGGAGGTTATACTCCATAGAACATTGATCATAAGCAGCTGCTGAGCAATGCATTTGGTTTATGGATAATATAAAAATACCAGTTGACTTACGCTCTTTGAACAATGTTGCCCCTAAAAGGTAAGAAACACAAAGCCACCTCCAAGTTTCATCACTAAACACAACTGTGTTCATTTTTTAGAAACCAACTCAAAGAATTCAGATAAACATCTATCCTGAATTTACAAAGTTCCACTGTATCATATTAAGGACTCTGCTCTAAATAAAATTCCTGGGGCAAGAATGATACAAACTAGGTTATTTTCGGACTTCATATAGCAGTTTTAAGGAAAAATAAAAAATATTTCTCTACACTGAGTAACATTTTAGACACCAAAGTGATGTGATGGTAAATACACACACCTTTTGGCACACGATGCCAGCAACACTGCTGGAGAAGTGGTTCTCACTAACCGCTGATAAGCAGTGTGCGGGACACCCTTTTCCACTACTTCGCTTCCATTTGTACAAGGCAGCTCTGGCATTAACGACTGTGATCGTGCAGCTGCACTGCCTGTTTGTTGGTTGTTTTTTTTTTTTTTCCAAACCCCTTCCAGATGCTACTACCAGTCCAATCTGCTGGAAAACTGATTCACAAACTTGCTGTTTCACTTAAAGTGGGCTGGGTTAGCATAAATCTAATATTCTGACATATCTCCTATTGAACAACGAGATCAGGAATCTCCAAGTCTTACTAAGCATGAGGAAGGGAACCAGCCAAGCAGAGAGAAGAAACCTATAGTACAGAGTGGGAAAGGAGCAGAGATCACCAAGCACCTGGTGTTGGACTGAAGGCAGCGATCGTGGGGCTTCCACCAGCACAGCTCCAGGGAAAAGCAAAGTAAGAGTTTAGAGGTGCTATGCATTCTCATAGTTGATATGTGGCCAACCAAGAATTCATACATTTTTCCCAGAGAAATTTTCTCCGATCTTCTACACAAGAATTATTTCTTGTCAACAAGAGCCACCTCAAACATTTCACAAATAGGAGATGTACTGCAATAATCAGAAACTGATAAGGTTTAATCAATGAGAAGTCTAACATTAAAGCACTTAAAAAATTTAAATACGGAAGAACAACAGAAATGTAGCAAAAAGGTCTGGAATGTAAGAATCCTGCACCTCAAGCTTTTCACGCATAAAGAAAACAGAACAAGTGTTTTGTTTGTTTTTCTATTTTATAAAGAAAACACACAAAAACCCTTAGGCCCAAGAGTTCACCTGCATTTCATATTCTTAATTTTACAGTATAGAAGTCACATTAATGATGATAGTACTACCTGTCAACATAAACCCTCTCTTCACCAGCACCAATATGCCTCTTTAATTGGCAAATATGCTTTTTCCACTGGTAACTGGTTCTATTTGCATGTTATCAATAATGGAAGTACAGAACATTTAACATCTGTACTAATACAAATTGTGAAGTTATTAGCCTAGTGACTGTTCATAACTTTTGATGCAATGCTAGCATCTGCCAGATTTTTATAGTGTATAGTATTATTTATAAGCCTGTTATTATTGTATATGATTTCATACAGCATTAGAGATGTTTGAAATCTGTTGTTGAATGTTGTATGACCTAGGTAGTATTCCATTGCAGCACCCATAACAATAATACTCAACATACTGCTATTAACCTGTCGCGCAGTGTTTTAACATTTTTTTAACTCTTGTTATATGTAATAAAATACCAGTAAAGACAAAAAATTGCCCCTATAATGAGGCACATTTTGGCATCTGTGCTAAATGCTGCTACATGGGCAGGCAAGTGCAAGTCAAAATATGAAAAGGAGAAAGTCATCATCTAATCACATTCATAACTTTTTCATAGAAAAATATAAATATATTCCCTGAAATGTAGGACAAAGAAGAGCCAGCATCCATCATGAGTTCTAGTGCTATTACCATAAAAAAAAAAAAAAAGTGGGCTGGCTTTTCTTTTTAAGGTTACGTTTCACAATCTACATCATCTAAACTTCTGTCATCGTCATCATCATCGTCACAATCATCGTATCTCACAGTCCGTCTACCACCATTCCGAGTTCTTATCTTAGAACGCCTATTAGCTCTTCTATATTTGGTGTAATCCAAATCTTCAGAGTCATTTTCCTGGTTAGGTTTCCATCGTTTCCTTCGCTGGGGTCTTCTGGAAGGCTTGGGTAAATTGGAATTGGTAATTTCTTTTCTAAAGATTTCCGATTTCCTTTTCCTCTTTCTTGTTTCTGTGGCATCACTATAGATACTGTTATCTGTTCCAGAGTCTGAATCAGAAGAACAAATGAAACTGGCTTTTGAACTTCCTGCAGTCCCAGGTGCTTCCACGTTCTCTGACACTAAGCTTTTTTCATCTTTCTTCCCTCCTGTTTCAGATTCTACTGTTTCTTTGAAGTTATCCAATAATTTTGATCTTTTGAAAGTAGTTCTACATTTTTTATTTGATACTTCTCTGATATTTTTAGTTTCGTGTTTAGCTAGGTCAGAATCTACCTCCTCTTCAGAGTTGCTCATATGGTGGTTGTGGGCTGAAGTTGACTGATCAGAACTTCCCCAGTTTCCCCCATTTGCTATCCTGTGGTTTGTGGAATTCTCTTCTGAAGAGTCATATTTGCAATTTTTAAGAGCTGCAGCACAGACTGTTTTGTGTGCCTGATCGTGGTTATCATCATTCTGCTTTTCAGTCCCTTTTATCTCTGCCTCAGATTCTGTTTTTTCGTTCTCAGACTCACTAATGTATTTTCTCTTAGGAGCAGATGATTCAGGGCAGGAAAGTTTTTTTCTGCCAGAAAGCTGTTCCTTCTCGTTTTCAGACATTAAGCAAGCATCTATCTCCAAGCTGCCGATCAGTTTCTTCCTGGATGCTGCAGACACATTGCCATGAAGCTGCCTCCTGTTCTTTTTTACTGTGTAAACACTTTCTGAGCTTGATAATTCTTCCTTTGTATTGCTCATTATCTTAATCTTACTAGCTGCCAAAGTGGCACATCTGCGTGGATTCTTCTTTTCAGTCACATTAGACAGCTTTATGTGTTTCTTGTAGTTAATGATACAAGTCCTGCTCCTGAGCACTTTCGCACTTTGTCCAGGCTCCTCAGATGTTGATTCTACAAAAAAAAAAGATTTAAAAGTTCTTTTTAATAACTTACATTCCTGAAATAATTACTTTATTAAGCACAAACACTACTACCTTTAATAAAATACACAAAACTTTGGGGGTTTTTTGTTTGGTTTTTTTTGTTTTGGTTTGGTTTTTTTGTTTTGTTTTTTTATTTCAACTCTTACATGCAATTTACCTTAAGCGTTTACTAAAAATACAGTCAGCCAGTCCCAGGCATATTTTTAACTCTCAGGACTACTCTTTTCTTTGAGATAATGAAAGGGTGTGAAAGTAACATCCTTCAGCAGCGCTCTAGTAATAATTAGCTTAGAAATTACAAATTACCTAACTTAGTAAGCAAATGCTTTCATATTACTCTTACTTCTACCATTAGAAGCTATCATTTTCTTACTAGAATGAACTATCAAAATTAATTAATACATATTTTAGACCTTCTTATTCTAAAAAAGAGATTATAATATTTTATGTAGACACAAGCCCCAGATGGATTTCACAATTTTAGCATTACTTCACATACACAGAGAACATTTAAACCGTCTGGTTCCTTAGCGACTTAAACAGTAAGACTGCTTCTAACAGTGAATCTTCCACTCAGTATTTTTATTTTTAATATAGCACTTGCTTCTTATGTTGGGTTTTAAAACAAATATTCAATCTGTAAATAATATGAACAATGCTAAAAAGATCAATGATTTAAACTTTTACCTCCTAAACAAACAGAATTACTCAGAGGTATCAGTAAAAATTAAAAGCAGAAATTCTTTAAGTAAATTTATTTGCATAGACTTAATTTAAAAAAAACAAGAAAATTTTACTCTTTTAGCAGAAATGTGTTTTGCAAAGTTAGTTTTCCAAGATTGTTGTCCATCTTGTATTTCTTTCTAGCTGTTACTGACTTCATGAGCAAAACAGATAAACATGTGCTCCATTAAAGCCTCTACTTTATATTAGCCTATTATCTCCTGATAATAGTCAATTTTGTTCTACCTTAAACTCCTTACTTTTGATGATTCTCTACCCATACTCAGCAAACAGAGGTAAAAATCATGGCAGCTGTTGTATATTTGCAGAACACTAGAGGAAACTAGGGAACTAAATATTGTTTCAAGTAGAAGTTTGGAAAAACAAGAAGAGTTTATAGAGGCCATACTCTCTCATCTTCCTTTACGGAGGGATGAAACAAGCTTGTCTTGCTAACTTTTTTTTCAACTGTCTTAATTGCTAATGGCCTTCTCAGAATGACAGCCACCCAGACATGGGAACACTAGCCTGAGACTTAAAACTGAGTAAGGTTCAGTTCCTTAGCCAGAAGTGTTAACACTGCGAGTCATTTGTACTCTTTTGTTCCCCAATTCCTCACCTGTGAGGTAAGGACAGGGCAACATTGTCCCTAAATTCTGACAAGAATAAATGCAATGAAAATGTATCATTGAAAGTTAAAAAAAAAAATATGATGGGACAAATTCAAATGTCCAGCTTGAGTACCAATATTAAAAATCTCTTCAGATACCAAATCTGGTCATTATTTCAATGTAAATCCTTTTATGTACTACTCAAATATATTCCTATTTTGACGTTTCCAAAGGATAATTAATTTACTGTCTTTTCTAACAGTTTCCAGAAATTATACATGAACACTACCACTGTTATTATTTGTACTGTGTGATTTTATGGCCAAAACATAACACATTTTTGCTGAATATTGCATAATGCTGTATAAAAGGTGAACTAATTTACAGATTAAAAAAAAAATTAAGAGCTAAAGCTTAAATTATACACTGTCCTCCAATACTATCAAGTAGACACGCATACAACATATGGCTGCTGCTTATAGCTATTAGGAGGTAAGCCTGAACAGGCAGGAACAAAGAGCTTTAACATGGTAAATTACACTTGAAACAGGAAAATACTTAAAGGAAACATAATGATAAATCATAACATACTAGTGGTGGCAAACAACACACAAGTTACTGATACAAAGAGGCATTTTGACCAGTTAGTAGGCATGGAAATGTATAACTCAACCCTACATCTGCTTCTAGCTACACTCATGTTCTAGAAGGGCAGTTTGGAAAGGTGGGAAAGACTGCCCAGCCTTAACAGTGAGTGCTAACCTCATCCCCTTTGGCCATCTCAAGAAATAAATATTTAAACCTTAAAGATATCACCTGGAACTATTCCCAGAAAGGCAGCTAAAAAAGAAAAAACAATGCACACAATGATTTTGGCCAGTTTTTCACAGAAAGAGGTGCTTAGGTGTTTACAGATGCATGTTTCGAGAAAAAAAGCCTTTATCATCATAAACAGATTTTGTGTATTTTCAGTTTCTACCGCTAATTCCTAAGATGGAAAGCAAGACTAAAGTGTAAAGGAGTCCAGCCTTTCTGCAACACACTACCAGAATATTAAATCTATACATCATATACAAAACCTTAAATTGGGAGCAAATTTGTATAAAGCTCATCTTATTTTTTAATTAAAGCTTTAATTAAAGCTCAATGAAACTACACAACGAACATCCTGAATTAAATGCTGCAAAGGTACAAATAGATTGCACAGGCAGGAAGAGGGAGTATTAAACAAACCCCACTACCCACAAAAACTGGGAGAGCATTTAAAAGAAAGGCACCAAGACACAAAAGCCTTGTCTGTCAAGTTTACCATTGTCTCAAGCTGTCCTGGAGTTCATACCATCAAACTCTAAATCTGAAGTCCAGGCTGCAATACTGGGTAGGAATAGCCAGCCATACTTCCAGTCAGCTAATCTGCAGGGTGTACTACAGTTCACAAAGTATTTCCCAACCTTTACTGGCCAGCTATGCAATTTATGTGAAAACTTTGCTTTACTTGTTCCCCGCCCCATATACAAAAACATGCTATATACTACAGATCTATAATGTATTATATAGATCACATTCGATGAAGTGTAACATACCTTACAGTACTATACACTGTTTTATATATTATACTATATTTTATATTGTATTGGGTCTGGCTGAGATGGAATTAATTCTCCCCATAGCAGCCCTCATAGTGCTGTGTTCTGCATTGGT
>JANZLQ010000061.1:6210362-6228820 GCA_026212715.1 Elanus axillaris
ATTGATAGCTATACAAAATATGCCACTCCATATTTATACAGTGTTCAGTGAAAGGAAGCTTCTTTAACCTGTATTTAAGTTTCAAGTAAAATAACACAGCTGTTTCCAAATAACAGAATTAAGAGAAAAGGATGTTAAAAAACAACACAAAACATATTCTGAGAGATCTCTTTTACTAGGACTTGCATTTTTATTTGAAAGAAGCTGAACTTTTGTTAAAGCGAGGTGCAGGAAAAGAAGGAAAAGACAGGAAGGTTTTTAAGTCTCGGGGAACTTCTGTCATTTGCTAATTTTGGATGACAACTTTTATGTAACATATATGGGTGCATAACCTGTATTTCATATAGTACCATTTCTCAAATACACTACATTTTCCTCTCAAATAAGACACATCCATCCACTACAACCACTTTCCTATAAAAGGAATGCTTAAAATGAAGAAATTCTATTATTCTATTTGGTAAGACTTAAGAGCATCGAGTAACCATCTAGTTAGCAGGTCAACTTTTTCTTACCCTCAGTCTTACTCAAATCAGCTTTGTTGTGAATGCCCATATAAAAGCTACAAAAAAATACTATCCACTTGTCTGGAAAATGGATATAGAACTAAGACAGCTCTCCTTCTGAGAAGCAAACTATCCTATTGACAGATTTTTGCCTAGGTACAAGCTTTTTAATTAATAAAAGTTAAGTAAAGTTACTGCTTTCTAGGGGATTTTAAAGCAGAAATGTCTATGTTTACTACACAGATTTTTTTTTATAACATTCAATAATGTAGTAAGTGTCCAAAATTCATTGAAATACACAAAATTCTGTATTACACAAAAACCAAACTGCATGGAAATCTATGTATAAAAATATTTCACATTAAAAATGCAAACCTCATTTAACAATTTAGAATGCAATTGCAAATTATGGAAATTATAAAGGAAAGGAGACATTAGTGGACATTTCATAGGTAAGACCAAGATGAAAATCCTCATCTGAAACAGATTCCATTTCTGACCTGATGATAATGCAGAACAATTTGTTTGTGTTGTGGATCTAGCTTTTCCATTCCTTTCAAAGGATGCCAGGCATGCAGAATCAGAGGATTCACCAGAGGAACTATGGTTGTAATTGCTAGCATTCATTTTATGGCTTGCAACACAGGTGGCTCTGCTTGAGGTAGGTTGAGTAAAAGAATCTTCCTGCTCAGATTCAATTTTTGCCTGAGACTTCAATGGTTTCTGCTTCAAATTTCTAGTGCAAGGGGAAAGAAAAAGCAACAGAAGTTGTAAAACTATGAGAAAATATGGCAATTATGTATTTTAACAATACTTCTCTCTGAAAGCTTAACTAACTGTACACCACATGATTTTAGATTTACGGAAAGGTAGTTAGATTTGTGAGCTAACGTGATGTGGGACAATTTGAACTCTAGACAAGAATAAGTATTAAGTACTTTCATTAAAATAACAGTCCATACTCCTACTGAAGTGATACAAGAGGAGACATTCCTTCTCTCTCTGAGAAACAAAAGTTAATACTAAATGCCTTCTAGACAGCAATGTCCTCTTATTGTTTACCAGGAAATTGCAACAGCAGCCTCAATTTCTGTTGAACTCGCAGTCTCTTGTTAATTGCACAGAAACCTCAAACCAAGTGCTGTATGTACTAACATTGGAACTGTTTATTGTGGAATAAAGACGCAAAGAAGGTGTATCTTCAGAGAAAGTTTACTCTCTAAAATAAAATGTTTGCTTGCAGAGAAACTCACTGATTCAATTCTTCCATACTATACACGAAGTCCTGATAAGTGACTTATTTTTGCATTTAGAACTACAATTTTGTCAGTTGCTTCCTTAGAGTCATGGGTTTTCAAATATTCATCTAGGTACACAAGATGTATATATGCTCTTTTTGCTATCCAAACACTCTCCCAAATAGTCCCAAACCTCAGTCCTGCTGAGCACCACTGATTTGTAAACAAGTTGCATACAATTCTTCAGATATAAGCAGAAGCGTTGTTTCAAAGGAAAATTTATGCTTATCCTCATGTGTGTATTTCTCTGGGAAGAAATCAGAACCCCAGAAATACTCCCAGTAAAGCTTAAAGCTTATTGCCAGTTATGCCTGTAGCATAATACAAAATGTATGCATAATATAATTTGAAAATGTAGAAGTAATCCACTGAAATTTTAAGAGAAAAAAGCCAAATGTGGCAAAAAATGTATTCTTAGGTTTTTTTTCTTGTCTTAAAACTCTTACTCCTGTCTTCTCGCTGCCAGAGAAGAAAGGCTGGACAGTAGCAGAAAGGTATAAGCTCAGTTTCAACAATTTACCATGTTTAGCTTTTATATTTTGTCTCACTTCATCCCATATTCAAATTAAGATTACATGAGTTAATCATGTCAACCAGCAGTTGTGTCAAAAGCTTGTTTTCCTTCAAAAGAGAAAAGGCTTATCTAGCTACCAATGGAATGCTACAGTAAGTGAAAATTTCTAAATTCCGTAGGACTAGCTTTCTTCTGTATGTGATAAAACATGTAATATATGCAGCTTTATAATCTATGTAATATATACAGCAAGTAAATCTTTGTTTCTGAAATATTTAAAAAAACACAAAAGCAAAATCCCAACCTTTTCTACTCTTCAGCACCTTCGCTGTTTCACAGCCAGTTTAATACTGAAAAAAACCTGCTTTTTTTTGCATATCTTTCCTACTGCAAGAGAAGCAATTATAAAAAGTCTCACTGGAGTTAGTCAACCATTTAATAAACCAACTGTTCTCTTCTTCATAGACTAAATATGACAGTCAATATGAATATTAGTCAGCTGTGATACATCTCTACATCTTCATAATTTGGTTACCTGAGCATTTTGGTAGGATGCTGCACTGAGCTTTGATTATGGAATCTTCTAGTATATCTCTGGTTTCTTCGTAGTTTTTCATTCTGTTTCTGACCGTTTTTGAAATCTGAAACAATTCTTCTTATTTTCTCTTCAAATAGTGCTGACAATCTCAAGGTCATACTATAAATCTGGAAGGAAGTGGCTTATATATTAAAAACAGCACCTTTCATCCAAGAGTAACATTTCTAAAATTAAAAACTGTACAGAAAATAAATAGAAAAAGCATGATGCACAATCCTATGTAACACCAGATAAACAAGAAATGAACACATTAAATATTTTCATCATGCTTTTCCCCGCTATCTAACCAGAAGCTTTACCAAAAGTACTGAAAAACAAATGAATTCCAAAATAATACCTCATTTCATTAAGACAAGCATAACCCCCCCAATGTTAACAGCTACCTTTGACTTTTTGTTTGGAGTATAAGATTTTGCATTACTAAATATTAGTCTTATATCTTTGCACAGTTCCATGGGAGTATCATAATTTCCAGCTTCCAGAGTTTCTTTCACTGTACCAAAGTCCATTGGAGTGTCTATAATATGTCTGTAATCCTAGATAAAACATATGAAAAAAAGATTTAAGAAGGTGTAAAGGAAAAATAACACTTTTAAGTTTTATTTCTATAATTTAAGGGTAGCTAAGATGACCACAGATTAACTTAACTGTCAGCTGCAAACAGAAGCACCTACCATAGCAGACAGCAATGCTTTTGTTGAGACTAGCTGATTTAAAGTCTCCACTACATTATCCCATACAAACTCTTGCTCATTTTCAAGGTTGTCCTCAGAATTTCTGAAGGATCATGAATTGATACAATGTCACATGCTTGCACATACAGATTTCCAGTTTCAATTCTCCTGAGTTTCCTCAATAAAAACTACTCAGTAACAGGCAATTCAGTGTTTTTATTGTTAATCAAAATGAGACTGCTGTAAATTGTCATGTAATCCTTTCCCTCATGCATTGTACTGTAAGTAACAAACTGATCTGGTTTAAATTAAAAAAAAAAAAAATCAAAACACTGCTATCTTTCTCTCTTGTTACTGAGTTTTAGAGAATCTCAAGATGTTTTTAAAAGCTGAAGTGAGACCCAAACTCAAGATCTGAAGACCACAGGAAAAGAACTGCACACTCTTTAAGAAGTTTTTTTCCTTGAAAGTTTGTTGGGTTTTTAGACAAAAAGAGACCAAAGAGTTAGCAAGAATACCACAAACAGCTAAGAGAAAGAGAAGGAACAAATCAGGTTCATAGCAGAGACTCAGTGAACAGGTTTTGTAGACTGTCCCTCAAGAAACTCATTTTAATTAAGAACATACAGATTTATCTAAAATTATTTCCCTATAAGGGACAGTAAGAAAGCAAGCAAAAAAAGATTGCCGAGTGGTTTCAAACCATATTTAAGGTATGAGGATATCTGTAAACACCACCACTGCTCTACAATTGTTTTGTGTTCCATGTCAATATTTTGATGGATGCTATCTTGATGCAATAGAGCATGCAACTCATAATTCTAAGCACAGAGCAAAGCAAATTTCTTTCAATGGTTTGGGACCAAAGCCATAAAGAGAACAAACAGCTCCAAAAGCAATGTGTAGATCTTATTAGGGTACCAAATACTAAGAGAAAAAAAATATAGTATTTATATCTTACAAGGTTAATAAAGAGCAACTTACAGGATACTGATCCAAATCAACCGGCTGCCTAAAAGGTTCAGAATCTTCACACTGGAAAATTAAATTCACCACTTCCATACACTGCTTCTTCCAACAGTTTTCATCATAGCCAGTTTTCATGCTTTTTCCTCTTTTTAAGCCCCGTCCCTTGGGAAAGAGTTAGAAAAAAGCATTACTGAAATATAGCACGAAAAACTAAACTTGATAATCTGTCTGGAATTATTTCTGTAGCAGAAAAATGCACTTCCAAACATATTGTTTTATAACAAAAAGGGCACTATACTACTAGTGGCTTTTTTCATAATCTTTATTAATAAACTCTGACAAATTATACAATTTTCTTTTACTATCTTTCAAGGGTTTTTTAATACTAAATAACCAAGGCACACAAAAATATACCTCCTGATACCAAATTATTCTCAAAAGATTTGAATAATACCCATCACTCAAAATTCTTTTTCCCAAGCATCTCAGCTGAATAATGCTTTTATTTCAGCATCATACAGATAACTGAAAACTGTTACACTGAACAGCACTGGTATCAAAGCTGTATGCAAGATTTTCCTAGATAACTATACAGAATGAGCGCAGAAGCATTAAAAGAGCAAAGTTCTATTTAAGCAAAGCTTTTAATTCCTTTATACCATTGGAAAAACTCTGTTCTGTGATTGTTATAAAACCAAGTATCACTCCCACAGAATTTCAATGCAGTCTGTTAACAAATTTTTCCTACCAGACCTGGGTATATATGGTAAAGATTAGACAACTCACTTTTCTTCTTCTATATGATGTTCTTGGAAGATATTTTTCATCAGCCTGCATAAAATAATATCAATCATCTTAAAAATTACACATGAAAAAATAGGTAATGGGTGCTCAAACTGTCATTAGATTTGATACTGTGGTAAAAACAGAATTTTATTCTAATTTCTCTAAATAAGACAGAAGATGAGCATATAAAAAAATATAACACAGCATTATAAGCTGAGAAAGCAAGATCATAGGTACCACCACTGAAGATTCCCAGCTCCAACTCTTGTCCTTAATACAAAGCAAAAGCCACCACCAGAAATTGCAATGAGAAGATACCCATCAGCTTTGAACCTCAATGACTAAATATTATCAAGTAATTCAATTCACTGATAATAGATGTCAAAACTTTTTGATTTTTGCTTGTCCTGAGTTTAGGAAAAGACGTGATCAAGTTACTTTTGGTAAAAAGAAAAATCTTATGATGTGGCAGTACTAAGGTGATGCTGAAGTAGCAAGATAAAGAAGTAAAATAACTCAATGTAATTTCTTCCCTATATATTAACCTGAAAGGGAGAGCAGCTACTTTGCAACTTCATAAAGTCTTGTTAATAAATGCCAAATTAGCAATCAAAATGTGAAAAAGACAACAGTTTGGGCAGTTTTAGGTACATTATTAATAAACACACAGCATTGCAGATAGCGTTCACTGCATAACAACAGTGCATATTTACCTCTATCAGATATAAGATAAAAGCACTTTATTAAATTCTCAGTGAGGTATGCAAATCTGATGCATCATTCATATTGTGGTATACAGAGAAACTGAGAGCCAAAGTATCACTGCAGTTGTTATACAACTTATCAGCTTTTAGCATTTAAGACTATATGAATGACAATTCTGACCTTAGAAATAACCAGATGCATATAATTATGAAAGATAGCTATTCGTGTACTCTTGAAATACTTATTATTAACACACTTCAGAAATACAGTGCCACACAAAATATGGAAAAATTTGTTGATGGCACACAGTCATAGTATAAAATGTGTATGTTATATTTCTTAACAAATATTGATGCCTCAAAATTATTTTAATAAAGCATCTCCTCACATCATTCCCCCATTCATAATATATTACATGTTCATATTAGCTATGTAAATGTATAAATACATACAAACATCTCTATAAAAATAATTGAGCAATTTTACCAACAGTATTTGAAGGCTGGGTGTATTTTCTTACCACTATACATTACTATCCACAAAAAAAGCTTACCAGATCAGCATCAAGACAATCTTGTTCATCATCTGTTGTGCTACATAGTTCAAAAATGTTTGTACAGTCCTGATCACTGTAATGCAATTAGATCTCTGTTACTGGAATGGCAAAAACATAGCTATCATTTCCTAGATTAAACCCAGCCATAACCAAAAGCTACTCACAAACTGGAAGACAGTAACTAAGAATTAAATTAAATATAAACCACACAAGCTTATTATAATATTAACAAAGTAATGTTCTGTCTGAAAAACTGCCATACTGTGCATTTCAGAAGAAGTGAGGGGAGGAGGGTGAAATTAGCATTAGGGATTTGAAAGGGGCCTTCATGCCTGATCTATGTGCAGGAAGACTGCCTACACTAACTTCTTTCAAAAAGAAACCTCTCAACTGAACTAAGTCCAGTAAGGTGCAATAGGAACTGCTAGACAGAACACAGAACTTGCATTATAGATTGAACTACTTTCATGTCAAGTGGCATTTTGATACTATAAATACCAGTGAATGCTACTAAGGTAAAATGTCTCTACCCTAAAGATTTAAGTATTTCTCCGGTTAAGATAGTACTCAAAAAGAATTATACAAGTGTCCTGCAATGTATTGAATAATGGTAGGAAATCAAAAGAAGCAGGATTCACAACAAAGGGATTTTAAGATGCTTATACTCTCCCACCACTGAAGAGCATGAGTTTCAAGCACTATTTAGATTAAAACACTACTTACTTGATAAACTTTAAGAGCTGGGTAGTGATCTTTTTTGCAGCTCTAGCAATAGCACTCCCAGGTTCATTGAAGGTCCTAGCATTGCTTTCAATATATCTTACTTCCCAAACCAATGCAGAGATTCTCCTTAAAATTAAAATGACATTGCACCTTTAATACCAAGCTGAAAAGCTTAAGAACTGCAAAAATTTTATCTTAGTAAATTCCTGTCCACATTAGATTAAGATAGATATCCTTTGTTTTAAGTCTTCTTAGACCAGTTTCAAACTTTTCATTCACATGGAACACTAAAGTATGTGTGTAGCTAAATGTATACACACACAGACAGACACACACTCAAGGAAGCAAAACCAACAATGCACACTTCACTCACTCGTTTTCCAACTCATTATTGATAATGCATCTTTAGAAAGTTTGTGAAATTCCAGCACACTTTGGTTTCACTCTTAAAATTCAGTTAATACATCTAGCCAAGTAAGCACTAGTATTTGTTATCACTGAATTATAAAATATCACCAAAATAATACTGAGGATTGTGGATTCCCTGGATTCTTTAAAAATGCATGCATTTTTTAAAAAAAGCTTATATTTGACCTTATTCAAAAGGAGGGAAAAAAAATACTATTTAACCGCCACTGTAAATTATAACATTTATTCTAGAAACATCAGAAGTTGCTTGTCACAAAGCCCTGTCAAAGGGAACACAATTTGTGGACTACCTTAGTAATTCTTAACTAATAAACACAAGCCATAAGCAATTAAAAAAGTGCGACAAGAAGCTTTGTCTAATTACATTTTTAAAGATGTCTCAGCTCTGATGTTCTTTTCTGTCTTCCCTCAAATACCTTGCTTTGATGCCAGCTGACCAGTCAAAGCAGTGCCCTCTTACAGAGGGCAGATTTGTAGAAACTGCTACAAATTAAAATTGTGACTTGATAGAAATGAGTTAGCACAACTACATAATTTCATTTTTATCATTAATTTTTCCAGTTCCTTGTAATTGTGAAGCAGAGATACCCCATGTTTGCAGCTTGTCACTGTCCTGGTTTCAGCTGGGATAGAGTTAGTTGTCTTTCTACTAGCTGGTATAGTGCTATGTTTTGGATTTAGTATGAGAAGAATGTTGATAACACACGGGCATTTTCAGTTGTTGCCCAGTAGTGTTTATACTAAGTCAAGGATTTTTCAGCTTCTCATGCCCAGCCAGCAAGAAGGCTGGAGGGGCACAAGAAGTTGGCACAGGACACAGCCAGGACAGCTGACCCAAACTGGCCAACGGGGTATTCCATACCATGGGACTTCATGCCCAGTATATGAAATGGGGGGACTTGGCCTGGGGGGGCACATTGCTGTTTGGGAACTAACTGGGCATTGGTTGGTGAGTGGTGAGCAATTGCATTGTGCCATCACCTGTGTATTCCAATTCTATTATTATTATCATCATTATTAGTTTCTTCCTTTCTATTCTAATAAACTGTTCTTATCTCAACCTACAAGTTTTACTTTTTTTCCCCCTGATTCTCTCCCCCATCCCACTGGGTGGGGGGTAAGTGCGTGAGCAGCTGTGCGGTGCTCAGTTGCTGGCTGGGGTTCAACCATTACAGTCACCTCCAGAATTTCAAACTATTTCCCAAGACATCATTTCAGTCTGATGTAGGAGGAAAACAACTATTAATGTCTCTTCACTTTATTTACAGACACACTGAATGCAAGTCCAGAAGATAACCCTTAAATTTCTTTTAGAGCTATGGATACCCAGCACATTCAGCAAATCAGAACTATATCATCACTACACTCTAAATTCTTCCCTCTTTCTCTGCCATAAGTTTTTATAATTTAAAATGCTGGTGGTAATATTTAACATTTGACCTCTGTGTTCAAGCCCATTTCTGAAAGTAATAAGCACTTAAGAGCTTAACCCTCTTCAAGTTCAAAGTAACTGAAGTGCAGCACTTCAAAATCTGAATTAAGTCTTCAGCACTGAAGTAACCTCAATTTTTTTTAATATTTACTAATTTCAAACAGCAGATTTCTCAAAAAGAATGTCAGTGTTTATTGTAACTCTGAACACAGTACCAATATTGGCTGACATCAATTTCCTTAAGAACTAAGAAACTTAATAAAAATGAATATAACATTGCAGTTATCAAGCATCAGAGCCCTGCTACAAAGCACTAGTAATGCTAATTCAGGTACTGGATTATTGTTTTCAGAATGCTTGTAAAAAGAATAATTGCTCTTCTTACTAAAAAAAGTTTAGATCTTCTCACAATGTACAAAGTCAAGGCCACATTCTCCCTTATTTCTACTGCTAGTACTAACCTGTAAAATCGGTTAGCCAGTCTTGTCCGAATAGTGTTCAGGTCTGTCGGATAAGCAATCACAGTACAGTATTTGGGATATGTACACAGGTCAACTGGACCAGCAAAAGCTGCTGAAATGTCTGTTAAAAAACAGCAAGATTAAACAAACTATTTCAACACTTGTATGTATATGACGATTGAGCCAGGTGTTCAATAGCTATATATAATTATTCTTGATAAAACCCATGATATATAAAAATATAAAAGTCTAAGTACAAACAGAAAGAACTGCACATAAAAATGTATGAACATTTACAGTACTTTATCATAGGGAATTTTTAAATGATGCCATGGATATTCCAGGGACCTGTTTATAAATGTAATGTTAGGCAAAAGCTACCCAAAGCTTACATTACATGCTCACCAAGAGTCAGAAGCTGATCAATACCACTGATAATCCGTTCACACGCTTCATCACGAGATCTCATCCCCCACTCCCCTTCTTGGGGTCTGTATAGGAGCTTCTCCACCTCTTCAAAAGTCACAGAAACACTAGCTCCTAATTCTTCAGGCTGATCAACTGAAGAGTGACAGCAAATAGGAAAGGGTAAGAAGTGAGAACCAAAACAAGGTGAATTGTTAAGTACTCATGCTTATTAAATACTTATATGCTCGTAACTGACAAAAAAATTCTTGCCTTAAAGTGGAGTTTGATGCTAAGACTATTGCAAATAGTACACAAAATGCATACAACAGCAAAGATATCCTTTAACCGCCTTTTCTGCAGTTCTGAATTTCCAAAAGATTCTTTCCTCTCTTCATCTAAGCACTAGACTTAGAACAGGATTTAAACTCAGAAGAATTGTTTATATATGCTTTTATTTTAAATGCATGCCCCAAACTTCACAGGATCATAACTTAGTTTAAAGAGTCAGTTTGTGTCCCGAACCTTTAAACATGAGCAAGAGAGGCAATAGACTTTGTGTCATCCTTCCTGGTACTAGTAACTGTGATCTTTTGGCCATTAAAAAAAATAGTTATTTTTAATATGGCAGATTGTTTCAAAGCAATAAGAACTAGTAGAAATATAAAGCTGTGATGTATGGTTCTGTGGAAAGAGTCAAGCTTCCAAAGACTAATGCAATCTGGCCAATGAAGAATGACTGACCAGATAATGTATTATCCCTGGATATCTTTCCCCCTCAAGTCCACAGATTGTTTTTAGTAGATGTGCAGTTTATGCACTTTCATTGTTTTTTAAAAGCTAAATGCCTTATTTCAGCACTTGAAAAGGAACAAGCATGTGCAGGTTCCTGATCAGACACTGTGGGCAGGCAAGATCACCTCTTTGTAGTGATTAGGACAACTAGAATTAGCAGATAAATTATTTTTTATTAGCAGAAAAATTCAACAGTATTAAGCATGTAGGCTTAATTAGCGTCTGAGAATCTGTCCATTAAAAATGAAAGCAGGAAAGAAGATAGGGTCCTTGGCAGTGTTAAAATGCCTGTAATCCATGAACATGTTGCATCAAATTCTAAAATACATTTCTGCTGCAACTACTGTAGAGGAAAAAAAAAACAAGCTTTAGTGGGGGATCTTCTAAGTTTACAAAAAGAACTATTTTTTCTTTCTGTTGAACAGAGTTAGTCGTAATAACCCAAAGTCATTTCTAGTTCTGTGTTCATTATTGCACTAATGGAACCCTAACAGTATTTGTTATCCACTGAAATAGTACTAAAGATGAAACAGTTTTTCAAGAAACAAATGGACAAAATACAAAAAGGTGCTAGGAAAAGCTGAAGGGGCAGAGGCAACTCACTTAGATGCTCCTAACTCATCCTTGACCTGAAACAAATTCTGCAATCAAACTTCCTGAAGACAACATTAAGAGAAAGCTGCAGGTAGTGCTTCTACACTTATGTAGGGTTGTGTCAAAAAGAACTCAAATGGTATCTGGTACTCCATTGCATAAGTGCTCAAGAGGGATTTTCTCCTGCAGGAGTAACAGCTAAAGCAGAATGAAAGACTAAACCAAACAAAACTGTCCTTCTCAACAAGCATGTCAAGATCTTTGCTTTTTGTTCTTTGCAGCACCCTGGTACATGTGACACAGAAGACTTGTCATAACTCCTGGCATGTTTTTTATATATAGTATGACCATATGGTCTAACCTTCAGGAGTAAATGGGTCACAGAAAGCTGAACCTCCAGAAGGAGTGTTACAGTACAGTACAGGTACAGACAGTTAACAGATACAACAGCCAGTCCACACCAATAGTGGTTTAGTAAGCAGGCTGTTCAAAACTGAACATTCAGGTCCACGTGCACCAGCTTTTCCTGGTCTTGGCAGCATTGTCCCTGACAAGGAAAGAGTTTGACATCTGATACTGTATCTTGATAATCATGACACAAAACTTATGCTTGCAGGATACAAAAGGTAACAAATTAAAGTTGTGACCTGCTAGTTAGTCCAACTTCAGTGTTGTTCTTCTCCCATACATCTATCTTAGTAAACTGAATGAAGAAGAAATATTTTGAGAGAAGAGTGGCAAATGCGAGGTACAATTTCAATTTGATCTGTCATTCAACTGAAGAGAGGAAGAGAAAGCAAAGGAGAAGGGGTTTAACCCCTGTTTTATACTGTATTGTTAACATAATAATGTTTTCTTTAAATGCACAAAACCTTTCTATAAGAGCTTTACTTCCCTACAGAGTGCCGTTTTCTGCCTGGAAAGAAAGGCAGAAAATAAGGAGTTCCAGATGGTGGTCAGACAATTTTTGTTCTTCTTCTCATCTAGTGGCTGCTGTGGTACTTATCCTTGACCTGTTCAGAGGATGTTCTTCTCAATTTTTTGATGTTGTCCACAAGACACACTAGCTTATAGCTTTTTTTTTGGGTGTGTGTCCTTTCCCAGTTTTCCTATGGTAAAGTCATAGCTTCTCAGATCAATCAAACCTTTAGCTCTTAACATGGCAAAGTAACAACTTCTTTAATAAGTTAAATTTTGCCTCTGATATAAAAAGCAAATGACAACTTACACATGTAACACTATCCAGATTTAAATTAGCTTCTGCAAGATGTTTCTGTGATTACACTGCCAGCGTAGCAATTTCAAGAATTGTAGTTCCTTTATGCTATCAAACTTAAGTGGTTGAGAACACTACTCTATTTCAATCCACAGGAGGAAGAAGTGGTGACTATATAAACACTGATATAAACAGCAACTTGAACAATAGTGTACAGCATTGAGAAGAAATTGATACAATTTGTCCTGTTAACAAAATAAATCCTGACTTAAGTTCATATGTAAGGCTTGTGAGCCTTTAACAACAACATGACTGTCTCTTAGTGACATATATGGGAAGCATTAACCAGTTCACAATAAGAAAAACTTCTGTATGTTTGGAGGAGACAGACGTTGGTGATGATGAGAAAATGGAATGTTTCAACTAAATCTGTGTATGTAAAACCAAAATCCTGCTGATTACTTGTTTTCTATAAACTAAAATGAATAACAATTTCAATTCACATTTTGATTTCAGACTGTTTTGCAGGATTTGTCATCATAAGATATGACTGATGCAGCCAGCTAACGCTTCGAAGATTAGACAATCAGGTGGCTACTGAGAACACTGACTTGTTAAATATGAGTATATTGTACACACAAGAGATCTAGCGTAAGCCTTTCTGGTGTCTGGGAAACAAGCTAACTCCGAGCAAATGTTATTAAGAAAATCAGTATCTTTTTGACAGCTTGTTCAGTAACCACTCTCACAGTATTTCACAAACTTTCCTCCCTCCACCCAGCTGCTACTGGCAAACACTGGAAAACCAAATTGAGTAAGACAAACTAGGAATCCAACTGTT
This sequence comes from Elanus axillaris, assembly GCA_026212715.1. Lineage (NCBI taxonomy): Eukaryota > Metazoa > Chordata > Aves > Accipitriformes > Accipitridae > Elanus > Elanus axillaris. The sequence goes on from JANZLQ010000061.1 coordinate 6,223,865, forward strand.
TCATTTACAGCTAATTTGGATTTGACCAGTAAACTTTAAAAATTGCTGGTTTTAAACCATATGCAGTAAGGATTTGCTGGCTGGAAATTATTTTATACATATTCTTCCCCCATCCCCTTCTGCTATAATGTATTGTAACAAACTAGCTTTTTGAAACTTGAGATGTTTTTGAAACGTGGCATTTGGAGGTAGCAGGTTTTATTGCATAAGCCAGAGCTACACATTTAAAGTATTTCCTTCAAAATTGCTCTGGAAGATGCAAAGGGAAAAAATAAGGTATATTCAAGGTGTTTCATCAAATCTGAAGCAAGACTGTCTTTAAGAACTTTCTTGCCCAAATGCACAAAAACACCCTGCTGACATCCTCTATAACTTAAAGGGTAGCTATTACCATATTGGTTCCACTTGTTAAGTGGACATGCACAATGGATACTGTATTCAGATGACTTAGTGGCAAGAGTCGGAAGAAAGATAGGAATCATCTAAGGTCCACTACACCCACATGAAACAAAGGAACTGGAAAGAGGCAGAAGCACATCAAACTGCTTTATTAAGGGAGTTTCCACCTACCATTATCAGGAACTGGTTCCATGTCCCACGGGCTAAGCTTTTCAATTTCACCGTTGTCCCATCTGATTCACCCAGTTAAAAAAAAACAGTTAAGAATTTAAAGTTATCTTGACTCAGAAGTATTCCCTCCAAGCATATTTAAATCACAACTATTTTTAGGTATTAATAAAATATACTGTATAAACAGGCATATAAACAAAAGCATTAGCTAGCAATCAGATGTCACAGTGCAAAAAGGAAACACTCTTCATAATGAATTTCAAATAAAAATTGTGCTCCTGATTTTGGCGATATGCAGCTTGCCCAATATAAAAATAAATTTTACAAAGCCTGTATCAAGAAGTTGCAGAAGAAAAATAAGCCATACACTTGGAGAAATGAGATAACAACATCAAGGGGAAGATACAAGAAAAAACACACAGGAGAGGATTTTTTTGCTAACCACAACAGTAGTTGTCCAAGTCCGTGGAATGTCTCAGAGAAAGGAAGAAGAGTAAGCGAGGTATTTGGTATATTAACATTTCATTTTATAAGGCATACCACATTAAGACAAAGAAAATAGTAAGTATAAAATGAAGAAACTGAAGTTAAGTGAGGACCAAGAGGAAGCAAACACAGTTCATATTGATAGGGTATCTGTATATTCATTCACTCTAATACTTAACTATTAGGTATGAGCATCATTTTGAGATCTCTCCAAATCCTACCACATTTGGGCAGATTTTTACATGTTTTTAACAACACAAAAAGCCTCAATGAATTTTGGTATTTCAAAGATAAGAAATGCCCAACTGGATCACCTGAATGCCCTACTCATCCAGCTAGACTAGTAATTTGTGTCTTTGAAACTATTATTGGGAGATGCTATTTATAGAGACCATAGGATCCTGGTGCAAGTCCATTCTACTCATACTTCCAGCATTCATGATCATTGTACTCCTCCAGGCTTGTTTGTGAATACATCCCAAGCTATTTCCTTTAGTATCTGTTTATTTTTGTCTAACACTTTTTTGAACCTGCTAATACTGTTTCCACAGCCTCCTGTGTAAATGTACTTCCACAGTTCACTACCCCCAATGTTAAAAAAAAACCCAAACCCAAACTATTTTAAAACCCCCTACAGTTTTCAACATACACCTCTAGTTCTATCATTACAGAATTTAGTGAATAATACTCTATTCACCTTGCCTATCACCTTTATGATTTTGTGAATTATTAATGCATCCCTTTCACCCTTCTCTTCCATCTGAAGAGTCACATTTTTTTTAGTCTTAACCCACAAAGCATCTGGTACATATTCCTAATCATTTTAACTGCCCTTCTTTGCACCTTTCCCAAAGTCATTACATCTTTTTTAGATGCTGAGACCCAAAAATGCATCAAGACATCAGCACACCACAGAGCTAGAAAGCAGTGAGCAATACTGTTTTGTCCTTGATATCCTTTCTGATGGTGGCCAACACCTTGTTGGTTTTTGTAGCTGTCACTGCACACACTGCTGACATTTTAAGAACTGTCAGTGACTACCTCAAGATTTCTGTCTTCAGCTGAATCTACCAACGGCCTCAATGTCATATAAGCATAAATAAGACCACTGCTCCCTCAGATGTCCTACCTAACATACAACTGAACTGAAAATTATCTGGCACTTTTTTACCCAGTCAGTTTTATGACATCCTATTGAAAGTCCTCACCTTTAGGATGGTATTTGACTATTGCCTGAAATAGCTGGCCATATTTATAGACCTTGGATATTTCATTGTGCATGACCTCCAAGAGCCTTAGAAGGACACTGAGTAAATCTGGTCCCAGCACCAATTCCTGGGGGAGCCCACTATTCCAGCCTGAAATATGATTGTTAAGAACCACTTTTTTGCACCCTATCCTTTAACCAATTTTAAACATATAGGAGTATTTGCTCCAGCCCTATGTCATCTTAGTTTCTTTAACATCTCTTGGAAGAGAAATCCCTTCAAGGGCTTCTTAAAATAAAGCCAAATATATGCTCTCCACTGTCCACTTTATTCATACGCTTACTAACAAAGTCATAAAACTTCAAAAGGGGTAGAGAGGCATAACTTCCCTGTACAGCTGCAGTTCTGGCTGTTTCCTGCAGCTGGGTTTATCCTTATGCTCAATAGTATTATTCTTTACTATAGGCACGTACCAGAAACTGAAGTCACATGTATCTGTCTACAGTTCACCAATTTCCCTCCAGAGCCTTTTCCGTTGGCAATAGTTACAACAGCAACCTACCAGTCCTCTAGTACAGGGTTCAACTGTAGGATAGTTTGCAGCTTTGCCAGGGGTTTTGTATCAGAGTTCTTCAAATGCCTGGGTGAATGCCATCTATTTCTTATGACTTAATAAACTTAGATATTAGGTCTAATACCTCCTGTGTATTTATTTCAAACAAACTGAAAATTGAGATGATCATCCTCATAATATTTTATAACTAAAACTCTGCTCAGGCAAGAGCACCCTTCCATTATTTTGGATTACCCATCAACTTAGGAAGACTTGGATCCATGCACACTCAGCCTGTTTGATGTTTATAAACTAACAGAGTTCCAAAGGTTCATCTATTCAGTTCTCCTCCTCAATTAATGTACAATACTTGAGAAGTTGTTAGTATTCACAAATGTATATACTACTTCATAATATTGCATGATCCAGTTCAGTACAGCTTAAGCCCTATTTAATTCCACTAAAGCTCCATTCGTCCAGGTAACACAACTTAGTAATATATAAAGCAGCTTCTACACAAATACCTATTTTTGTCTGGCCAATAAAATAACAAAATATCCAATGTATACATCTTCTATTTATTTATTATCTATACAAGAGTGATGCTGATAATTTGAGATGATTCCTAAGTGTGTGACAACCTGGTTACCAATAAGACTTTCAGTTATGTGACAATAACTCCCCTTCCTCTCATTCAAATGTGGTTTCCCACACACTCTATCATTGAGTATTTTGAAGCCAACTTTCAAAGGTTGTTTCTAGTATAAAATAAAAAGCACTTCTATTCCAATAAAGCTCTTTGTCTTAGAAGTGGTGAAGAACAATTGCAGATGCTCAAACTCAGATGGATTAGCAAAATTCTACCATCTAAAAAACCACCATAACCCAAATCCTGAGTAAGGGAGACAGCATATTGCAGTTTTTCTAAGACAGTCACAACCACTTTGGTTTAGGTTGGTTTTTTCCCCCATAAAGTGTATTTAAAAATCTTTTTGCATCCAGTGTACAAAGTATATGAATGCAGATTAGGAAGCTACCGTTGCTGAACCACATGCAGATTCTTGGGTAGACAAGACTTAAGATTCTTGAACAATGGATCACATTTACAAGAAAAGCTAAGGACCCAGACAAATCGCAAAACCTAACTATACCTGCAAAACACTCCAGACATTTTCACATACATATCTTGGGAAGCTTCTCTAGAAGAGTTGTTTGTGAGTCAAGGTATACCAGAGTCACATTCTCTACAAAAGCAGCACAAATCTTTAAAGAGCTCCCTTTTGAAAGTGGTCTTTAAGGAGCACTGCATTCCTTACCTATTCAATTATTAAGCTGACTTCAAAGCAGCTCTAGACTTTCCTCTGTTAGAGGCTGGTGCATTAAAATACTGTAATATCCTTTAGCGTTCACAGAAGAAAGAAAGGAGTCTAGGAAATGGACTAAAGGTTCTTTTTCATAACTGGAAACTTGATTTTGAACTGGCCAAGAAAACCAAAAAATCCATCTAAACTTACTCGTAAGGAACAACTGTGGCAACATAACAAAACATAGGAAAGGTATAACATATGAAAAGTAACATATATTCCCCATGGTGGCATATCAAAGGGTTTGAGCTATCTAACAGTTAAATTCAGTACTCTGAATTAAGACTTAGTTCTATTTTCATGCTGGTATCTGGACTCAGTGGATTCTTACTGTGTAAATCATTTTACAAAACAAGGGAAAATATACTAGCCAGTAACTTGAATATTTTTACCCCTAAATCACCTACAGAAGATATGCTCCAAGTGTACTATCTCTCATGCCTGGAACATGAGTAAGATGTCAGTAAGCATTCATCACTCTTAGTTCGTCAAGATCCTCTCTCTATGTAAAAGAAAAGTCCAAAGGAGAATGAAATGAGGGCAAGAAATCAATGTACACATAGTCTGGATTTCAATTTTTCATCTGTATGTATCTTCTCATTGTGGGTGATTAAGCAACTGTCAGAAAGAAAAAACAAGTATTCACACATACTGACAGCTCCTTTATATGTGGAGCAGTCTTAACTTTATCACTGCCAGTGTTACCGATTTGCCATTAGTTAGAATTGATTTTGATTCTAATATGAATATGGAATTATGAGAAATATTTTAGTAG
>JANZLQ010000061.1:6237037-6264311 GCA_026212715.1 Elanus axillaris
TTATGCAAGTTAGAATCAGATGATTTTTCTGATTTTAGTAGCAACTGATTGACCAAAGACTAACTGGGTGTATTCATGCATACATTTAAATGCAAAACTAAATAGTCAAGGTAAGTTGTAATATATTTTGATGCAAGTAATTTCCTGATTATTGCTCAACAATTTACTTGCATTAATTTAATGTTTTAAATGTGTTTTTCATAACTGAAATGACTAAGTATAATGCATTGATCATGTCTCAAGTTATGTTGTCAAGCAAAAAAAGTAGGAAAACAAGATTTAACTTGCAACTTCAAGTCTGATCCTGTTTGAATTAGTCCAACTGATTATTTGTAGTTTTCAGACTAACAAAGTTAACAGTCTTTCCCCTAAGACCTGCTCATACAGTGTATGGGATGGGCAATACTCACTAAATCAGTTCTTCTCTTTTATGCTACCATTTGTAGGACTAAACCAAAAAGAAACAAAACAAAACCAAAAAACCCACCCCATTTATATCAAAGCTCAGCTCCTTATAGTATTATTGGTTTTAATATTATTAGGTCTAACACCACTTCTTCAAAAATATGTAAGTGTATGTAGCATTTACAGGACAGTGTGCTTAACTCTCCTATTTGCATTTTGTGTGCTTTGAATTTGCCAGGTGCCAGAAGTCTCGTGTCAACTCCCCTTCACCCTATTCTCTTAATAAGGAAAACCTAAAATTTTCATTAGATTTAAGTGATTTATTGTTTTTAAACACATAGGAATTCTTTATTAAGAGGCCAGGAGAAGAGAGTCCATTTCCAAAGAATATCACTTCATCTTACTTACAAAATTATCTTATCTCATAAATGTTCCCCATTTGGTTCACCATTCTTCCTTAACAAAGTAAGTAACTAGTCCCACAAGTCCGACCATCTCTACTCCTTCCACTTCTTCCCCCTTTCCCAGTTTGAGACTATTTCCTTGTGTGCAAGGCAAGACAACTATAGTCCAAGCAGTCCTACTACTGATTTACAACATCTGATAACACAACAGTCAAAAAGTCATGCTACCTCCTACAGCAAGGTCCTGTTTCACCCCAAGCCAGGACTCAGCCAGAAAAAACACTTTATCAAGAACCTTCAGAATTTCCAGCTTTAGGTGTGTGCAAAATTTGGAAGGTTTTCACAGAGAAACAGCAAAACACATCTAAAATCCAAACTTCACTTTAAGCCAACCTCAGCATTGTACATCATTTTTTTTTCCTTGGGCTGTGGATTTGGTTTAGAAGATTCTCAGAAAAAATAGTTCAGCCATTTATAAAATGACAGGAAAGACTGCCATTATTAAAGCAACAGATAACTAGCTTTGAGAAGTTGTACTGGGTTTGTGTGGCAAGGTTTTGGTAGCAGAGGGGCTACGGGGTTGGCTTCTTTGGGAAGCTGTTGGAAGCTTCCTCTGTGTCTGTCAGAGCCAATGCCATCTGGTTCCAAGACAGACCCCCCAAGGCCAAGCCCATCAGCAACAGTGATAGTGCCTCTGTGACAACATATTTAAGAAGGGAAAAAAAGTTGCTGCGGAACGCAAACTGCCACCGGAGGAGAGAGCAGTGAGAACATGTGAAAGAAACAACCCTGCAGACACCAAGGTTAGTAAAGGAGGAGGGGGAGGAGGTGCTCCAGGCGCCGGAGCAGAGATTCCCCTGCAGCCTGTGGGGAAGACCATGGTGAAGCAGGCTGTCCCCCTGCAGCCCAGGGAGGTCCACGGGGGAGCAGATCTCCACCTGCAGCCCGGGGAGGACTTCACGCCGGAGCAGGCAAGTGCCCAAAGGAGGCTGTGACCCTGTGGGAAGCCCACACTGGAGCAGGTTTTCTGGTAGGACTTGTGACCCCGCAGGGGACCCATGCTTCAGCAGTCTGTGCCTGAAGTACTGCAGCCCGTGGAAGGGACCCACACTGGAGCAGTTCATGAAGAACTGAAGCCCATGGGAAGGACCCACGTTGGAGAAGTTTGTGAAGGACTGTCTCCTGTGGGAGGGACCCCACAGTGGAGCAGGGGACTAGTGAGGACTCCTTCCTCCCTGAAGAGGAAAGAGCAGCAGACAGTGTGTGGCAATCTGACCCCATCCCCTGTTCCCTGCGCTGTGCTGGGAGGAGGAGGTAGAGAATTTGGGAGTGAAGCTATGCCCAGGAAGTGGCGAGGGGCGGGGGGAAGGTGTCTTAAGATTTGGTTTTATTTCTCATTACCCTACTCTGGTTTGATTGGTAATAAATTAAGTTACTTTTCCTAAAGTCAAGTCTATATTGCTCATGACAGTAATTGGCGAGTGATCTCTCCCTGTCCTTATATCGACTCAGGAGCCTTTTGTTATATTTCCTCTCCCCTGTCCAACTGAGGAGAGGAGTGATGGAGCGGCTTTGGTGGGCTCCTGGCATCCAGCCAAGGTCAACCCACCACAGAAGTGCTAACTAACTATGCTTAGAGAAATACTTTCCCCAGTAAAAGAGCAGGGTTTTTTTGTTTGCTTTTTTGTCTGAAGAGAGAACAGGCACATTTACATGAAACTTCACTTACTGAGGAACAAAACTTCAAAATACAGAACTCGGAAGAGAACTTACCTGCTCTATCAAGCCAAAGCAGTTATCTCTTTCCTCATCAGAAGACTCCAGTTGTTCAATGTTATTCCGTGTTCGGTAATTGGGGTATTTCCGTCTATGCAGTCTACGCTTAGATTGTATTAATGAAGACTCAGAGTCACTCTAATTTATATAGGAAGTGGAAAAAAAGAAGTTACATAAAAGTATGTATGTGGCAAGCTTTTAGAGGGGTGAAAGGGTGGCTAAAAGCCACTGATGAATGTAAAAACTGAAATGGCCTCAAAACATCACAGCCTGATCACTTCAAAACTCCTTTTCACAAGAAATAATTTTCCTGCAGATAGTTTTAAATTTGCTGTTCCCAATTTAAGATTTAGTAGTAGTTCTAAGAAATTCTCTTTGTTTACTCAGGTCTGATAGGTCCATTCACATTCCCTGAGAAATATATTTACAGAATCAAGACATTAACTGCCTACAAAGTGCAATTCTGAGAGGACCAGAAATCCTCACCTCCCCTCAGTTAAGGGGATCATGCAGTAGAATTCTTGTGTCAAATTGTTTTGTATTGCAAGACACAGCGAAACAGACCACTATCTAATAAAAACAGTACAATAACCAATTTTTCCTTCTTATTGATCTCTTCCAAAAATAGATAATGAAAAAATAATTCAAAACAGGGCAAGTCTGAAAAAGTTGCCCCATGCAAAAAACAATGTCATCTAAAGTAAAATGACAACAGAATAGCAATATAGTCTACAATTCTTCAAATATAGGACCTTGAACATTCTCACTTGCACCTTGATGCTTTAAGCATGGACTTGCAACAACTATCTTTGAAACTGCAGTAAAACCACAATGGCCTGAAATCAAGTCTGCCCTTAAAAAATACTACCAAATACTTCAGATTAAAGGAGGCAAGACTGAAAGAAAAAAGAATTCTAATTATTTATAAAAATAAACCAAACCTTGTCCTGCAATAAGTGGAAGCTGAATCAGCAGAAGTCTTTGAAGACCATACCTTCAGAAATGACTGCTTTCATTTTTTCAAACTATGACTTGTCCCTGGGCACAGAATGCCCATTTTCTTAGAAACTGCTGCATACCTTTTCCAATGACTCAAATGATTTTTTCTTCTCTGTTGCATAAAGGTCTCTCTCTTCTTCCCCTTTTGCAATACGATATTCTTCCTGCTTCCTACAAGAAAGTAATGAAAATCTAATTCCGCCTCTGTTTTGACAATGATGAAAAGTTAAATGATCCATTCTCTTTAAAGGATCCATCTAAAAAACCCTAACACCTAATTCCATTATGTTATTTATTTCAGACTTTATTATTGCTCAAACACCTAAAACAGATGTCCTCTCCTTTCCAGACAGAGTAAGGCAGACAGATACTGAGAAAGTCTTCTTTGCAAATATCAGAATAGAATAAACTTTCTCAAATCCATTTTTAATCCACATTTTCCCCTTTGCTATCATTCCATATCACAACACTGGGATAGCTTTTTAAAAACTTCAGAGATGTGGCAGCACATATGGCTATACCAGTAAAAAGAAATACTGAACTATTGATACTAATTTTCCTTGTCACAGACGCATACTGATAGTACTTTTGAAAGCAGCTAACTGTTTTAGCATTTCAAATGCTCAGTGCTGCTTCTGGTCATAACACATTACCCCCACAAAGCCTCACAAAACCACAATCTCTCTGAACTCTTTCGTGTAAATGAATGTAACCTACAACCCTTTATTTTGGAAAAACCAAGAATCTAGGTAATCTAGCTGTCCTTTAAGATGACTTAAAATACTGAAATATGGGAGAATCATTCTCTATTAAACTAGAGAAACTTCCATTTATTTTAGTTGAATGGACTTTACAATTAAAAGTTTTTAAGCGCAGCTGACCGTAACACTGAATTATTTCAATTTGTACCACATCACTATCTTAGCTTAGGTCTAATAGATTCAGAAAAAACAGTATGATATGTTCTCTCTAGTCTTATCTGCAGCCCAGTAAGCTGTCTACAGACCTGAGTAAGCTTGGTGGTATTTCTGGTACAACAACTCTTCGTCTCCAAGCCTGAAGGTCTCGCTCAGTAGCCATCTGACTTCGTGGAGCATTCTGATGCATCTGACGCACACCTTCAACTTGCCCACTACGTCGCAGACCAATATTAGGAGGAGACTGGATGTCAAAACTTGGTCTTCTAAAAGCTAAAATATATAAACAAAAACATTTTTTCCAGATGACACAGAATTGGAACCTTGTTTCTTCTTATTGTAAGATAAAAAATTAACAGTTTACTTATTTTTAGCTCCACGATCATAAGTATATGACTAGTTATCACCTTCAGGAAATGATCTGTTGTGTAGAAAATACAGTGAGATTACACATATACTTTTAAAATAGTTACTACTAAAGTAGTTCTACTACTATTTTAATACAGTGAAAGGAAGTATAATGAGACATAGGTGTTTTTCCGAACTATTTCAGGCAGCTCTGAGGCTAGTGAGGTTCTAAAAAAACACTTTTTCTGGAGCCTAGCTTATGTTATTAAAACTACAAGGACGCAGATTAGAAGTGTCTGGTTTAAATCTGTAAAAAAGGGAGAGGGGAACCCAGTTTGAATAATGGTAAAATACTTACTTTGCAAACTTCAGTGGAGAATGAATGTACCTCTATAAATGTTATCTGAGTACTCTACAAATATTACTAAGTATGTAGCACTCTACAAGAAAAACAATTAATGCTCTTCAAAAGGAAAAGCAAAAGGCTGTGTTTTGTAATTTAATCACAGGAGTAGCAGTGTGTTGTGGTTTAACCCCAGCGAGCAACTAAGCACCATGCAGCCACTCACTCACTCCCCCCCTGCCAGTGGGATGGGGGAGAAAATTGGGAAAAGAAGTAAAACTCATGCATTGAGATAAGAACGGTTTAATATAATAGAAAAGAAGAAACTAATAATGATAATGATAACACTAATAAAATGACAGCAGTAACAATATAAGGATTGGAATGTACAAATGATGCACAGTGAAATTGCTCACCACCTGCCCATCAACACCCAGTAGACCCTGAGTGGTGATCCCCCTGCCCCACTACCCCCAGTTTATTTCCTAGATGTGATGTCCCCATGGTATGGAATACCCCTTTGGACAGTTTGGGTCAGCTGCCCTGGTTATGTCCTGTGCCAACTTCTTGTGTCCCTCCAGCTTTCTCATTGGCTGGGCATGAGAAGCTGAAAAATCCTTGACTTTAAACATTACTTAGCAGCAACTGAAAACATAAGTGTGTTATCAACATTCTCCTCATACTGAACTCAAAACATACCACTATACCAGCTATTAGGAAGATAATTAACTCTATCCCAGCTGAAACCAGGACAGAGTGTTTTAATGAATAAAAAGATCTTAACCAGATCTATGTTAAGAGAATCTTAGTCCCCAAAACAACATTGAAGTTAAAACCTGTTTGAAATATTTCACACAGCACAATAAAAATGGAGATAGAACAATTATCTGAGAATTTATCAGTAAGTACTAACCTCTTCTAGGTGTTCCTTCCCCATTTTGTTGACCACTTGAAGCAGATTCTTGATCGGCTCCAGTTCTTTGATCTTGCTGTAGTTGTAACTGTCTAATCATGCCATCAAGAATGCTGGGCTCCAAGCCTTGTTCATCCTGATCAACTGTCTGTTGGCCTATAACTTGTTCAACCACTTCTCCATCACCTTGCAAGTGTAATACAAATAAAATGAATGGGTTCAGTTAACTGACTAATAGGAAAATGATTTAATCTCATTGTTCACATTGCAGTGAGACATGTTCTACAACTAAACAGAATGAAAACAATTCTTGAAATTATTCAAATTGCTTATTCCAAATGAGACATTTACAGAGTCTACAACTCAAACACAGTTTGTGCATGTCACAACCCATAGAAAAAAAATAAAATTAAGACATCCATTTGAACAATCAATAATTTTTCTTTCCTTGTTTAAAATCATATTTGCTGTGGGACCTTTCAGCATCTTTAGTGAACATAAATAAACGATAGTTAGCTTGTGAGAAAACTAAGGCATTTTTAAATCACCTATGTCATATCTACTCTGCTCCCGTTCAGAATTACTACAGTAACTCTAACTTCTGGGTGTAGATCTTTAGTGATACTGTTCTTACTTGTTGCTACATATCCAAGTTGAGGAATCAAATGTTCATCTGCACAATTCTCTCTTCCTGGCACCAATCTTTGATATTTTGTTGGATGAGGGTTTCCATCCACATCTACTAAGAAGGGAGGGGGCATGAGATGAGGAGCCTGTTGAGTCTGCTCATCTAGGACATAATTGTTAGAGTCTCGAATAAGTGGCCGATAGTCAGTGTGGAAGAACATCTGATCAGGAATCTAGAATGAAAAATGAAGTTTTTATGTTAACAATTTGAAAAGAAGAATATGCTAAAGAACAGAGAAGAACAAGAGACACTAAAATTTCTAAAATCTCTTTAAAGGTAAAATAAAGAGTAAGTTCCCAACAAGAAGAGTTATGCATAGGTACAATTAACCTGTATGGGTGTTGCAGTACTCTCATTTCTGATAGTCCTTTTAGAGGCAACAAAACACTTTTAGAAAACAATAAAATAAGATAACTTAAAGCAAATGCACAGCTTTTAAAATTAAAAATATTCTATGTGTAATCTCATTCCATTTTTTTCCACACATTTAAAAAAGTTTCCTTGGTTTTCATGCAATGAAATTATTATCTGAAGTTCAACATAAGCTCTCAAAGTAGAATTCTTCCTTAATCATGCAACATCCACCAGAAATTTTTTCTGCAACTGAAAGTCTGTTAAATCCATGCAGCTGAAGGAAAATCATTGCACAAGTGTTAGATCACAGTCAGAATCTTTGCTCCTAGCAATGATAAGCAAGATGAAGAGAGTCTGTTTCAATTTCAACTAAGAATGCAGAGCAAGAAAAAAAAAAATACTTCTTTAAAATGACAAACATGGAATTACCACTGCTACTTAAAAAAAAAAATTGAGGGAGAAGTGAAGAAAAGCATAGGCCAGAACTGCACTTTTGAGAGCTATTTCAAAAAAGCAGGAACACATGTATTTATCAAAACAAAAAGGAAACAGCCTTATAGATTCAAAAAAGCAAAACATTTATCCCATGCACATTTTTTCTAACATTTGAAAATCCACAATGTTGCATGAGTATTTACTTTTGCTTATTTTAATCAAAATACTACAGTGAATTTGGGTTGAATAAGAAAAGGCTTAAAGGACTGCAAATTCTACTAATTGAAATAAACCAGCAAATTATTCTTAACATACAGTTTGCTTTTTCATTAATTAGGCAGCAGTCAAGTAAACTCTGTGACACATTCCAATCTTTAAACATTAAGCTATTTTCAGAAGTTAGAAATAAAAGTAATTTTGAGGTTGAACAATTAACGGGCAAATTAGCTAGCTGAAAGATGAAAATGTATTCCAGAAAAGTTCTTGGGAGCTACTCCCAAGAGAATGTTAAGACACTGGTTATTTCTGCTATGCCAGGACCACATAAATAAGAGCACTCACAGACATCAGGAAACCCGTTATTTATATCCCGTAGCCATACAAAACTCATTTTCCATATGATGTTTTAGAGGAACAAATGTAACTAATCTAATTTCAGTTAGAAGTTTGAATAAACATTTCTAATAAAAAGCTGAACTTACCTTTTCATAAGACCTGCTACAGCCAAAGCCAAATATCAATAGGTGCCCATGAGAATCTGTACATGCAAAATGCTGCCCATCTGGTGAAAATTTACAGTCAAAAACAGCACCGTGTCCTTGGCCTTCAATCTAAATTGAAAGAAAGAAACCCAGGACTATTTGACCAATTTTTTTTGAGCAAACAATAATGCAGCATCAAAAATTAATTACTCTATCAAAAGCAGTTATGCACCTCTTAAATACCTCCATTAAAGCACAAATAATCTTATTACTTCAATTTACTCCTTTTCCTCTTGACATGTGAATTTAAGTCCTGAATCATACAGTTCTAAAAGATGCACTAACGGCTACGGAAACTTATTGTTCAGATATAAAAACCCCCACAACTTTTTGAGGTTTTTTAGCTGTTAGTATACTGCTTAAAAGTAAACTGCAGCTAATATATACTGATTTTGTTAAACCACTTTCAAGAAAAGGACAGGGAATCTTAAAGCTAAAATAAAAATATAAAACATTTCACTATTGACTAATGAGAAAAACAAAACTAAAAAAAATTAATATGAACACTGGATGATAACTTAGGTCTCAGAAAAAATAATCTATTTTGAAGTGTTAATCATGAGCTGTCAAAATGGAGTGAATGTCATGGGAGCTCTTGAGAAGAGCTGAGCCAATCCACTAATGCTTATGGTAACATTATTATCATGAAGACAGTTGAGAATACTAGTATTTGTCCATAAGACTCTTGAAATGATGGTCTAAAACAGTACCTTTCAGCCTTTTAGACGGCACCTCATCTCAATTAAGAAAACTGTTAGTATGAATGAGGTGCAAAAAGAACTTTATTAACAAAGAGTGGAAAAGCCCTGGTGTCAACTATTCACAACACCTCACAGACTGAGAGTTCCTGACCAACAGGTAAAGTCTGAAGAACTCAGCCATGCACTATGATGAAAGCAAAGTCCTGCTCTGTTCCCCCATACCTCACACCCAACTGCAAATTCTCACAATTCATCTTCCTTGTCTCCGAAGTTTTTCAAGACCTCCCTGACCGAATTCAACTCAGAAGCCCTACAGGAAAGTAGGAGTAAGTGGGGAATACTTTTGCAGAAGATCAGTGAACTGACTCAGCTTAGTAAAAGGGTCAGTGAGATGCACCTGATTCAAGGCAGGGAATGGAAGTGGGCAGCTGGGAGCAGACAAGGGAGGCAATCCTGGCACTCCTTTTCTGCCACCTTAAATGGTTAAAACTAGCTCCTGGTCACTTTGTAACTATAGATACAATAAACAAGAAATTCAAAGGTAAAAGCTCTGGAGAAAAAGTTAACTCAAATTTTTCTGGTTTGGGTTTTTTTGGTGGGTTTTGATTGTTTGTTTTCTGTTTTGGTTTGGGTTTTTTTTTTGTTGTTGTTGGTTTTTTTCCCAAAACATGCAAGGGGGGGTGTGTGTTGGTGACAATTCCTTAAACTAGCATGTGAACACACGGCTGTGTGTAGAGAAAACATGGAGCTTAAAAAATGTCTTACCATGTTAAAATAATGCTTTGTTTTTGTGCCTTTGGTAATGTCCCATATAAAGATGTTGCCATCATGACCTGCAGACAGCATTATCCTGGAATCAAAAGGATGGGTCTCCAAGACAAATACTTCATCTGCATGCCCCTAGAATTTAAAATTGCACATCACATGAGAACAAGAGGACATAAATCCACATCAATATGGTATCTACAGTAGACCCTAAAGCACTGTACTATCCTCTCCTCATAATCAGATTTTTGTAAAATTAGACCCCTACAAGCTGCCTCCAATAATATATGGAATTTTACAAATTCCACAGTGTCTTTATCTGGACTGCTACCTATGGCACATAAGTAGGGTAAACCCGCATGCAGCCAGAAAGGCTTTATCATTCTAAATTTAATAGTTTTCTACATTCAGGCAAGAACTCTAGAAATATTGAGGTTTTGCCAAAGGACAGTGAACTATTCAATGGGCAAATATGTTACTGCACAAAAACTTTTATTTATTTCACAGGACACGCAAGTTCAACACAGCAGCTAGGGAAGGATTGTTCAAATGCAGGAGCAGCAGCTAGTTTTGATTAAAAAAAATCCAAGAAACACTACACTTGCTTTATCATTCATATAAGCTTTCAAGACACATCAGATCGAATTATGAACTTGGCATGCACATCACTGCAGTTCTAGGAAGACCATCTACTTCAAAAAGCAAGTAAAATTACATACCACCAAGTCATGAAGCAATTGCCCTGTACAGGAATTCCAAACTTTGAGCAGATGATTATTCACAGCCGTAACAACATAGTTATCATTTTGGTTCCAAGCTATCATGGTTACTTTAGGCTTCATAAATTTGTCTTCTTCTGAACACATGTCACTATTTAAAGAGTTGACCAGGCATGAGATATTTTTCATTAGCCTACTTCAATCTCAAATTACAGAAAAATAACCTTTTTTCCCATGTTAATAATCAGACAAGGGAAGGGAAGTTAAGAATTAAATGTTTCAAAACTTTTGCCCATAAACTTCTTTCTTTTCAGAGCAATCAACTATAAAGCAAATCTGGGTTTCCAGCATACTTATTTCATAGGACATGACAATCTCTTTCCCATTTGAGATGCAAGGCAAAAAGGCTTTCCTTTTTCATGGAGTCTTGTCTCTTCTACAGTTAAGAGTCCTAACATAATTCCTTTAAAAATTTGGACTTTTTACAGTCAAGAGCTTTACAACCAACTCTGTTTCAGAAGCTAACCTCTATGTTAACTACACATTTTTTCCGATTCCCAACATAAATATACTAAAGATAATATTTTGTATTAACCTCAATCTATTTCCTTGTTTCTCTCCCCTAAATACATTTATAGGATACTGTAACGTTCCCTCTCAGCACCTTAGTCAACTGAAGGAACAATCTTTCTTTGAAACATACCTTCACACAGTAATATCTATATTCCACATTAACTAGTAGCCTCTCTTACAAAGACTCTCTCTCAATTATACACAACTACAGTTGTACATATTAACCAAGAAAGATGACAAAGTCAAATCTCAAATATTAATATATCCTCCTTAGTAAAACAACTTTTTTTTTTCATGGCTGCATCACAAGAAGAGCTTACAATCACCCTCCAATCAACTAGTATACCCAAAGTTTGTTTTTTGTGTTTGTTCCACCCCCCATTTAATCACCTACAAATTCATTTCTGCTTCTGTCTACAGAAGTTGACTGAGCATTCTGTACTACTGTAAATCATCCACTCTTCAGGTTTATGAAGTGCTATGTAGTTTCCTGACCTTTATTTGTAATGCCACTATTCAAACTGTGTGCCACCAGCATATTTCATTAATACACTTTTTAATAGTACAAAAGAATCAAAGAAAATACTCAGCAAGATCCGTTCTTGATAAAAGCCACCTATTACTTGTCATGACCTCTCCTGGAAGAGGTCATCATCTACCTTATTTTCACTAATCTAAAAATGTTTCTCCTGTGACATGTCAGGTGTCTGACTGAAATCCTGATAGAGAAGACCTGTTGTACTTTCTGTTAACTTTTTTCCTTAACGAGGAAATGTAATTAATTTGGAACAGTGTACATTTGAAAGCTACATAAATATTTATGCATCTATTCAAGCACAGACTGAAGTTTAGCAAGTTATTACATCACCAGAACATTCATTTTAACCCTCCCCCCGAAGACCACACCACCTGATCATAACATTACTAAGGCTTGATCTAGTTTGACTGTAACTGTGCTTGATTAATTTTTCAAAACTTTCTGACTTTACACCACAGATTTAAACTTAAAAAAAAAAGAGAGAGACACAGACAGACAACACTTCACCTACCCTGGTAATCGATCGGACATGTCCAGCAAAATACTCCTCCATTCTGCTTGCTCAAAATGCCAGATTCGAGCTGTTCCATCTCTACTGCCACTTATGAACCTTGAAGAAGTTTTAAAAGATAATGAATTCATCCTCAGAAGAACTTGCTTTAAAGTATGTTCAGTTACACACCACTGCAATTTAAAACATTACAATGAAAGACTGGTAAAAATGAAATCTTCAGTTTGTGTGCAAGAGAATTCTTTACAGTTACCTGTCCATTAACTTTCTTTCCAGAAGCCCAGGAAAGAGTTTTTCTGGACCAAAAAACTGAATAAAGTTGTCAAAACACATAGAACGGGGAAACCAGTTCCAAAAGTTAAATTCAATTCACAACTTCATCCTCAACTCCTTCTCAGTTACAATACTTTAATGAAGTATTTTAAGTAATCCATTCTGAAATTGTAGAGTATCAAATACTGAAGAAGAGGCAAGAACAGATCAGCACAGAAAAACCTGAGACATTCCCACCCACAACTGTGCATAAAAGTGAAGACCACCAGTGGTTTACTTTAAGATACCAAGATGTAAACCATGGCAGTTCAGGCTTCCATTTCATGAACTGCTGAACCATCAATGCAGCAGAATGGAAATTCCTGAAGAGAGGAACTGAAACATTGCAAGACATCCAAAGACAGTCTCCCTAGTTCAAGAATCACAACCCTGAGAAAGACAGTTGACATACCTCCCACAGAAAAAGTTTGCGTGCTAGGTATATCATGACTGTGCTCTAATTTGCTGTGATTAATTCTAGTAATAATTATAAATCTTAAATGTCTTCCACAGAAAGTGTCACCAAGCAAAAGACCAGAAGTTTTGCCTTTTTTTTTTTGGTACTGCCTTGAAAAGTAATCCATGCAGGCAACATGGACGGACCAGTGCAACATGATGGCCTCAAAGACAAGTATAATTGCAGAAAAACACATTTAAAAGGAAGACAAATACAACTTCCAAACTGAACGTAGGTTATTACCGTTCTTAGTTACGGTTATCTGGCTTTCGAGAAAAAAAAAAAAAAAAAAGCTGCAACTTATGGTTGCAGATGTAAGTCTACCCTGAAGGCTGAAATCCACATCTTCATTAGTGACAGGCCAATCAGACATCAATTTTACCCATACTTCCAGTACAGAATGGAGTCAAAGTTTTACAAATGGAATTTACACAATGCCTGCCCCCCTATTCAGCTGTCAAAGTCTGTTAACTCCATTTCCTTAAAAGAATAATAATAGGCTAGAAAAAAAAGAAAATTATTAAAACTTATTTTAGAACCTTTGCATTGCATTTTCCCATTTCCTATTTTGATCCCATAATTCCTGAAACTGAAAGGAAAGGAGAGGGAAGAGGACAGTTATGAAGCCATGAATACATAGGGTATATTAAAAAGTGGTAACATTTCCTCCAGGTAAAAACCCAGCCAGTCTAAAGACATTGTCTAACAAAGATTAACCGCAAGCTGAGACAGCTGAAACTTAACTATGCTCTCCTGGATTAGTCCAAATTTCCCCTCTGAGTTCTAAATAAGTAGAATTTTCTTACTAGAAACCTCCAGGTGAGAACAATAATACATTCTTATTCCAAAATAATGTATTGGTTTTTCACATTTGAGCATCTTTCAACATACCTATCACCACTGTTAGAAAACTGAATGCTGTCAACTTTGTCCTGTAAGAAAAAATACAGTTTGTTAGAAATCATATTTTTAAATAGGAAATATGGTTTTGACAAATCTGAGCTTAGTAAAAACTGAAACAATGAAAAAGCTGCATATTGTATAACTTCTAACAGTTTTAACTGCAAGGTACGAAGTCCAACAAATACTTACCAGAATTCACTAACCGTTAATGCATTTAAAATGCAAGTTTTTTAAAAAATGTCCCAATTAAATATAAAGGATTGACAGATGAAATAACTGTCCATTAATAACTTGGCAGCCAATTAACTCATATTTGCACATATATCTCCAATATCCTAAACCAACAACAATCGAGAGGAATCTGTTGTTCCCACTCCTACTTACACATTCCTTAAAGAAATGTACAATTAGTTACTAATTTTTACCACAATAAAAACTACAGGAAAAGTAGATAGCACACTCTGATCAGTTTATCTTCAGAGCCAAAAGTCCTCTCTACATACAAAATACATATTGATCAAGCCTTATCACTATAATATAAATGGTTAAAGTCAGACTCAGTATTAGAGAAAACATGTTAAGGCAAACATAATGAAGATACGTATTTTAAGAGCTGCCCTTGAAAGAGCCTTAAAGGTTCAACTAAATCCAAATTCTCTACATTAAGACTACAGATTCTTTGTGCATCAAAATGACAGTATTTTATCTATGAAGTTCTTTCCGTAACAGGCATGAGTTATATCAAGAAAGCAAGACAGTCAGCACTGTTACATAAAGCACACGGGGAAACAACACTAAATCAGCAAGCTTATTACTGAGGAAGTATAAAATAGCTTGCACAGCCACTGAAGATGCGAATAAAGGTCAAGATGAACAGAAGTAAAATTCTGGAAACTAATCCTCATTTAAGGATTTAACACAAAATGTGTCAAATGCTAAGTAACTTCAGTAACAAAATCCACATTCTCAGCCTATCTACCTTCTGTATACAGCACATAATATGTGGGTGGCTAGGCACACGTGCATCAGAGGGAAGCAATTGAGCAAACTATATGCTTTAAAATTAGAGAAATGCATGACATCCACTTGAAAAGATAAAAGTTCTAAATATCATCTTGATACATTCTAGCCTTTAAAATGGTCAAGTCACATGGAGATGACTGGCTGAAATTCTGCCTAAGTTCTAAAAATATTCAATAAAAGAACATTACTACAAACCCACTGTGCTGGTTTTGGCTTGAATAGAGTTAATTTGCTTCATAGCAGCTAGGTATGAGGCTATGTTTTCGATATGTGCTGAAAACGGTGTTGATAACACAGGGATGTTTTAGTTATTGCTGAGCAGTGCTTATGCAGGGTCAAGGCCTTTTCTGCTGCTCACACCACACCACCAAGTAGGCTGGGGGTGCACAAGAAGTTGGGAGGGGACCCAGCTGGGACAGCTGACCCCAACTGACCCAACAGATATTCCAGACCATGTGATGTCATGCTTAGTGTATAAGGCTGGCAGAGGAAGAAGGAAGGGGGAGATGTTCAGAGTGATGGTGTTTATCTCCCCAAGTAACAGTTACGTGTGATGGAGCCCTGCTTTCCTGGAGATGGCTGAACACCTGCCTGCCCATGGGAAGTAGCGAATGAATTGCTTTGCTTGTATGCGCAGCTTTTGGTTTACCTGTTTTTATCTCAACCCAGAAATCTTCTCATTTTTACTCTGCTGATTCTCTCCCCCATCTCACTGCGGGGGGAGTGAGTGAGAGGCTGTGTGGTGCTTAGTTGCTGGCTGGGGTTAAACCATGACACCCGCTAACAACATTACTCACAACTTCAATACTGCTTGAAGTGACTAATTATTAGATTCAACAATCTTACTTACAGCATGACTTTCCAATTCAGCTATTTTCTCAGGTGTTTCAGAGCCAAAAAAATACATCCTGATGACATGGTCAGTGCTACCAGTTGCTAAAAACATACCACCTGTAAAAAAAAAATCAAGCAATAATTAAGCTACTGTATAAGAAATTAAAACACATGACCAACATTTCTCAGATGTCTTCTTTAAAAGAAAGTAACAACCTGAGGAGTGCCATTTTTTATGCTCTTCCACTGAAGTACAGATGTGGAAGGAAAAGACCATCTTGTCTCAGAAAGCTCTCTCAGCCATAGTGAAAATATTTTTACTCCGTATTAAAAAGATTTTAAAATATATAACGAGGGGAATGCTGAAACTTCTAACACTACTAACTGCACACAGAAGCCTTCAACTATGGGCAATATGGCTAGTCATCATCAGAATTATCTAGATGACACTTTCACTGTAGCATGTGTCTCATTTGTGGCATGTGAATTGCTTCAAAACTGGGTAGAAACATAAGTAAACCACTCTAAGTACTACAGTATTTAGCTATGGTGGCAGCAATAGTAAGATCTGTCTCTGGGCACCTGTAAGCGCTGTCAAAAATACCCCGAACAAACAAAGCCTCAAAAAAACCGCCAAACCCAACCCAGGGCTATATCCTGACAACATTAAACAAGCTACACTTTGATTTGTATTTTATTTCTGAAATTCCCAAGTATCTTCTAATGTTCATGCTGTCTGGTACCAGTAAGCCTTCCCACAAGTCACCCACATGATTAGAATGAAAGAAGACTACAAGCCAAGAGTGAAGGACATTTATAGCTACAATGGTAGATTCTTAAGAAAGAAGGGATCTTTATGACTATCGCTGCATGCAACCAACACAGAATCAGGACCTCCTACTACTGGCAGCAAACACTTCCACTGCTGTTGGCTGTGGTATCTTAGAGAACTAATATTGCAAATCCCTGACATTATACTAAGGGATTAAACAAAAATAAAAATCCAGTAAAGATGGATAAAAAGTAAACAAGCATCAGGTGACTTTTACTCATATAAAATCACCAATCACAAAAGGAAAATAGTATCACTTAGTTCAACAGCCTGTCACTGTTAGCTAAGGCAAGTCACCTTATTTAATTATGTCATAGGCTAACAATACACATACATACAATTACTTACTACACAGCTGCCGGTTTTGTATATTTTAAAGCTGTCATAACCAGGGTATTATAATAACTACTTACGAGCAAAGAGATATCACAATGGTAAATGCAATCTATACATGACTTACCTACACTGAATGAAGAACAAAGCATCTGAACCCCTGGTCTAGGTTTCTCTGTGAATTTCACTGGCCGATTGCTTAAAAAAGAAAAGATGCTTGAAACAGGACATGCCACACAAAACTTGACTTTTATAAGTGTTTCAAAACATGACGGTATGTTTCTTCAAACATCTACATAACAGGTACTTCTTAAATACATACAGTAACATCTGTAAATCTTGTGCAGGAGGATGAGCAATAAGGTTTACTTTTTAAAATTACTGTACACACATACACAAATGGTATCTGAAGCCCACACAGCTTTTGGCTTTTTCTGCAAGATGATATTACCTAGCAATGATAACATGACAAGCCAAAGAACGTTTATTCTCTCTCATCCTTCACTAAGTACAATTTACTCCCTTCATAACATATCCATGAAGTACTGAACTCTTGCCCTCACATTACAAACCACCAACAGTACATGAAGTCAGGCCTACCAAATACCATTACTGCAGAATGCTGTGCAAAATCATAAAAGTCTACATCAGTAAATAGAAGTTTTGCAACACTGTGCACCCAGTGACTGTTTTCCTGTTCTGTAAGTCATGTACACACTCTTCCAGCTGACATGGCCATAATCTCACAGGAAGTACCTACTAAGAACTAGACCAAGGAGAAATCCAGCAAACTGTGCCACTTACACGGCTTATAGATTTCTACTCATTGTTGTACTGCTCTTCCGTTCAAGTGTTTTCTATTTATCAAAGGAAATGTTGAGACCTTCAGTATATTTCTCATGTTTGTATGATACACAGTACAGAGACTCAAATCCCACGAATGCCGCTGAGACCTGCCAATGCTTAAACTACTTTAAACAATCTTTATATCTCATACAGTCTTCTAAACTAATTTTAGAAGGAGAGCAATTAATGATCCAGTTTAAACACTCTTCTCCTACAACTTACAGCCCTAGAAGATTCTTCAGATGAAACTATGCCTTTGATATTTTGCTGCAATTCTACTACCTTAAAATCACAAGTGTGAATCAAAAAGCAAAATAATGTTCTGCTTTCTAAAGTACTGGAGTTCTTTTAAAAAATAGCTGCTTTAATGTAAAATGGATTATTTTATACCAACTACCATTATATGACACAATACTAGATACAGACTGATCGTCCCAGATCTCTTATTTCCAGTAATAATTTTTTTTGTTCAAATAAACAGCAATCACATACAGAACATTTAAAAACTAGCCTGAACATACTCTGCATGCAAGTTCTGTAAGAGACATCCCAAAACTACAGGCCCATTGAAAACTCAATATAAACAAAAAGTTTTATTATACTGTTCCACCATATTCACATTGGCAGCAATTCTAGTTGTCCTACATTTGTAATTTTAGTGTAGTAAGAAGTTAATATATTTCCCAATTAATATCGCAGGACAACAGAATAACATAAATTTGTAAAGCATATAGTTAGTGATGATGCTTTAAAATAATTATGTAATAGAATATTTCCACAATATTTTTATTACAAAAAAAATCAATTTTTTTTAGCTAGTTAAAAGTACTCAACTTATTTTAATCAAGCATAGTATGGCATAGAGTTAATTAGCAACCCATTTACATACTTGAATTTCATGGAATCTGTATCCCATTGCCAAAAGCAAACAGTTCCATCTGCACCAGTAGAGACCATGTATCGCATGGAGCCTTTCACCATTGGACTAAACTAAAGAGAATAAAGTAAAATCAGACATACAAAGAGAGATATTTAAAAACTGTTTATGAACTTCTAAGAATGTTAATGTAAAACCTCAATTTAATTTGGATTTTTCAACTAAAACTGGTAAAACAGTTGTTGATAACTATCATTTTTAATGTTTACAAAATAACATCTATACTTTAAAATAAGTTTGTGGTCTATTTTTCAATTATTGCATTATATAAAACCAACTTATTCACTGCTTTGTTTTTCAAGTCTTAACTAATCACAATAATTCACTAGAATTTTTTTCAACGAATGAAGAAATGAACAGAGCAGACTGAAAAAAAGGACATTTCACTAGACAGGCTTACTTTTTAAATTCTATAATTAAGCAGAGCATCAGTTATCAGATAATCCAAGTAAGTGTAACCCAGCAACACATATGAATTTATAGGAAGTCCTCACACATGCTTCTTTAAGATACAGATTTACTGCTATGCACAGAGCTACCCTTCACAGAACACAAGTTACAAGAGCTGATTAAATTGTTCATTAATTACTACTACTACCATTGGAGATGGCCACACACATTGTATGTATTGCAATTATATAGTATTAAGTAAGAATCCTTAAAAAATATAATCCACCATACTACAGTAAAAGAAAAATCACAAATAAGTAGTTTGCCATTAAAAAACAGAGAAAAAAATTGCAACGAATGCCACAGAAACTCTACAAATATGAAGACTACTCTCAGAGGCAGCATTTTTGAGAAAACTGCAGAATTATTTTTTGTACTGAACTTCAGAAGCTGGCAGGTAGCCACTCTTCACCCTTCAATATAAGCCTGTTTGTCTCATTGGAAAACACAGCCAATGTGGATAATGAACTACTAGTTTATCTGTTAAATAAGGAATTAAAAAGGCCAAAACAAGATTGAATCCAAAGGACTACCAATAGCACAAAATTATCACAATGCCTTCAAATTTAAATACACAACATATTACACTGAACAACTTTGCACTTTTGAAGTAACTCATATTTTTGAGATTAAGACAGCTACCCATATCACAGAAGTTTTAAGAATCCACATACTGGATCAGAACACTCACCCACATAAACCAGTATACCACATCTCCAGTAACAGACAATAGGAGGACATGATATTTCCCAGAAATTCTCTTTGGTTACAGCAGCTCAAATATTACAGGTAGTGATCTTTAAGTGAAGAAGGATTCCTGTCATTATCTTCAGTTAAATATTCAGGAATTTCAGGGAGGAAAGGAACTTTTATTTTTTCTTTGGTTTTTTTTAATAGCAGGTTTCTCCTGTGGTTTTGACTAATTTTTGACATTGGTGTTTAAATGTTCAGATTTTAATATTCCCACAGGCAGTCACACATAAATAATTTCAGTCATATGAAAACCACAGTGACAGGCACAGTGAAAGTTATTTGCCATTCACGTGCCAGCCTTCACGGGAAGCAGAACATCAGTTCCTTGCACTTGGACATGAAACAGTAAGATGTACAATTGGCAAGTAACCTAGTAACAGCAACCACAAAGTACTTTTCTCCACAAACTGAAAAATTAGGTACTAATCTTTCTTTTCAAGAATTTTTAACACAAAGGTGGAAGGCTCTATTGGTGTAGAGCATTCATGTAACTATGTTTCTCAGTTTCAATAAGAAACCAAGTAAACTGGTTATTTCTCACCAATATGATAGCTAGCTAATCTTAGGGTGTCCCAACAATCTAAATCCTATTACTAAAGCAGACTCTTAACTTCTCAAATTAGGTGAAATGGAATAACTTTTTTTTTCCCAAATTACTTCTTGTTGTCTACTATTTGATTAAAATACCTTCAAACTTTCCATACCACACTGTCAAGTGAAACTTATCTTTGAGTTTCATGGACTGGCTGCTTCTTACAATCCATCAACGTTATTTGTGCTTCAATATGTAGAAACGCTTAAAAAAAAACATACCTGTAATGAGGTAATTGACCCTGTATGTCCATGGAGGACCGCAACTGGTGCGCAAGTTCTCAGACACCACACTCTGATCATTTTATCACAGCTTCCAGCTGCAATCATGGTGTTTTCATAATTGACAGCCATATCTGAAATCTCCGCTGAATGTCCTCGTAATGTGGCAAATAACCTGCCATTATGAGTTGACCAAATCTTTACCAAACAGTCATCTGAGCCCTAGAAAGAAATATTTATTACACTCAGCAAGGATTTTCAAAAGAGATTCACAATAAGAGTTCTAGGTTTCCTTTAAAGAACCTAAGTATGTTTTTCCACAGATTGGTAAATTCCACTTCTACTTAAAACTATGTATACTACTTAGGCAGAAAGAAATAAAGCTGCTACATCAATGTCAACACCTGACTAGATATTAAGTACAACAATTTCTTACATGCTTCCTACCTTTAGTTACATCTAATTGTTCTACTTAAGCAGGGTGATGGAGCAAATCAGCTACATTTTAACACTACTGATATCCACCTCCAGAAGTTTTAGCGCAACATGCATTTCAAAGTTCCTTTCCTTGCATCCATCTAGGACTATATTCAGATTCGGATCTATTTCATCAACTCACAGTAAATATTCTATGTCCAGTCCTATCGAATGCAACACAATATACAGAGGAAAGATGGCCAAGAATCCGTCTGTGCATCTTGACATGCTGATACATACTTCCTGGAAATGAAGTACTGAACTTTGCATATCCAGTTAACTGTTTTGCTCGATGTACTTCCACTAGAACACAAAGAAATCAAAGAATGAACATATCGATATTTAAAACATGTCTATTCTAAACCATAATTTAACTTCCATTCATATATTACTTCGGGACTTAACAGACGTGACTTTCAGATTTCATGAAGTCATTTTTTTTTGTATTTGCAATTTTTTCCTATGTATAAAACCAAGACAGTATTTTAAACTTGCTCCAATCAAAACTTCAGTCTCTAAATTAGAAGTGCTAAATGTTATTTTTATTTTCGCATGGCTTTCTATACCTTAAATCATACAGGAGTCCTTCTATCCAAAGGAGAATGACTTGTACTTTCTGTAGGTTTATCTACTTAATACAGGGGCTTTAGAGAAGAAAAAGATGTCATCTAGAGACTACTGTCTCACTCGTGCTGCAAGCAGACTTTTGTACCCTGTACCTAACTCCAGTGAAGTCATATGAAGTTCTCCACATAAGCCTCCAGATCCAGTTCCGAGGTGCAATTTTCAGCATTGTAGCAAAGCCAGAATCAAGAGACACATCGTATGCTCACAGCAGCAGTGATAAGTGTTGAAAAGAGCTTACCAAGATTTGGTGGTGTGCCATAGTTGACAGGAATTTCAGGAGGTCTTCCTCTATGAAGAGCAGCAAATGCAGAGCCCTTCCAAACAGTGTTCCTGCAATCTTTAAAACAAATTGGTTGAAGTTCATCGTAAGTACACATTAGAAATGCCAAGAGAACTG
This sequence comes from Elanus axillaris, assembly GCA_026212715.1. Taxonomy (NCBI): domain Eukaryota; kingdom Metazoa; phylum Chordata; class Aves; order Accipitriformes; family Accipitridae; genus Elanus; species Elanus axillaris. The sequence goes on from JANZLQ010000061.1 coordinate 6,259,182, forward strand.
CCATTCCAAAACTTGGTAAAGAACATATCTATAGCTGGTCTCAAACACAGTATTGAAACTAAAAAACTAGAAACACCAAATGCCTGCAAACTTTTCATGAACAGTGTAGCACCAGAGGAGAGAAAAATCCATTTAATATAGTAACAGAAGGAAGAAAAAACCACAACACAACCAACCACCAAACTTTGAAATTACTCCTAAATGGTGATGGCCCTTGCAGTTCATGTAACACAAAAGTAACTTTTCAGCTGATTTTTTCCTACTAGTTCTCAGTGCAAAAGATTTAAGATTTTTAACATTTTAATAAATTCTTATTCATAAATTATAAATATTTATTGAATATTTATTAGTATGAAATTATTTAACTAGATGATCTCAAGAGGTCCCTTCCAACCTGACAATTCTGCTATTCTTAAAAAAAATTCCCCACACTGACAGTTATTATAACACACTCATGCTGAAGTAACTGCAATCCTGATTTTCAGGACAGAACAGTTGCTGTCATTCAGCGTGCATCCTTTAAAGCAGTTGGGACAGATAACTGAAAACACAACACTATCCCATAAAGCAGTCCCACATCATAGCATCTAGCTACCCAAAAGAACTTCATACAAACACATAAACAGCCCCCTCCCAGAAACATTCAAAGAGATGAGTCTAAAGCTAAGAACTACTCTGTCAAGTAAACTACGTGCTTATTATGCACTGGCCAACCATTCCCTTTAAGTTACGAGCAAGGACTTTCTTCCTGTGTATGTACTTGTGAATTCTGTACTAATTTTGATGCCATTTGCATTAACCAAGAAAACTTTGAGAAAACTGGTGTTACCGTCTCATATTTGCACTAAGCAGAGTACAACAGCTACCACGTTCAAAACCAACACAGGCCAATATACTACTGGGAGTGTCGGGAGATGCTAGAGAAGTAGCACCTGTGTCCTGATGATTCATTATATTGCATTAATACCAAAAACTGGCCATGTTCAACAGCCTCAGAACTCAGAGCAACAATAATTCTTGTGATGCAACTTAAACCCTTCTCTTCACAACAACCAATATACATTTATACCATTAATACACAGATTGCTGGTGTTTTGGTTCATTAAACAGAGCGCAGAAGAAGCAGGGGCCAATTCTGGTAAAAGCTCACCACTTTTAAGTATTCCAAAAGTCTTCACCATACACTTAAGAAAACGTATCATAGTCATTTCAAATAATGAACAAACCATACCTTTTGCTGTACGTAACAATGACTGTCTCCCTGCACCAAGTAAGGAATTCACTCTTGAAATGCTGGGTGGTATCTCCTTATCCAGTATAGGGCCAATACGCTTGCAAATCTGTAACAAATGGTCTGGAGCCACATGTCTGTTGGACAGCACCTGACAGAAATTTAAGTTTTAAATATGTATATGGTACATCCAGAACAGATGAATCTAAAAGCATCCACAGGTATATTAAACATTGTTTAAATATTTTTTAAGTTCAACTTACAAAACAAAATCAATTCTGTTAAGCACTAATCCAGTAGATTCAGTGAGTACTCTCCAAGAACAGGAGAGCTGTAGTAAAAATGACTGCAGTAAAACTACTTACTGTACATCGGTACTTTAATACTGAAAGCCTGCAATATTCACATCTGATACCCATTTGTGCGGCACCCTACAATGAGGGCCTTTGCCCAATTCTCCCAATTGGTTTTCTTAAAAATAAATAAAATTCGAAACCTCATAACTCAAGATCAGGGAGAACTCTTCTGTAATCCAGCCCAAGAATTTATGCAACTAGTACTTCAGTTGCACAGCACTTGTTCAGGAAACTGCAAACTAGTAGGCTTGAGTACAAACTCTCTGGAAATAGCTTCCTTGAAGAACCAGTACTACAAAGCATAAGACTGCCCTACTTCCCTAAACCAAAAGGATCAAAACAGACATCTGTCCATTCAGGAAGGATCCCATCCTATCTACATCTAACAGTCTAAAAAAATACACCCCCACACACACTCAGATGTCTCAGTCAAGAACAGATGTGTGTGGTTTTTGATTATTTTTTTCCTCTCTTCCTTCTGGCAGTTCAATGAAAAAAATCCTTACCCAACTATAAAGTCAATCACAATAATGCAGAAGTTAAAGATGCAAAGTAGAGTTTACACAGATTCAAGTAATCCAAACCATAAGAATCACAAATTTCAATTATCGGGAAGGTCTGAATCAGCAGGCACAAACAGCTCCATGCCTACTCCACTCTCTGATCTGGCCACGTAAAACCAGTTAGACCCAGAAGCCACACTGCTACTTCAGCAACCAGACTATTCCCAGCCAATACACCCAGGAGAGGTAGAGGGCCACACCAACACAGGTATGTGGCCTCTTGCCCATGTAGCTCAGAATGCAGGCAGAACTAGCTCGCGCTTACGATGCTATTCCCTTAGCCTACCAACTGAACGTACGCGAGTGAAGTCCTGACAAGACTGATATCGTCATCAGAACAGTGGGAATAAAAATACCACATGCTGTCAAGTAAGATCCGTTCAACAAAAAGTTGCCCGAATGCATACTGAGTACTGAGAACATGTGATTTAAGCCACAACCTAATACTTGTTTTAATAATAAAAATCCAAGTCATGTATAAAGTTTGTGGTGGTATAGGTTGTATTCGGGGGAGGGAGGCAGTAATATTGGTCAGATAGTTAACATTAGCACACAACCACATACATCCAAGCAAATCAGCTCATCAGATGCTTAAGGCTGATTATGAGAAATATATTTGGTAATCCAAAGATTACAAAAATGTCCTTTTTCATTATTTCTTTATAAATTTTGCTTCTTGAATTGGTATAGAGCAGTACCAGCCACAACACTCATGACAGAAAGCTCACCATACATTATGTCAAGCATTATAAAGCATTTTGTTTGCATGCCATCATCAGGAAGTATATTCCCGATTCTAAATGCAATCCCTGATAGAAGCATGCATACAAAACCTTGCAGTTCTTTCCTTTTTAGTAGTTTTACTCATATTTTGGAAGGAGCAGTTATTTTAAAGTCTTGCTCCAATTCCATCACAAAGAAGAGAAGAAATAATTGCATCACATGATTGCATTTGTCTGTGGTCTCTGCAAATTCAAAGTGAGACCAGTGGGACAACAAGAGGTTCCCAAAGTCTCTCAAAAGCAAAATCTAAAACATTCAAAAGATTGATTTGGATATTCTGAAATACTATTACCCTCTGTAGAGATTTCTTTTAAATTGTGTAGGAAAAAGACATAGAAGTAGCACATATTAAACAATTAATCTGACAACTGTATATGCATAATAAGCACAGTTAAAAAAAACCCTGAAGTCAGAAGAATCCACACATGACATCTCCCAACACTACCACCATTTCTTGCCATAAGAACTGGGGTCAAAAAAAAAGAAAGCAACCGACCAACAAAAAAAAAAAAAAAACCCAGACAATTCTTTTTAAACTTCCAGGTTTGCTAAATTCAAGTCAGAGCTTGAAAGTATTCCTGTTTAGCAAGACTAGGCTTTTTAGTGACTTAAAGCATTAATTTAAAACCTCATTTGCTCACCTGACCACACTGACAAGTAGAAGAAATGGAATCCTGTTTATCATTTTAAGCAGCACTTAAATAATTAAGAAAATGTTTTAAACAAAATTTCATTCCTTCTCTATGCAAATATACACAAGAGGGACAAGGGGATTTAACTATAACAATACACAAACTGACCCGTAAGGGAGAAGTCAATCAATTAACCTGGAATGCCTGAATCTTGGGGGGGAAGAGAAAATAAACATCTGATTAAAGAAAACAAGACCAGCTACAACAAAGCAGGATAAAACCATGCTGGGCAGGCACCACCAGGCCATCATTTTACAAGATTCAACTGCCAAATATACTTTGCCATTTAAGAAGCAGTAAAATTAAACACCAAGAGAAAGACAGCTTTCCATTCCGAAACAGATGCAAGTTAAAACATTCAGAGCAAACAACATCTGCCATCGAAGGCATAGGTACATGCCGCTGAGAGATCACTCATATCTTTCTAATATTTGGAAACAAAGCTATGACCAGTGAGAAGCCAGAGATAACGAGCATACTCGTAGGCACCAGAACTGCCAACCCTTGATTTCTGAACAGCAATTTCATTTCCTAATCTGTTGAAGGCGACTGATGAAGGAAGCCAACCAGAAAATAAATACCGTCAAATCAAAATGTGCTTAACAAACTTGCTCATGAAACTCTGAAATGAAACCTTGCTTCAGATTGGTTCTCCCCTGTATGTAGGCAGTGGCATGTACCAATGCACAACGCCAAGCTCCACCTCTGCTATGTAAACAATATCCTCAATTTAAAACACCACTTATGTTTTTGTTAGTCTAATGTAAAGAAATTAAAGGCCTTTTCCAAAATAAGTCCAATGTCTTAATAGAGCCGGAAAGAAACTGGAAGGTAAAGCTTTGGGCCTACATTTAAAGGTAAAGGGTCTAACATCAAAGTTCTCACCCTAATTGAAAGGGTGTTTTTTTTAAAAAAAAAAAAAAAGTCTCACCAATTCTTCGTAACTTCTATAATGCTCATTTCCTTGCCAATCCAACCTTTTAGGAAGCAACTAAACGGAGGAGAAAAAGAGAAAAAAAGAAAAAAAATTAGTGGTTAAAGAGGAAGGAGGGATAGATCACATCCAAAACAATGTGGGTCGAAGGGAAAAAGTTGAGACAGCAGAGTGGAAGAAACTTGAATGACTTGCAAAGTACAGGAAACTTTTGACTACAGCAAGAGAGATGATTTCATCAGAGCCCACACAGACCTGGTGCTGCTCCAGCTCCTGCACCAACACCTGCAGAGAAAAGGGGAAAAAAATACCGAATGAGGGATGAGCAAGCCTCCGGCTCCTCAAGCGGCCGCTGCCGCGAAAGGGCTCGGGAGGGGGAGGGGGGCCGGGGACCGGCCGTTCACACCTCCCCGCCCGTCCTCCTCGCGGCAGCCACGGCCGAGGGCTCTCAGCCTGCGCGCCCAGGTGAGTGCGCGGAGCCCCTCTAACTCACCTTCAGCGCTCTCCTGCAGGGCCCGGTGCTCAGGAACCGGGCTATGAGGAAGTAGAGCTCTGCAAGAGACACGGGGAG
>JANZLQ010000061.1:6278391-6340227 GCA_026212715.1 Elanus axillaris
GGGGGTTGGCGTTACGCAGGCCCTTGCGGAGGTGCCGTCACCCCCGGCTGACGGCCGAGAGATGAGGTGAAGCGGGGCGGGGGAAACTGTGCCGGCCCGGGGGTGTTCCGGTGCCCGGCGGCACCCGCGGCCATCCCCAGCCGTGAGCAGCGGGGCCTGGCCCGGCTCCTCGCCGTGGGGGAGGGGAAGCTCGGGGGCTGGTGCTGGGAGGAACCGGAGATCGCGAAACCGAACCGGCGGCGTGACGGGGGGTGACTCCAGCAGCCTCGGTGGAGTCGGTCTTTGAAGCAGAGTTGCGAGTGACGAGTTACCGGTGTCTTAACTGATGCCCCTGAGGCTCCAGCCCTCGGGGCGTCGCGGGGAATGCGGAGGAGAGCTCTGCGGCCTTCCCTGCCTTCTGCACTCCGCCGCTGCTGCTGGGAAGGGATGATGATGAACGGACACGGGGATTAGGGAGAAATCCCGAAGCCGCAGTCATTAATCGGGATGCCCTCCGGTCCGATCTTAAGCATTTCTCTGGAAGCATGGGTAATGGAATTACGGACCAATAAACTCTGTGGCTACCGAATAAACTTACATGTGAGCAAGCATGCCAAAATACCTGTCGTTCTGCTCTTTCATGTGAATAACTTCACCGTCACGCAGATCAGCGCACACCTTTTGGTAACAGATAAAAAAATCCTTTAGAACAGAAATTACTCTTAGCGATTTGGGAAGTTGAACACAGGGATACCGTAGATGACTAATGAAAATCTCTGCTCAACTTTCTGCTGGGGTTCATGATGGAAGTGAAGTGTAATGTTCTCATTGACTGCAGTACTAGGAGCATCATTTGTGGCAAAAAAAAATTACGTGTGTCTTGCGAAAGCTAGAAAGATTTGTTAAGGAACAGCAAGAAGAAAGATTTTCTGTTCTTTGTATCTTCATTTCTATGGTAAAAGGAGTTGATGAACCAATAAGCAGGTGGTGCCTCATGAAAAGAAAGTAGGAGAGTAAAAGAAGGGGAGAAGGTGTTTGCTTATGCAAGGTGTGATTACCTTTGTACATTTCTGTCATTTGGAAATAATTTTAGTCAAGAAACCAATGTGGTGTTATAAGAAAACCCCATGTAAATGCATGGGTAAGATGTAGGAAAATTAACTAATGCAAATTTGTGTTTCTGTTTTCGAGGCAGTGCTAAGATACTGCGCTAGATGGATCACAACTGAGCCAGTATGGCAATCCATGTGTTTCTAACAGCCCGGACTGGGCTGCAATCTAGAGGAGTGATTCCCAATTGGTCAGCCATGTGTTATTGGTGAGGTCTAAAATTGAGTTTCAGTGAATAAAGTTTCCATATTAATTAGGTTAGACCCTGGCTGAGGCTGCTGGAGCTGGAAATGGGAATGGTCAATGAGTAAGGGGCATTGCTGGAGCTAGAAGGAGTAGTGGAGGAGTGCTTCCCGGGTTCTTCCTCTCCTGCATGGACCAGGTGCTTGTCATCTGAGCAGCGTATGGTGAGGACTGCAAGGAGGGAGGACAGCAGTTCAGCTTGGGATGCAGTGGCACGCAGGGCCTGGGAGGTTTGAAAGGTCTCAGAAGGCAGCAGCATCATTAAGAGTGGGGAGATGAAAGCAGAAACACAGAAGGAAGAGGTAGTTAACTGTAGTTAGAAAGGTTGAAAATCACTGCTTTACAGGGATGGTAAAATCCTTTCTGGTTTGCTTTAGTCAGAGCAAGAGAGTAAAAATTCTTTGGCTTTTAGAACATGTAGATTCTAAGCCAAGGTTTTCCTCTGTCCTCATGAAAGGGCCTTTTTTTTTGTGGGAGGCTTTTGAGTATGTAGACAGGATATTATACGTATTAAAGAAAATCGATGGGATTCTGGATAAATAACTGATACTATTTCTTTACTTCTTAGATATCCAGATTGTTACAAAAGGATGCTGAGCAGGAATCCCAAATGAGAGCTGAAATTCAGAACATGAAGCAAGAACTCTCAACCATTAGTATGATGGATGAGTTTGCTAGATATGCCCGTCTGGAAAGAAAGATTAACAAAATGACTGACAAGCTTAAAACTCATGGTAGAGTGCAATGTCTATTCCCTTTTCTAGTTTCTGGAAAACGTTTTGTCAAGAGTGTTTCCAATGTTAAGTATATTTTTCTCCTTCAACTTTTTTCTTCCCGCTCTTACCCATTTCCAGTGTTCCCTTCTGGTTTTTCTCTCTTTTTCTTTAAAGTTTTTTGAGAGCATGCTTTTGTCTTTCAATTGTGCATAGTTCTGCATACACTGATAAGGGAGTGATTTAGATAAAAAACTTTTCTTACAAGGAGTTTCCTGGGTTTCACTGTGTAATTATTTACTCTTTCTCTGTGATGCTGATCACTGAATCATGTTTTGTATAAGTCGAGGAAGTCCTCTGCTGCGTATCTTCACTGCAAAAGGATGCATTGCTTGGTTGGAGCTGTTTGGTTCGTGTACTACAAAATGCTAGAGAGAAACTGTTGATCCATAAGATAACTAGATGAGATCTTTCCTGTCATTTTGAAATCCTCTTACATCTTATGCAGCAGCTTTTGCGATAAAGCGGTAGTGCTTTGCCTCAGTTAGGATTTTATAGTAGTATAGTCCCTCATCTTGTGGTAGAAAGTACATGTAAACCTTTGGCACCAGAGCTTTTGCTCTTGTCTTTGCCCAGACTCACTAACTGAACATAACAGGATAGACTACTTGCTTTGTCTGCCTCCTCTGTGCAGAATGGTTGGATGTTTATAGGCTCCTTGCCTGGAGAAAGGACAACATTTACAACTGGCAGTTTTGGATTGCTTTAGTAGTATAATTAATTCTTAATCCAACAATTTCAATTAAATGAGATTTGGGCAGTTTACTTAGCAATCAACAATATTTTAGACAACTTTAGGCCACTGTTATGTTAGAAGTTGTGCTGTCTTCACGGGGCTGCTTTATATTGGTCTGAGGTACTATAACATAAGGAAAATAAGCATGACCAAGATTCATTCAGTGAAGGAACAGTCATAACTGTGTTCCTGAATGAAATAAGGCAAAAAGTGCATCTGCTAAAACCATCATTCTCCCCTTTTAGGAAAGGGAAAAAATTACTTTATACTTCATCTAAAGCAGGGTCTAAAATTAGTAACGACAGTGACTGTTCTCATTTGAGAATAGCGTTCTTGATTACGTGTAGCATTTCTCAGTCTAGAATATCAGCGCTTTGCAACTTTTCATAGTAGCGTTAATAAGAAACTACGGTGTGATACAGACCTAGCACTTTCTTGCAGAAGGGTATTTTCAATATAGCCATGAGTCATTTAAAAAGAAATTTTTAAACAGTGTAATGTCCTGATTTGAAGAGTGAAATATTAATAAATTACTAGTTTTATGTAAGTATAATTCACTATTATAAATAATGCAGAGTAATATTTTTTTCTTTTAACAGTGAAAGCACGAACTGCCCAATTAGCCAAAATAAAGTGGGTTATAAATATTGTATTCTACATCTTACAAGTAAGTAAATATTTTGTTATGGGTACAAATTACTGAACCAAATCCTCAGTAGAGTTACAATTCTCTCCTGTGGTTATTGGCTGGTGATTAGTCACAGAGGTGTTTGACATGCCAGTGGCACAGTGCATGCCAAACTGAAAGAGCTTCCTGAAGTAGAAGAGAGAGATGTTGCTGATAAGGACTGGTAGTTGGGGATGGAAGGAGTTTTGAATTTCATTTTAGCTTTGCGTTTCTGGTTTTGAGATGACAAAGTAGGTGTTTGTCTTAACTCTTTAATCACTGGGGGTTTTTTCATTTATATATGGCACTGGACCCAGGAAAGTTCCAATACATGCAAATATATTTTACTTAAGGTTTTGAAAACAAAATACGCTTTTGCTGAGGATGCTGATGTCCACTTACAGCTGCTACACATTTTCGCACAGTGCCTCATCAGATTGTCTCTGTAGTTCAGACTTGATGCCAAAGAATTGTCTGCTAATAAGGGTGACAGTGGTCAACCTGAATATGTCCTTAGTGTAATATTAGAGTGAGTTGGATTCCTAGCAGGCAGAGATTATGGCTAAAAACAGTCATGAGAATTTAACAATTACTATTGCTATGTTTGTCTATGTGAAGTTGGAACCAGGGTTTCAAAAGAAAGAAGTATTTTCCAATGTCTCACAGCTGCCTCTTAATATTGTGTATAAATTTAAGGTCATACTGAGTTTAAAAATATTTTGAACTTGCTTAAGAACATTGTAAATTAACACAGAAACTATACCCTTTAATTAGAATTTATTATTTACTGGTTCAAAATAGAAGTGAAAAATGTACTTTGATGTGTATTATTATCCAGGCTAATAAAAATTTCAATTCTAGGCTGCCTTGATGATCTCTCTGATTTGGAAGTACTATTCTGAGCCAGTTACGGTGCTTCCAAGCAAATGGCTTGCTCCGCTGGAGCGCTTGGTAGCCTTTCCTACCGGGGTGGCAGGTAAGGACTGCACATCGGAAAAAAATACATTTCCCAAGCCCATGAGGATGCTAACAATGTAGTAACAAAGAGCATACATAGATTAAAAGCACTGCTTCTGTACGTTTCTTCTAACTCCCTTAACACAAGGAGGAGATTCAACCATTTGCTTAGCTGTTTCCTATGTATTCAGTTCTTGTTTATTTAACTAAGAGTGAAATGGGCTCTTTGTCATTTTTATTTCTTCTCAAACAGAGCAGCTTTATCTGTATGGAAGAGACCCTGGAGAAGATTTCAAATCAGAAATATTTTTATATTAAGGAGCCCACTGAACTAGTAGAAGTGGGTTTAAAAATGGGCAAATACTTCATAGGTCTGTATTGCTTACATGTTTTTCTTATAAATTGCCGGGGTTTCATAGTAGTGTAACTCCAGAGTGATTTAGGTATGCTCTCTCTTGGCATTCTGTCCAGTCTGTTTCCACCCTTTTCCCCATCACAGTTCTATTGCATTTTTACCTACTTAAATCCTTTTCTTTTGGGCAGTTTAACAAATTAATGATCAGAACGATATCACAGGTTGTAGATACCTGTTTGTGAGTGAAAAGTGCACTGGCTCTATGCTAACAAGATAAGTAGACAGGCAGAACGATAGGACAATGTAGTGTGGAAATTTACCTTCAAGCTAAAATGCTGCTGGTGAATCTTTGTATTAGGCTTGTAAGTCCTAGCTGCCGGAGAAGGTATTCCAAAATACGTTGTTGGAATTGTATGTTATTGTATCTTTAATAGCTGTCTAAAGAATGATTGATATCCAGCAATCTTACTGGACAAGAGAAGAGTCTGCTTCTGGGGGAGTAGTCCTTGGAAGACATTTCTTTAAATAGCATTTAAGGGGATTTAAAAAGGTTCATGTCTGTGTCTGCCTTCAAATCTCCTGCTTTGTCTTGGCTGATAATCACACTAAAGAGATGGCTTTTGAATTCTAGGTGATAAACTCAAGAATGTCTAAAAATCACCACAAAGGTAGTTTCTTCATGTGTGTGCTATGAATAGCTATGTATTCCGTGATACTATGTAGCATGATTCTATGCAGTCTGTGATTTGGATGTACTGTGTATTACAGTCAGGGCACACCCTCTATTCCATCATACCAATACAAGTTTCTGTGCTACTAGTTGGAGTGACAGGACCCTGTAAAATGGGAGTGTGGGGCATCTGGATCAGTAGCAAAGGTCTCAGTAGCTTTTTTTCTATATAGCTGTATGGGGAGCAAAGGAAAAGGAGAGAAATATGGATTTCATACTTTTTAAAAGACCAATTTAAATCTCCCAGGAAATTTACTTACTACCTCTCTCAGATCTTGGATTTATGTTCTAGCAAAGTATTCTGTTACTTGCCAAGCCTTTAACTTCAGCACCTTAGACATTTTCTGTTAGGTATACAGCAAATGTTTTTAGCCATGGGTTGCATATACCACACTTTGGCTCATATTCATATTATTTGCTACTCTCTTTCCCCACACAATCTTCAGTTTTTCTCAGGACTAGCATGGAGTTAGCTGCCATCCCTTGAAGAGAGACATTTGTATATAAAAAGAAAGATGTTTTGTTCCTGTTCACCTCATAACTCTTTGTCATTTTTACACTTCCAAAGCTGTTTTCAGATGCAGGTATGCTTCAGGGTTGTTGATGCATTGACTTAAATTGTGTTTTACATCTCTTTCAGGTGGTGTTGGAATTACATGTTGGCTTGTGGTTTGTAATAAAGTTGTAGCTATCATGCTACACCCTTTCAGCTGAAGGAATCCCAGTAATCCATGGACTCGCAACTACATTTTCATTATCACTGTTTTAAATGAATAATAAAAAAAGAAGGAACAGTTGTCTTTCATAAGACTAGGTCTGAGATAGTCTTTGTTACTTCATTTACATCTGATTCATGGCAGAACTGTAAGACTTTGTCATGGTATATATTCACCAAAATCAGAACATGTTGGACTTATATTTTCAAGTTGGAAGTGCACTGACATTAGGAATTAATTTGGGAGCTTTGCTCTTTCTTTGCTGTATAATATGGTAGTTTCACCCAAAGGTGGGATTATATTTGGTGACAAGTGGTGTATTTGGTGACTAGAGGATAGAGGTGGGTGGTTTGGTTAGCTTAGGGTGAAACAGAATTAGTTTTCCCCTTGCTATTTTTTTACACTAGAATTGGTGTATTCTTGGGCTGTCTTAGAAAATGCGTTATTGATACATACACGGAATCAAGATTTTATCTCTTAAGAGACTCATTCAGTTGCCTCATACAGGATGGCTGGATACTTTTTCCTCCCTGACTTTTAAAATTCATTGAACACTTGAATTTTTTCCTGCTTTTATTGATAACTGACCTTTCATTCCTTGACATTTTTTCTGCTTCCCAAACTGAGTGAGGATCACTGAAACTGTTTCTTTCCATGTTTTGGGAGGAAAGATCTGGCCAACCTTCTGAAGAGAAAGTAGAAAACAGTACTGTCCCTTCAGAGGACTACATTTGTAAGGGTTTTAACATACATGAGTGACAATCCAGGATAGCCCAAAACAGCTATGTAAATGTAAAAAGGCAAATTAGTGATTTAAATGTCTGAAGTAGTAACAGAATGATAGCAAGCAGGAAGAGGAGGGAAAACAATTTTCTCTTTTGGAGTAAATCCTTCTTGCTGTATTTAGATACAGGAAACAGCCACAATATTTTGCATTTAAAGGACAGAATTCTTCCTAGTACTGTGCCTGTAGAGCCATGACAAAGTTGCGTTATCTTCCACGCTACAGTGATCTGCAACCCTGTCCTTACTGCCCCGTAAGACAAATGGGTGGGTTTGTGAAGTTCTTGTTCCACACCTTCGTTTTTTTTTTATGTGAGCCTGAGCAAAGCTCTAGGGGACACCTCTTCCTCTTTTGCTGGGCTTTGGCAGTTCTGGCTCAGCTTCCCACTCTGTACAGTGGAATGCATCTGTTATGTTAGTTCAGGTCCTTTGCCTTCCTGCAGGAAGGAGGGAGCTGGGGCCCCTCCATAATTAGCACTGCATTTAGAAATCAGTTCAAAAGGTCATGGTATAGTGTGTGTATGTATGCATGAAATGTGTTTGGGCTTTTTAAATGTTAATTTAAAAAAAAATGGGTTTGTATTAGGGATTACATTTAGCCAACATGAGAACAGATGCATTAAGTATCATCAAGAAAAAAGTTATGATTGAATGTTATGTATAATTGTGTTTTTATTAACAAAATAAAGCTTTTCAACCTATCTTGGGTTTTCTAATCCATTTTTCAATGTTAACTACAGTTTCCTAACAAAAAAAAACCCCACCCAAAACCCAAACCAACACACCGCTGCCTCCCCACTATGTTCTTGCGTGAGGAGATGCTGCTGGATCAACAGGACTCTTTTTTTTCTTTCCTTTTTTTTTTTTAAGTATTCGGGACAGATTATTTAACTATGTCTTTGATATATTTCCAAGTCTAAAGATAGAGTTATTGATATTTCTACTTAGCTTGTTACAGCCTTTAACACAGTGAAGTCAAGAAAAGCAGCATCATTTAAAATCTTCACAGTGGCATTTGCTGTTTATCCACACTGAGCATGGGGACATCGGACATGGAGTTTGTTGGCTGCTCTAGTGAAACATTTGGGTGAGTAAGGGCAAAAAGGCTTTTGGTCACCCAGTCCATATAAACAGGAGTGTTGGATTATGTATGCTTGTTTGCTTTTAGCTTTGGGACAGCAGTAAAGACATTGTAGAAGTATTAAGAGTTCATAGAGGAGAAACACCTACTTTTCTGACTGCACAAAGTAATTTTGAAACCTGTTCACTGTACAGCTTAAGCACTACTTCAAGAAAAACCTTCAAAATTTTGAAAGAAAATACACTGCAAGCAGGTTCCGATCTAAATGTCTTAATCATTTTAAAAGCTTTTGCAGTATAATTTTTTTTAAATTTTAAGTGCTTCTGCCTTTTAAAATCAATAGAATACACATAATTTTCCCTAACTTCACATCATTTTAGCAAGTGTTTCATTAATTACTATGAGGAACAAAATGTAATCTTCCTACCCTCACTTACATAACCTTAAACACGGGATTTTTAAAGGCTTTTTGAGAACTGGATATGCCTGACTTCTCCAAAACAATAGTTTACTCTTGCACATTCATCTTTGTATGTCAGCTGTGGAAGTTACCAGGCAAACTGCTTTGATAAATTCTAACAGTGGAAAAGAATGAAGCTTTAGAGCTTTATAATGCTAGTGAAAACAATGTAATAGCAAATTATTTTTATTATGTGTGAATTCTGGAAGGTATTTCACGAGTGAGGAAAATAAAAATTATTTTCTTTTATTGCATTGTTGCTACTAACCCAATAATGAACCTTATGAAAGCAGTTTGCTCACTTCAGCTAGCTAACAAATAATCAGCTTCAAAATTCAAACTGCAGAGAAAATGCAAAAAAATGGAAATTACAAAACAAGGACATAATTTGGACACCTGATAGCAGGTAAAAATGTCATAATTGTTAAGGCCCTCTTAGTGAGATGCGTATGCAAGCACATGCATGGACATGGACCAAGAACTGAAAAATGTTCTGTGACAACTGATTTGACTATCATTTTGGAAAAATCATTGAAAGAAATTGTCAGTATTTGTTAGATTTAATTTGCATTTAATGAAGGTAAAAACATTGTTTTTAAAAAAATGTTATAAATTACCCATATTTCTAGAGTAAAGGTAAGTTGATGTACTTAACTAATAAAATAAGTAGTTTGTGTATTCTCAAAAGGTTATTTGTAATGATTTCATTAGTGTTAGGAGCTTTACACTAAAAACTAGTAGGGGTGGTTTGAAATTTGGCTTGTGTAATCCTGCATCCTTTCACTTCCCTTTCTTCATTCCTCTCATGTTAGAACTTGAATGGTTGTCTCTCCAAACACAGCCTGGTCCAAAGAGTTCTTTCATAAGACTTTTTCGTTTCAGCAAATGTCATGTGAGCGCAGCCTTCTGCTTCAGTGAAACTGTCCTTCTGCCTTGTTTTGGTAACTTTACCAAAAGATGGTTCATATAGCCCAAAGGAATTTTTCACTTTTGATTCAGCTGTTGCGCTGCAGTCCTGACCTGCATGTCTATGGTTGCATAGACTGCCTTTTTTGATTTTGTACCTGATGTAAGAAGCCCATGATGCAAATTCTCAGTGGCTTCTGAGTATATGGGGTTTTTTTTCAGCCTAATGGGTGTTTTGTTTCTTGGACCTGGAGTAATATGTTTACTCCCTGCCTTCTCACTGTTATTTAGCTGTTCATCTGGCTTTTTTTCTTCTTTTTCATATTCTTCCACTTCATTTTCCTCTTGACTGTTCCCTTTTATATTGTCACTTAGAGGCATTTGTTCAGTTTTCATCATTTTTTTCAGCTCCCATTTAAGCAAATCTGACTCTTCCGTAAATTCCAGACAAGTGTATTCTTCCATCAGTAGTCTGCCCTCACTTAAATACTCTAAAATGAAATATTGTGGGGTTTAGGAATGTTCTTAAATTGCTTAGGAACATAAAGAGTCATAAAGCATTAATGACAGCAAGTTTCACTTCATTGCTTAAGTTGTTACTGTTGATGGTATTTCAGTCTTGAGGGTTATAATGACGCTATTTACTAAATATAACAGGATGGGACAAGATTTACACAAGGTCATTGTGCCATTGAATCCAGGTAAATATCTTTATTTTTATCTTTTTCATTATGTTTAATTTATTAAATGAATTAGCATGCAAGTACAATCAGTAATGGCTAGATACATAGGGCTAGAAAAGTCCTGTACAATGCAACAGAGAAACCACATGAGATCTGAACTCCAGATGTAATTTTCTTGCTTTTAAATGGAACTTAACTATATATGTATGATTTTCTTTCCCTTAATTGACAACACAGTTGCTTGCTGCATGGAGCAGAATACACTGCAACTCTCTAACCTATAAATGAGTAGAAAAAGGTATGTGTATACTGAATGCCTACAGTAAATACATTTGTCTGCTGCAGGGGACAAACTCTAATAGGTTCTGTGCTTTGGAGAGACACAAAGAGTACCTTCAAAATGAGACAGTCAAAGCTTGAAGGAGAAGTATGAAGTTGCAGTAACTAAAACAGCTAAGTAAGACTTCAGTAAGTAAGTCTAATCTCGACAGTGGGAGAAAGCCATAAGAGAGTCTGGCAAGCAGTGAGGAGAGAGATTCACAGGCAGAATCAGAAGACCTGTGTTTTCTGTCAGTTTTAAAAGGGGATTTCAAAGACAAACGGTGACTTCAGTTATCTGGTGGTGTCTGGAAAGGCTGCAGGCTGAAAAGGCGGAGTACAAAACACAGGAGTTAATGCATTCCAGATTACTAGCTCTGCTACTGATCTAGTAAGTGACCTCAACAACCGGTTTCACCTCTGTAAATGCATGACCTTTAGGTCCCATAATGTCCCCTACCATTTGTGAAGTATTTAGCATGATGGCATTCAGATCTTTGTTCTTTCTACAAGCCTTACTATAATGAAAATGACATGAATATTTTTAGAAAGAAAAACTCAGATAAAAGAATAGACGCACTGGCTCCTTCTTTCTTCTGTTCTACAGAATTTCCTCAAAATAAAGGTGTTTATAGATAAGTCCCTTGCATATAACTTTTATATGAGAACACAGTCAATGGCTAAGTTTTACATAAAATCTATTTACAGTGATCATTGTAATGGAGATACTCCCAGCCCTTGAAGAAGCCCTTTTCCTTTCTCAGCAATAGATACTGAGCCAAAAATGTATGTTGTCATCAGCTAAGATGAAGATTCACAACCAACAATTTAAGATCAGTATTTGATTAGTGTAGAATTAGCAAACTGTTAACAAAAGTATACTTTTACAGATAAAGCACTGACTTTTTACCAAATGACCAGGAACTGCTTTTAGAAGTACAGCAGCATGAAGATGCCTTATGCTGCGGAGCTGCTTTGCAGTCAGTCTAGCACTGCCAGCAGCTGGATTTCAGTGACTCCTAATACTTTATTTTGTTGACCTAGTTCTTGTCAGTCAGGTGCCAGCTAATGGCTGTCAGACCCATGTTAACTACCAATACCATTGGTTTATTAAACTTTTGAAAAGATAAATGAATTTCTGAGAAAAATGTTAAAATATACCTCTACGTGTTCTATTAAAAGTTTCTGGCTTTGGTATTTTCTTGGTTGAATGCTTTTCTGTTCTACATTGGGCATCTGTGTATGCTTCATTTGCTTCAGCTTTTTGATTCTTCTGAAGACATTTTCTTCTGTAATTGGCAATTAAAGGTAAAAATAATGAGGGAATACTTGTTTAGTGACTTTTAAAAAAGTACACAGTCAGTGCAATTCTTGAAAAAGATTAGTAATTTCTATTACTGTTACATTCTTATTTTGTATCATAACATTCGTCCGACGTATTTTTGGTAACAATTACGTTCACACAAAATCCACGTCCTAGAAAGTTAAGATGATGGATCAGGCTACTCAGGCATATTATTGAAACTTATTGAATAACATACAGCTTAGCTGAGAGTTTAAACAATGGATTGGATCCAGATCTTTCATACCTTCGTTAGCTGAGCTGGACTTTTTTCCATTTCCTGAGTTTGGTACTGTGACAGCAGCAGTGATCTAAAATTCTGTTTATCCACTTGTACTGATCTGTTTATACTAAGACCTTTTGAAAAAGGACAATCATTAGTAACACAGTAGTTTCTAGAATTATATTGTTGGTATAAACAAAAGATATCTTTGATGATTGATGATACTGGTATGCGTCCTAGGATTTAAACATATTTTTTTTTTGCTGCATGTCTTAATGCCCTTTAATAAAGAAATTCTTTGTTCTGCCTGATCTATAATGCTGAAACTGGGACACAAACATAGCTACCCAGACTTTTGAGCATTTTCATCCATACATCAGTACATCATAAATATAGTTAAGTTTTAGATCTACACCATCCTGTTCAGATGGAACATGCAAAGTCAGACAAATATGTCTATATACTAGAGCCCATATGGGCTTAATTTGTGTGGTAACATTCTAATGTCATTTTAAGAGGTCTGGCATGAGACCGCAGCTTTCAGTTCCTAAATTTGCATCTTGCAGAGTAAAATAAACATACTTGCTTTTATGCCTTCTGACTTGGTTGCTCACCTTTGTCAAAGTTAAGTGCTTATGTAAGGCTTTATGGAACCAAGCTCTCCAGAGGAAATGCTTAACACTGAAATAGTCTTCGGCAAGAGATTGCAAGAGAGTGATTGAATGAGACATTTAAAGAAATAGCTGAATGGAGATGGGATGGGAAAGGTCAGTATATTGTTCTTTTATTGTCTTTTTAGAATAATTTTGACATGAGTACAGTAGCTGAGAAAGTTGCTAGCCCAGCAACAAAAATGTAATCTTACCTATGTCAGCATTCCACCTTTTTCCCAGATTTGATCTCTGAAATCATAAGAGGGCTCTCCATAAAGATAGTGATTCTCAAATGTTTGCAGGCTGGTAGTTAAAAAGGATGTTGTTAACCAGTTTGAGGGTTAGTCTTGAAGGAATTGCTGTCGTGATGTGGAGGGAATTATTTTTTCCTTTTGAAAGGCAACCAGCAAGTAGTTACTTCAGCTTTTTCAGCAGAAACCAGCGGAGCGTTCCCCAGATTCAGTACTAGGGGGAGCTGTACCGCTAGATGAGCTGGTGTGACCTTCCCACAACTGAGCGAACTGCTTTCATGAAGAGCTTACAAAATTAATCGCTTCATTCAACAGATCAATTTTATTTATGTGCACAGAGCTTTCTGATAGCCTAAGCAAGCCTACCTTCAGGAATTTATCAGGACTGTTAAAAAATGCAGCCCCACAGGTTTTTTTCTTTCCTGCTGGGTAAAAATTTTTGCAAACAGAATAGAAAATAACTCCTTGAAGAAGTAGCTCTTTCTAGGTCTGTTACAGGAAAATTCAAGTCAATAGTGAAAAGGAAAAAGAATTGTCAATAATTCCAATTCTAGATTTTTAAATTATCTGTTTCCATTAACTGGCAGAGAATGAAACTTTATTGGCCAAAAATACCAAAAGAACAGACAATTTTTCTTGGAACCATTTCATTACAAAATATCAGGTCTCTCTCCAACTAAGCTCCCTTATCTTGCTCAAAGAAAAGAAGACCTTAAATAGTAAACAGTGATTTAAGTGCTGTAATTTAAATAACGATATTGTACAAGTCCATATGTGAGTAAAATTTAAAAAAACACACAGCACGTTACGTGACATAACTAAAACTGGAATTCAGAGTTTCACAAAAACACCGTGTCTGACTTGGAATGAGAAATAGGAATTTGTGTTTCTTAATTTTTACAGCTTGAATTACTAACCTTTTCCCTGTAGTTCACTTGTAGTTAAGGCAGAGTAATGGATTTGCAAAGGCAATGAAGAGGAAAGAATGAAGCAACTGACTACAATAAGACTTTGTACTGATACCATAATTTGAAGAATTCTGTGGGCATGTGCAATATTTCCAGTAGATATATTTGCTACCATGTAAATTTGAAGTGCTTTTCTGTACCCATATGAAGGAAGTTCCAATTCCTCTTTCAGTTTAGGAGCAGGAATATCTGCCCAGTATTTTAAAGAGGTGCTTAACACTAGAAAGTCAATGTTCAGATCATTGTCCGAAATTAAGGATATAAGTTTGTCATGCAGAAAGCTCTGATTTAGGATATTGACAGAATGTATATGATCCTGAGTAGGAGGCAAAATACTTTCAGTGTGGGGAAAGTACCTGAAATCTGTTTATCAGTTTCTGCATAAAACACATTTGTTAGTAAAGTCTAGATCCTACATCTAAAGCATATGACAATCAGAAATTTATAAGTGCCTGAAGAAAACTATCCTTTTCAACATTTTTGTCCCTGATTAATATAATGAGCACATGGGCAACAGAACAGTTCTTGGCTTGTATGATTTGTAATTGCTTTTAGCTGTTTCTCCCTCAGTTCAAGGGGTGGGATCCACTTGTCTGAACACAGGCGCCTCATGCTATTTGAGATGCCCTCAAGTATTCAAGGTATCCACATAAGGCTGGCTGATATTACATGGGACCGATGGGACACCCGTGTCCTTCTGGAACAACAACTACAGGGCCAGGCAGAATGTGCTAGGACATCTCAAATGGCACTGGATGCCTATAATTAGGCAGTTGAATCCCACACAAGGTAGCTGCTCTTGGAACGTTTGATAGACAAGATTGCATATAATAGATATTTCTCTCCAATACCTGTCTGAGCATCCACATGAAAGAAATACTCTTCACTAAAGAGCTCTTTCTTCCTTGATAGAATTAACTTTCTGTTGTTCTATTCTATCATTCTACTATATTATTCTAAATAGCATCAATTCTGTGGATAGAATTAATTCAGAGGATATAAAATAACTGGGTTACTATGATGTCTGGTTGCCCATTTAAATTTACTTATGCTAAAAAACAAAGGACTAGTAAGGATAAACATTCTCTTCTCTCAGATAAACTGACAGTACAACCATCTTACTGGCCTTTAAACTTCCTAAACCTTGTATCTGAAAACTCCTCTTTCTTCACCCCAACAAAATGCAAGTTGTAGGAGCTTCAATAATGGACACTGAAGCATTTCTGCTACTTGTTAAGTTACAGGGTCTAAGGATATTAAATATGAGAAAACAGTTTTTAAAGACCCAGTTAAATTCATTATTCTTCCTCATATAAAAGCACTTTGAAGGTCTGTACTAAAACTAGGAACTTGCTACAGGAGGGTTGTTTGTGAGGTGCTTTGTCACACTGTGGGAATTCTAGGTCTAGGGTAGCCACTTCTCCAGGTCAAGTCAAAGGGAACAGCCTGAACAAAAATTAGTCTGCAAAAGCTTTGTGGACTGATAGCTTCACCATGTTAAAAAACAAATAGGCAAACAGCTCTTGATGCAAATGGACACTTAAAATAGCAGCACTACTTCAGTGTCAGTGTTAGTATACTAAAACTATGTATGCTAAACTCTATTCATGATGAAAATTGGGTTAAATATTAAAATCAGGTCATGTATTTGTATTCATAAAACAAATGAGCAAAAACCCAAGCACTTCTTTTTAAATTACATGTGACAGAATATTTTTAGCCCATATCAATGTACTATATTGGCTTTTATTTTGTCATATAAGTCCCAGTTATAAAACATTGTAAGTTGCACATAACTAAACAAAAAGGAAAATTAATATACACATACTTTTTTCATGAGGTACTGAATCACTTTTGTCTTTTGGGATTTTAGGCATCCGATTTGCATAGATACTTTTTATGTAAAGTTGCCGATCTTTTTCCTAAGAAGAAATAAACAGTATTAAACTTCTAATATGCATTGAGAATCATTTTTTACCAACTTAATTTTCCCATGTTGGGAGAAAACTCACAGTGATTTTGCTTCGTGCCAGGCAATGTGGTGACTGTATCATTTACATGAAGAGGAATTTTTCATTTTCTTTCATAAGCCAAATCAAGATTGTCCCTTTTTTAGGCTAAGAACACATCTGTACACCTACATGATCTTTTTCATAACACAGTATTCAGAACATTAAGTCTTCTCTAATGATTCTTTCATTTGTTGTTCTGAAGGGTTTTCTTCGGACTAGGTAACTTTTCTCTTTACTTCCTTTTTTTTAAATTTATTTACTCAGTACCCTTGGTTACAATGTGCTGAGTTCTGTTTTACAACCTATTGCTTGGGAGATATAAACATAAACTTGGGAGACATAAATTTCAGAGGCACACTTTTAAAATTTATTTAGCAAGAGTCCTCTTTCCTTACTGAAATCTGTCTTAAACACAGAGGAGAGATTTCAGTAATACTCTCACCACATCAGTTTTTAGTGTGAAAAATAGGAGCTGCGTTTACTTTGGAGATACAGGTTGTCCTGAAAGTGTGTCTGAATACCTTGAATAATCTGAATGAGCCAGGTGCCCAAAACTATGAACGTGTAAGAATAAACTGTTATGGCACAGAAATAAGGTTAATAAGCATGTTTAGTCTTCTTTGTGGTAAAACAATAGAAGGTTTTGTAAATCTAAATATAGGATTAAGAGAACTGCACACACATAGAAAACTGTGTGGAAAACACATGAAATAATATAAATATTTTAGAGAAGCATTAAGGTGAGAACTGTACTTCAGAATAATAACCCAGTTATGTTTCTGGGACTATAATTATACCCATCTCCCAGATTTGCTCATATAGGAGGAGATAAGACTCTGGCAGGGAAATTGTACTGCAAGTGCTGTTTGGAGGACTTTCATGTGGGGCCTGGGAAGAGCGCTGTACTTTATTTTCTTTCCCAACAGCTCACTGGGCTTTTGCGGCTGGGCAGCCTGGCTGCAGCCAAATATGAGGAGGAAAGTTTCTGCACCTGATACATAGGTAAGAGAGAAAAACAATGCCCCTGTACAGAAATGCAAATCTCCATGAATCCTCAGGAGCTGCCTGTTTCGCCCTTTGCAATGTCTGAGAAAACTCCCGGTAACAACATATTTCACAGACATTTGATTCCATTTAGAAAGAGAAAGCTCCCTAGTAGGATCACAGATGGATCAATCACATTACATAGAAATAAAAAAAAGAAAGTATATTTTAACTGTGTTACAAACAGTTTAGATAATTAAAAAGCCACAAGGGTTTTCATGTTTTCTGGAATATGTACTGTTTTTCTTGTTTACAACTCATATGACATACCATTTTTGGCAGTTTTATTTCTATTTCTATTTAGTGTCACTTTTAGGTTCTCCTGTATGTTTGGTTTACAAGCATTACAATAAGTGTTGAACTGGGCATATTTGTCCCAAAAATATTTGTCTAAAAACCAAGCTAGAATTTAAACAAACTATTGAAACATTTAGGTAAGTCTTTTTGTTGAAGTTTAGTTTTGCAGATTGTAATACTTGGCTCATTTTTATTTGAAAGTGTTTCTGTAAAGGAGCTTATTTAAAATTAGTAGATGAAAAATATTGATGTAGATCTATCAAAATGGTAACAAGTTGGTGTGGTTTATTTGCTCAAATTGTGATGCATTAATGTCTGTTTCAATTAGTTATTGAACTACTTTGAACTTTTGACAAATAGACCATATAATAAATTCATAATTTGATATTTTGGCTTTTTTTTGGTAGACTATAGACTCAACTAAGAAACAAAAATTCCATTACTAAATAATATAAAAGAGGAAAAAGGAATAGGTAACACTAAACACTTGAATTTTCTTGTAGGAACAGAAAACTGTTTAAAATCTTGAATACCTTAATTTTTTGGTGAAGAGATTTAATTTCCATTTGCAAGTTCTTTGTAATTATCCCAGTCTCCACAGCTTTTTTGTTCTCATATGCCAGCTGACGACTGAAGGTGCTATTGTTCAACTTCAGCTGCTTTTCTAGGCTCTTAAAAAAATTATGTATTTTACCATATGCATGTACTCAGTATGACTGTTGAAAAATTTCAGTACTTACCAGATTTAAAAAATAAGCATGCTAATATAATGAAAAGTAAGGTTCTAACAATTATATTCTGTTGTAAACAATGCATGAAATTATGACAAAGTATCTGAAAAATTACTTTTAAAATGAGCAAAAACTGGCTTAAAACCTAATTTTACTAAACAAAGAAAAAGTATATTTGGCATTTAGCATAAAACATAAGGCTGTACATTACCTTTCTGATGGATTAATGAATACAATAATCTTTGAGAAATGTTAAGACAACATTTCTGTTCACACTGAGATCTATTAACTGCGGCAACCTAAAGAGGCTTAGTGTAAATGAAAACAAAGTAATTTATTTAGTTTGTCATCAGAACCCAGTGCCATGTACTGAAATTATAGTTACTAAAACTGCAAGGTGGACACTCAACCCTGCATGCTTTTTATAGCTTCTCACTAGGACTTCTGTAAATAGAAAGTTTTCAAAAGAGAGTCTGAAATCAACTGTATATTTTCATTTTCTTTCATGTAATAAAAGTACTTCAGAGCCAGCTGTTCAGATGGTGATATGCCTGTAAGATTACCTGGCTCTTTATTTAATTCTATGCATGATATACCCCATAGAAAATAGAAATTAATTCCTGGAAGACAATGGAAATTTCACTCTTCTGGGTTTGTATTAAAAACTGTATTCCTGTCTTTTTGTGAAAAGTTCAATAAGAGTAAAGAAGCATGAGATATTAAGAGGAGCTGAATTATCTCCTCTTAAACTCCCACCAGGCTTTTACTACAGTTGCATAATAAACCAGCAGTAGAACCACCCCTAAAATCTAGGACACCTGACTACAGCTTAATTCAGCAGCTACCCTACAGCTGACTACAGCGAGTGACAATAATTAGTGAACAGGAGATGTAGGTATGTCCATGCTGCTCACCAGCACCACGTGAAAATAACAGTGCTAGTTCCAGATAAGCCAGCTTTGGTTGTTCAAAGAAGCAGATAGGCAGTAGCCTGGTGGTCTCCATGTATGACTAATCCTGTGCTTTGCCAAGGTAAATTAGAGTCCGTGCTATTGTGGCTAGATGGCCCAAGCAAGCCTGGGTACCCCATGCTGCTGGCAGGCAGTAGAGTAGACACGCTGCTGAAGAGGGCTCTCCAGCTATATGCCACACGGGGTTAAGGCATACAACTTAATTCCTAAAAGATCTTGCCAAACTTCATCTACTCATACATTTCTGCCAGATTTTAAAATAGCGGAAGAGGGTACTACTGCCATTTTTAGTACCTTACACTCAGGACAGCACTGGATTTAAAAGAATGTTCAGTGTTACAGGGTTGTAACAGAATCATTAATGTGACAAGAAGCAGCTAAAAACTTTCCACTGTTCTTGTACATAAACCTCTCCTGTTATTGTTCCACAAATACAATGATATGCATGTATTACCTGTATTCTCTTATCATTCACTTCCATTTTTTCTGTAAGGGTTGATAATCTGTGATCAAGCTCCTCTCTTTCTGCAAGAGCTTTGTCTTCTGAAAGCATATGCAAGGTCTGCAAAGCATTTTTAACTTTTAGCAGCTCTGCTTCAACTTTTCTGAGCTTCCTTGATGTATTTCTCTCATCCTCCTGAGACTTCCTCAGGAGTTTCCTTAAAGCTCTCACCTCATCATAATGACTCACTAAAAGATCCGGCAAGTTACTTCCTGAATTTTCATATCTACCTATTGCTTTCGAGTGTCGACACTGAAGCTGTTTCAAAATGTGGTTTTCTAAGCTTGATGCTTCTAATTTCTGTTGTAAATAAAATATTTCATTTTTCAGCTCTTTAATTTTGTGAAGTCTTGGTGATGATATTTGCTGAGCCACTGCATTTTTTGGGGCGGAAATCATACTACTCTGCAGGCTTAAAAATGAAGAATTCTGATGTGGTATCTTCTCAGCTGGCAATTCTTTTCCTCCTGCATTCAGACCAAAGTAAACTGGCATTGATATATAGCAATCATTTGAATCAGCAAAAACACTGTATGTCTTTACTGCTCACATAAGCTCATATACTGCTTATCCAAGGTAGTTAAGTGTAGTATATTTGACAAAATGCCCAAGATCTATACTAAGATTCCAATGTTCAAGTATTTCACAGATAAATATATTAAAAATGTATATCTCTGTGTAATCATTTATGTGGCTGCACTGGGCCATTGCTAACTAGGTCTATAGGAGGTCAGGGTTCCCTCCTTTCATTCTCTGAAGCCATTTTCATTAGAAACGGCCATCATGCTCACTTTTCATTAATAAGGGTAACTACACAGGTGCTTTCTTCTGAGGCAAACAGCAATAATACTCCAGGAATAACTTAGTAAAGGATGTTTATGTTAACACATTACTCCAGTATCAATGGAAATAAATTTTCTCTCTGTAAATTGTGCAGTTCACTAATGTAGGCATGATCCGGGGACTGATGAACCAAATTCAACCCACCTAGAAAGATTACCAAGAGGGAGGACCTGCACCTTGAACAGGGGTGTGATAGAAAAAAACCAACACAGTAATCTACAGGTCTGCAAGAACTCAAAAACCAAGGTGATCACAATAGCATGTGGTTAAATTTTCTGCAGCTACGTTTTCTACCCAGCTTTTTAGAATTTTCAAGTCAGCGTTGAATTGAACTAAATTTTTAAACCTTACATGCTTATTGGCATAGAACAGTTATACAGTTGCGTACACTGTTTCTATACAGCAATTGGAAAAAATCTTTATGGGCTAGCATTCTAAGTTTATTACTGCCATTTGCCTTTCTTTATGGCCAGCATTCTGAGTGAATTACTCTCATTTTCCTTTCCTGAAACATAATTAGAATTTTAAAATAGTCAAGACTGTAAATCTGAGTGTGCTCCCCTTTTTCAGGCATATATTCAATTTCACTATTGCTCTCAGGACATTTCAGGCAGTATTTTGCTAGAAGTTTATTAGAATAATTTATAGATCACATAATAGTTTATGGATAACATATGCAAGGTCCTAACCTAAAAAAGCACCAGAGGAAAAGGACAGATCTTTTGAAGCACTTCTGTTGAATCCAATGGGTGTTCTGCACACAAACCCTTTACAGGAGCAGGTCCCAACCGGAACACCCCATTGCAGATGGGAAGAAACATCAAATCAGTGGTAGAAAAAGTAAAGCAAGAAACTGCCTAAGGCACCACCACACCATGACCTCGCTGCTTCCATGACCTAAGCCAGAATAGTGGAAAGCTACAGAAAGAGTGTTATCTAGGAAGACAGAGATGCATGGGGCAGTGGCTTCAGCAGGGAAAGGGCTCTTCCCTGCAGCAGCAGCACCTATTGCTTCTTCTCTCCTTCCCTGCTGGCAGCAGTTGTACCAGCCCTCGTGTTCCACAGCTTCAGCCCAGCTCTGCACCTCCCTTTCCCATGGCAGGGCCTGGAGTCGGGCCTCAGCCTGACACCCATGCACCTGCTGTGCGAGGCTGCAAGTTAGAGGAAAGTATGAAGAGGGTCAGTTATACAATTCTGTCTGTCCTTTGCTCTTATTCCTGAAATACCTGATCCCTTCCATTGTTTCAGGACAGAAACCCAATGGTCTTTTTTTCTGATGGCCCTGCTGATAGAGGAGAGCGGGGTTGAGCTGGTAGGACCTCCTTGGGGGAAATAGACTCTCAAATTCAATGTGATAGCAAAAAGAAAGGATAGAAAGAATCTGAGACTAGAACTCAAAAGGAGGAGAGACTGTGATTTGGGCAGGGCAGTTATTTTTTTTATTTATGTTTTAAATATATTAAGAAGGACTGTCATGGAGGTTCAAGTAAAGAAAGAAGAAATTACAGCAGTCAGTTGAGGTCAGACACGCTGAAGACCTTCTGCAGCAAGCAAAATTAACAGGTGCTTTGATAAAAACTCACCAGAGGTAAAAACCAAAGTAAATGGAAGGTATGCAAGCATCACACCTGCATGTTCTCTATAATATGATTCCACTGCGGGAAGAAATATGACCACAAATGTTGTCACACAAATATTTGCAAAATGAGAACAACCATTACATTACTATTTTATTTTGCCAGAATGGAATGAGAGGATGTAAAAGAAATGGGAAGATACCTTCCTGCAAAAGCTGACAAAAATACAGTAAAATCTATACACATCTCTACAGGATGAAAATGCAGGTTGTAATTGTGTTCCTGGGAAATTGATCATTTCAAGTAGCCATGAACAAGCAAAAATAGCCACTTAAAATATCCAGCACAGCTAGTAGCTAATAATGATTCTTCTGCTAAATAGATTTTAAAACCGTCATTATTCTCTCTGGTCTGCTAGTTTCATGCCAGTATGACTTCTTGATAGCAGCATACAACTTATATAATAGAAGAGCTAATCACTGGTTCCTCTCTCTTTTTTTTGGTTGATTTGCACTTTGTAGACCTGGTAGATCCTGGTGAAATTTCGATGTTCAGCAGGAAAAGGATCATTGGTTTTACACTCATTTTTTGATGTGGCATTGTGGGACTTAAGAAAGTAGGGGTCTAGATATGAAAACATGCAGACATGAAAAGATTCTTCACTGTTAACACTTACATAAAGGGATATATATTTTTGCTGTATGGTCACTCCATTGAAGGACAAACAGAATTTTACATGATTCACCATGACTAAGCTGGTCAAAACTTGACTTTTTTGTCAAAACTGACACTTTTGCGCAGATAGATAATTTTTTAGTAACTTTCCTCAGGAAAGGCTTTTTCAGACACATCATGTGATACATGGCCAAAACCAGAAATTGCAGTATATGTGGGAGAGCCATTTTCAAGTCCTCAGATTAAAACTGAGGAATAAGGATCACAAAGGTGCTTCCACATCTCAGGTGATTATCCCACCTCTTGGATCCTCGAGTATTGTGGGACAACACAATAGGGAATCTCTCTCCTCTCTTCACTAACATTCCTAGTGTTTGAAACATGATTTATTATTTTTCTTCACTGAAAAACTGTTTCCTCTGTCTTCCTAATTACCGAAAAAAATACCAAAGAAAGGCAATAGCTACATTTCTCAACAGAATCTAATTTTACTACTACCAGAAAACAAAGTACCTTTCTTATCATCTTGGGGGAAGATACACTGTCCTTTTTTCTTCTTTTCCTTTTTCTTTTTTTCTTTTTCTTGTGTTTTCTTCACTTCAGCTCCTGGTATTTCTAAACATTTGCTGCTTCTAACGGTTTCCAAGCAAGCCACTGGCAAAGCCCTCAGAACAGCTAGTGTGAGAATTTTCACTTCTGTATTCTCTGCTGTGTCACCAACAACCATTACCTCTGCTACAGCTGCTGCTTCCGATACTTCTGTGCTTTGGTGAATCTTTAATATCCCTGCTTTTTGTGCCATGTTCTAACTTATTATCTTCTGTCACTAAAAGAAGGAGGAAACAATCATCTGAGTTCACCGATGTGTTATGGTAGAAGGCTCAAAAGTTGACCTCCATAACCTATCAGAATGCTATTGAGTTGTCTAGTTAACATAAACTATACTGAAGAGTTTTCAACTATACTAAATGATGCCAAGAAATACTAAGTTACCCTTAAAAAAACTCAGTTATTAATCTTTAACCCATTAAAATAATTGTGTGGTCTGTAGTAAGTAGGTAAGTTTGTTTCCAGAATGACCTGCAATATGAAATATACTAGTTTTTATCTCAGAATTTACTATGATACTGGCATGTTTTTTTCTAAAGATTTACAAGGTACTACCATTTAAATGTAAAAAAGATACCATAGTTTGTATCCTGTAATGTATACATTTTCTCCACGATTAATGTAATTTAAAAGAAGTGTAATTGTATTTATGCTCATAGCTACAAAGTGCTTTACAATATTAAAAACCCACTTTTTCAGATCTCTAGAAACTGGAAATTTATGTGGTTTTATAGTATTTTTAGCTTTCCATTTATGTCATTAAAATATCATTTAGTCATATTTTTCAATAATTAGATCACAAATCAGATCACAAAATTTACTTATGCATGAAAAATAGAAAAAAAAATCTTAGCTGCCATATTATATAATATTATAGGTAGAGGATATAGCAGCACCTAAAGCTGTACAACAGAATATCTGACTTAGAGACTGGAATAAAGGTTTTCTTAAACTTTTAGGATGTTTTTTATTTTATTTGTTTTCAAATTAGAATTGCTTGTAAAACCAACAAAGCTTACTAAATAAAACCTCACAATGCAATAGAAGTGTCTCTGCAAAATTTCATAAGAAACATTAGGGAAAATTCCAGTGTTTTTTTAATGAAAACAATTTCTTCACAGCTTAACTGTACTTGACATATTTGTTTGCTTTTGAAAATGCTGCAAGACACTTATCTCCATGTCTACACACCCATATAGCTCAGAAAATATCACCTGTAATGCACTGCTGTTGTCAGAGATGTGGTTCTCTGATGAGATTATGACCTTATTTTGTTTGATCAGGTTCTAAGTAACATTGCTGCTTCCTCTGGAATTGTCTTTTCTCAGTAGCCTAATTTTTAAACAAAATGAACTCTCCTAATTGTTTGGCTTTTTAAAAACCATGTATTTAGCATAAAAATAAAGAATGCTGACTAATTTTCTGTGTCTTTCTGAATGTCTGTCAAACCTCAACTTTTTTCCCTACTGAGGCTACTGGAGAGTAGAGCACATTCCTTCATACTGGCAGCATTATTTAAACACTGTCATTCTGGTAAAAATTATTTCTTGGGATATAGTTCAATCCATTTCATTTTCTTAATTTCACATGAAGACTACTCAGACCATATTTTTATAGATGCAGAATTCTACGCAGTAGTAGAGTAAGTTGTACATTGGGGGGAGGGGTGTGTGTGTGTCTAAAAGGGGCATAGCAATTATGTAAAAGAAATTTGAGGGGGGTTAAAATGATATTTTAGTTCAGATGGATTTTAACAAGTAGGCTTCACTAAATAAATGAGAAGATAATTTTAGAACATTCTAACTCCTTTGTTGGCATTTTTGCTTTATGGTGGCATTTTATTTTAAATTAAATTAAATTTCTTAAAAGGGAGAAGGGAATTGCATAACTCCCAAAGAAAATTTTAAGTGTAATTTAGGATCACACAAAATGTTCTAGGTTGAATCAAAACAGTTTCACTACTCTTCAATCCCTTCCGTGAACAACCCTTCCTTGTGGAAGACTGAGGAATGTCCAGGGTCTTGCTAAATTTAAGCCAGTGCAACAACCCCTAAGAGATGAGAACTCTTATTTTAAGATGAGGATTAGGCAAAGACCAGCTTGGTATATAGATTTGTTTTTCTGTTTAAATTTGATTTGACACTGTCTACACTTTCTAGCCAAATTCTCTTTAAATCAAATTAGCTTAAATTAAACTTCAAATTACTGCTTTAATTTGTTTTGACTAGAAATGTGGCCTGAAACTCACCATCCAGCTTCAAGAGCAGATGTTGAGAAGCAAATAAAATGGAAAAGGAGAAGAAAAGACAAAAAACAAAAGGTGAAGGACAAGAAACAGGGAAATTAAATGAAAGATATTACTATAGAAATGAAAAAAAAACCCAGTAGCTGAATGGGGATTGAAACGGACAAACACCAAGAGAATGTATATTGAAGGAAAAGATGCAGGAACAAAAATAATTAGGGCCAAATCTATCAAAGACGAAAATGGCATTTCAAGCATCCAGAAACTGCACAACTGTCATGAGAAGAATTAATTGTACTCTGTGTGCAAAACCAGAGTGAGTAAGTAAATGAAGGGGGAGTCCTGGTGGGAGAACACTGTCCGACTTCCCTGACCAGCATGGTCCAGCAGTCCCGCACCTCACAGCAGAGCCCTGAGTCCCAGGGGAACCAAGCTGGGTGCCAGGGCCTGCCTGCTCATGCGGGAAGGGTGAGGGTGTATCCAGGGCCCTCTGACCCGCCTCTGGGCTCCCCCAAGGGCCCCGAACAGCTCCCTGGTGTGGTCCACCCAAGCCAGAGCTCCCTCACCATCCTCACAAGTGTAGGGTTCCCCAGGGTGCTGGTGGGTTCCAAACGCTGCCCCACTCCCCCCAACCGCCTCAGAGGCCTCAAAGCCCCGCTGCCCCTGGCAGACCCCCCGACGCCCTGACAATCAGCACCCCGCCCCGACAGCTAACTCAGCACCTCAACACCCAGCCCCAGGCCCTGACAGCCACCTTCAGGCCCTGACACTCAGCCCCACGCCCTGACACCCATCCTGACACCGCTCTGCTCTGCTCTCCCTGTCCAGAGCGGGAAAGCAGCCCCTCACCACAGGGCACCCCCAGGCAGGGCACCCCACCTTCCCCTCTGCCCTCTCAAGAAAATTCCTCCATCCCGGCCCACCCCGGCGCTCCCCGTCCCCTCCCGGCCACCCGAGCGTCCCACCCCCGCCGCCGCCGCCATTACCGGCCTCCTCAGCCGACAGGCGCGTCGCCGTTGCCATGGGGACGAGCTGCAGCCGCGGGCACCCTGGGAACTGTAGTCGCAGCCGGCGCGGCGGCCTCGCCCTCCCGCGCGTTCCCCTCGCCCCTTTCCCTCAGAGATGCCGGCGTACATCGCTCCACATTCCCATTCTGCACCCTACCCGGGCCTTGATGGGAATTTGGCAATCCGGTGTGCAGGCAGCGGGTCCCTCAGCGACACGGGCCGCGGAGACTCAAGGTGGCCGTGGAGGCACCTCACCTCACCTCACTTTGCGCCATGTCACCTCCCGTTGTGTCGCGTTGTGTCCTGGTGGGTGGTGTGGCGTGGTGCGCGCCCAGGGAGCGCACACGCCAAACCCAACAGGCTCCAAACTCACAGTTAGGGTTTATATAAAAAGGTTTTATGCTGAAAAGGGGGGAAAACCCCATAGGAATGAAAGCAGCCAGAGCAATGTTTTTCTCCAAGGCTGGACATGATGGGAATTGTACCCTAATGTCCTCCCCTGCCAAGCCCTAGGTGGGCAGAGGCTTTGGACTGCATCCTGGTTTTTCCCTGTGTAGTTCAGCAGCCATTTCAGGAGTGAAGTAGGACAGGAGGGAGCGTTAATTGGCAATTCTGTCCTAGTCCTGATCGTGGATGTTTGATGGTGCCAACATTTACCACTTTGAGTATTAGTCTTGCTATATCTGCAAGGCTTATCAGTGTGCTTAATGACCACTGCATCCTTGGTACTTCTTCAGGGCACTAGTAACCAAATAAATTAATTTGGAAACAGTATGTTCCAAAGGGCCTGTCATTTTCATTGAATTTACTGGGCTATGCTTACATACAAAATCTGAGAAACAAGTATGTGTAATAACTTCTGGCAATAATTTATGTTTTGGCACTAAGATGGGGTTTTTGTCTTACAGGAAATAACTCTGAAAATACCTGATTCTAATAGGTTTTCTTTTTGCTGGACCTCCTATTGCCTCTCAAAAGAGGAAAGAAAGGACAGATTATGAGCCACAGTAAACAGCACAAACTACCCATACTGTTATTTTTAGTTTTCAGTGAGGTTTTTCAGGATCCCTGTTCCATGCATGGGAAACTGCATTTCCACTTCACTTAATGGTTTACACAAACAAAAAAAAAAAACTTTCAAGAGCATCTTTACTGTTGTGCGTTTGGTCCTACTTAATCAATCCTGGAGAGAAAAAATTATCTTCCATTTTAAGTATTTTCAGGATTGGACACTGCTATATTCAATCTTAACATTTGAAATGTGTGTAAGCACTTTCTAAAACCTAGGCCAGTTTCACATCTGACACAGGGTCAGCTTTACTGAACTCAGTGGTATGTTGCTCACTTACAGCAGAAACAAACTTGGCCCTTAAAATTGGAAAGTAATCTGTTACCATTTAACATTCCTAAAATACCTCTCGTGCTCAGACACCTTCTTAAGCAAATACGTGCAGGCAGCCACTGAACTGTGACCATCTCAGGGGTAGAAGGGGACAACCAGACAGAAAAGGAGCATCCTGGATAACACAGTAGAATGGGATATTTTTTACCAAGTATTCTAGACCTCCTCTTATACCTTGTGCCCTGGCAATTTTCACTGGTGGTGCAAAAAGAAGGAGAAAGTACAATAGGTTCTGGATACATAGAATCGGCCAAATCACCCTCCTCAGTATTAGGAAGTGTAGAGACACATCTTTATTTCAGAGAAGTCCCTGAGCCCTGCAGTGCGGATGATGATCTGAATTCTTTAAAGCTGAGAGTGTTTGTAACTGAGACTTATTTTAATATGATCTCTGCTATAATTACATCTGCATCTATGCTCCCCTTGCCTTCCCCTTCGTCCTTCCCCTTTTATAATGTAAAATTTGCAACTACAACTCTGAAGCCTCCTTGTTGTGGTCAGGGAGAAGGTGCAAGCCCTTTTAGGCAGGAGGTTGCTGTGACAGTGCCTGTGCAACACTAAACATTACCTGACAGCTTTGTGATTGCCCCCAGGGCTAAGTTGCCTGCTCCCTGTCTCTTCTCCCTTCTCACTTGTCCCTTCCCCCTCTCCCAAATATTTCTCCAGCCCAGTCTCATTGGTGCACTACTCTCCTTTGCCTTTTTTGGACTGTCACCCTGTCAATCTAATGCAATAAGGCCAGGGGCAGGTGCAAACCCTTGCTATGGCTCCTCTTACTAACCAATCCTCTACTGGCCCCTGGTCCCAAAATACCTAAAAGCCAATTGAGTGGGAAAACCCGGGACCACGGGGAGAGGGAGAGGCCAAAGCTGCTGGATTGCTGGAGGGGGGCATTCGTTTAAGACCTGGGTTAGCCCAGGAGCTGCCCAACGCTTGGAATCCTCTTGGGACTGTGGTGACTTCTGGATAGCAGGCGTGCTCTGCTGATTCATTTTAATCACTGTCAACATGGTGATCAAAGTCTTTGTAGCCACATCTTCGGGGTCTACAGCGGTAGGTGTCTCATTTGATGTATTTTTCTTTCTGCTGGGATCAGGTTGGTAAATTAGCCTGGAAGATGCCAGGAAAGCCTGAGTTTGCATGTGAGAAAAAAACACTGGATTTCTTCTAGTCTGCACCGACCACCTTATTCTTGAAAGCTGCTCAAGACCTAGAGAATTCCTGGTAATGCAGCTTGCTTGCATGCAAGACTTTACTACATTTATAACATTTACATATAAATTATCTGTCATTTAATAGATTAACTTCTGTTTGAAAAAGTACATGCAATATATATTCACTGAAGAAGGAAGAAGTGGATATTGTATTTGCACAAAAGGTAAGGTAGATTGTTTACAGTAGAAATTAATGTATTTGTTTTTAAAAGATACTTTAGGACACTGCTCCTGCAAAATGGGAGCTCTGTATAAGAAATAGCCTGGAGCCAAAGTAAGCTGAATAAAGTCATGCAGAAAAAAAATTCTTCCACACCCCCCTCCCATTCCTTTTGTTGTTGTTTTTCCTTGGGTTTTTTGTGGTTATTGTTTTGTTTTGTTTTGCATTTTTTGGGGGGTGTGTGTGTCTTGAAATGCTATACTGATGATTTTTAATATTGAGATCTACTGCTGTAGCTGTCAGCATAGTGTATCAGCTGAAGGGAAGGGCATGTGAGTAGTAGGGAGGTTGGAAGTCCGTGGGAGGTGGGAACCGGGAAAGGACTGTTTCCTTTTATATCCAGTTCCCAGATGAGCTCAGATTTCAGCTTTCCTTTGGCAGTCACTCACTCCCAGTGACATGGCTAAACAAACTGGCTGGTGCTTGCACATAGCTGTAACTACATCTCTGTCTATCTGACACCAGCTCTGTGTCTTTAAGAAGTTTCCAGAGTTGAAAACTCCAAAAAGCACCCCCTGTTCATGGAGCCATCATCTCTAGAAAATGAACTGGGGGTCATTCACTAAAATTCAAATTGGAATACAGCTGATGAAGTTTGCTATTCTCTGATCAGCCTATCACTAAGCCTGACACTAAATTTACTATTGACATCTTAGCATTCCTTTTTTTACAAGAAATCTCAGATGCAAGGGAAAAAAAGAAGGGGTGGGAAACTGCAGGTTTGGTGATTTATAATCTAGCAGTTACTGCTCGAGTAGCTTTATGAATTGCCATGTGCTGTGGATTGGCAGTTTTTCTGCTCTTGCTTGGTCTCCTCTTTTGGTCTCCTTTGGTTGACCAAAGAAGACTTGTCCCTACCTCCTTTGCCACTTGCCCATTTTCTGGGGGAAGTTGTGACCATGACCAAAATCCCGGTGTGGACATTCAGTATGTGTGTGCTGGGGCCATCACCATCTCATGTGCCTTGAGCTGTTCCTCGTGGCACGAACTGTTGCCACTCCAGCTATAGGACTGGGGCTGTAGTTCAGCAAGGCAGTTGTATGAGTGCTTTGAATAAACACTGATATTCAGAGATCACTTACACAAAACGAAGCGTATCATATGTTTAGCGCTAGCTGAATCAAGATCTTTCCTCTGCTATACACATTCCTTTTATCCCCTCCCAGCTAACAGCTATAACTAACTCCTTTCCTCTTGGACTGCAGTGAAGGGATGCTTATGCTACATGGAACACTGAGCAACATGCAAGCTTTATCCAGCCATTTTGAGCTGTTTAGCATTGCTACTCTGGTTTATTACTGCTGAGAAAGATAGCTAATGCCAGTGAGCTGTAATAGGTTTTAAGCTTACTAATGCCAATCTCCATTGTATGTTAGCAGCCCACCAAAGCTATTAGTGAGATCCCAGACATATACTAGAAGGAAGGGTATGGCATCCTTACTGGGCAATATGCCACTGTATTTCCTCCTTTCTGGTGCGTTGGGTGTATGTATAGCTGTAGCAATCTCAGAAGGCAGCATGTGTTCAGATTACTGATAGATAATTGCAATGCCAAGCAAACACAATGTTCAGCAGGCATAGTTTTCCACATTTGCTGATTAAAATGACGGAAGGTATCCTTTCAATGAACCTTTAATGAGTTTTGGTATATATAAAAGAAAACTCACTCGTGCAAGGAGCCAGCACAAACCCCAATATATCACTAACACCCTATTAAAACCAAATTTTGTATCAGCCTTGTACAGCTTTTCCTGAGAAGAATGAATTTAATCCCTAAAGAGCTTAAATCAGAAGTCTAAATTGTCCTAGTAGCGCTGTGCTTTCTTCAGTGTGTCTTATCCTGATCAAATGCATTTTGTTCATTTTGAATTTCAAAACAAGATGGGACAAACCTCCTCTGGTGTAAATCAGCAGAGCATCATTGGTAAAGAATGAAAAATGTTTCTACTCTATGTACTACACAGTCACACTACTACTAATTGCAACAGGTTATCATGTTAATAAATACTTCTTAAAAGTGAATGGCATGAACCCAGTAACATTCTGGTGCTCTGGACCAGCTGCTTGAATGGTATAGTTCACTGTGGCTCTAGAGCAAATCTGCAGTCCATTTTTTTCCCCTCAATGATGCAGAAATTTATTTTAAATATCTTTAGCTTTATTATCTTTCTTCTCCTCACTTAGGTGATATTGCACTATTCATTAAGGCAAGCAGAAGTGGAGACACTTATTTATAGCGCTAAACAGTACTAAATGCTTGGCTTGAAGCAAGCGATAAAAAAAATAAAATAATTTTGTTACTAGCCACAGAGATATTTAGAAATGGGTATTATCCTGCAAGGTTCAAAAATACCATGTATCATGGGAGAAAGGGGGAGTGTGTCTTACAGAGAGGATGTCTTCCAAAGCCTTGCTTACTGCTGCTCATGGTTAGGGAACCTCTAAAATCCTTTTATTCCCAGCATTTCTGGTGACATTTTATGAACTTGCCTACCTTAAAATCTGTAGGTCTCAGAAAGACTGAGGAAAATGCAGGCTATTTGAATTATGTCCTCTAAAATACAGGGTAGGGGTTTGTCATCCGTGACTGTGAATATGTAAACCTGAGCTCAAATTTCAAAACAATTTCAAGTCAAATCAGAAGTTAGTGTGATAAATAAGAGGAATTATCAGGACTATGTTGTCCATGCGGTGTTAAAACCAGAAGCTGCAGCAACTCTGCCTACCAACGTTAATGTTCCTCTTGCTGTAAGCTGTTGACTGTGTACTGTTTGCTTCTGCCATAGGCAGCTGGTCAACACAAATGCTCTGGATTGTGAAGATATAGATGATAATATTTAATTATGCATCAGGTGAAACTAATATTACCTGTAGCTCTTACACTCTAGCTAGATAATGTTTATTTGAAACAGATTTTTTTTCATATTTTAAGGGACTAGCAGCTAGGGATGGTAGAACTTAAGCTTTGCTGAAAGGGAAAATGACACTGATGAAATAATATCCTGCTCACCACCACTTCCCAAGGAATCTATGCCCAAGTAATCTGAATTCTTCCCATGCCATCAGACACAAGTGAGGGCACAAACAAGCTCCTGCAAGCTCATCCATTCTGGGAAAACCTTTGCATGTCCTCTGTGTTGTTACATCCTAGAAGATTTCCCTCTCTAAGTGCTGTTTGCTGGAGGGATTCTTTCGGTTGCCCAGCTGCCTAGTGCCAGCCACAGCAGAGGCTTGCTTTATGGTTTCATACATAGTGTGTGTCCCAAGTCTTCTGCTCTTCCTAAACCCTAGTAATTGTAAGCCTTAAGACATAGTACATCTTCTGCATAGTTTATTGTTTTTATCATAATGAGAAACATCTTGCCTTTTCCTTATGCAGGCATAACAGCAAGTAACTTTTTATTTTTCCTCAGCATTCATTTTTTATGCAACCTTCTCCTAATTTTTGCCTTTTGCCCTGATGCTGGCTAAGCCTCCTGTGCAAGCTCAAGCTGAAGAAAAATTGTTTATCCAGGTTTAATTCTAAAAGTTATACCTACAGCCATAAGCAAGGGAGCACAGAATCTATAGCTCAGTTTCCATTATCTCCTCAGAGGCACTATCTGTCCAGGGCACTAGCTATTCCAGGAGCCATATCTGCTTCAGTGCCTGTGTCCAAAGAGACAAGCTGACTCTGATATTGCAGCTGACAGCACTTGAGTGCACTGGCTTTCAGAGCATGTGGTGAAACTCTTAGTACTGGCTCATGCAGATTTTATTAACCATTTATGCAAACATTATCCTGCCACTTCCTCCAATGAAGTGTCCCTCAAGTAATCCTTTCTGCCACCTGAACGTGTTCTGCAAATAACTGTGCAGCTAAATAGCCATTAAGAAAATGGCCTCTGTTTAAAAAGTGAAAATAAGAATATACATAAGCACCTTTGGGATCTGTCAAGTGCATGGCTTTGGATGAGTGTTTCCATTCAAAGTTACGTACTTTTTTTAGCTCACCATAAAACTCTGTTTTTGTTGTAAAAACATTACAGTACAGCATTTTATGTTTGTTATTTTTGTAAGCAAGCATAGCTGTAAAGATAGGTACTTCCTTATTTAAACAAGAAAAATATATTTTATCCTTAATCATGAAAATTTATTCTTCCAATATAATAGGCTATCACCCCACTTCAGCTTTTCAGGTTTATTAGATTATAGAAATACATAATCATTAATTATTTCTCATCTCATTGTCTGTCTTGGACTGATTTACACTAGTTTGGTGTCACTTTAAATTCAGTTTTTCAGATGTCTGACTTGTGAAGGACATGGTTTCAAATCATATGATGGCTGTTATGTAAAAATTACCTTGATACATCATTCTAGCTAACTTGCTGCATAGAGTAGCTTAACTGGGGGGAGAAGAGAGTCATGTCTGGAACGTGATTGTGCTAGATAGTAATTCATTTGCATGTGACCGAAGAGAAGCTTGAGAGAATTTGTATAGATCAGTCCAAACAGTGCTTGCTTCAAATGCCACAGTACTTGTAAGGCTGAAGTTTGACCTTGCAGCTCTTAAACAAGTTAGACATATAGTTCTTTAAATGTTGCTTAGGAGTAGCATTCCTTTAGTAGAGAAGTGTAGTGAGTATTACATCTTCAAAGTAAATGGATAGGTTATAAGCTTGATGCTTACATCCTAGGTCTGTACAGAACTAGTATCCAGGGCAATAAGGGCCATGACTGAATTTTAGGTGGCACAGAAGCTGTGTATGACATGCTGTATTTGTATGTAATATATTCTTCATGGTCCAGCTGGAACATCATTCTGTAATGTGGGAAATATTCAAGCACAGGAGTTAAGCTGTACTGGATTTTCATTGAGCTTTCACTCGTATTTAATTATGCCCAGTATTAAAGAACAGGGACAGAGAAAAACATGTGGCTCATGGAAAGCTAAATGTCATATGTAATGAGTAGGAAAAAGGAGACTGTTACATGTTGAGGAGAATATGTACATTCTCAGACCTGTGCTGACTTTAGGCAGGGTTAGTTTAGGTATTTGTACACCACACTCATAGATCTGGGAATGGAGTAGGAGGCTTCCTGCTGAGCCTCATTTCTTAGTTGGAGGTATGACTGCTTCCAGCGAAGAAAGAAAGAAGCTGGGGGGAGGCAGGGGAAGTAATGGCAGTGCTCTGGGTGCTGAGAAGTAGTGTTGAATCTCAGCTTCAAAAGGTTTGGGGCCAAAAAGTGGATCCAACTTGACATACTTGCATTAGTTCTGCTTGTAATAGCAATTGCTTTTAGAAAACAATTTTCTTTTTAAAGAAGGAATTTTGTTTTCCTCTTTCCTAACCAGATCAAAAAGAAACAGCAAGAAGTAGTTGGCTTTTTAGAGGCCAACAAGATTGACTTTCAGCAAATGGACATAGCAGGTGATGAAGACAACAGGAAATGGATGAGAGAGAATGTCCCAGGTGAAAAAAAGCCTCAGAATGGAATTCCTCTCCCTCCACAGATCTTCAATGAGGAGCGGTATTGTGGGGTAAGAAGCTGTTTGGAAATTTAAATACCTTCAGAGACTCTTCTTTCAGAGAAGGTTTCTCTTTTCCAGTAGTAGGAAGCATCAAACAAAGTCCTTAAGAAAATTTGAGATTCACGTTGAAAGAACAATTCTTAGAAAGCATTTTTTTAGGCACAGAAAAGCAAGGAAACAAAAGATTATTCCTTTTTAACAGAAAAGTACACACGGAAGGAAAACTGACTAGAGAAACTCTGCTTAACAGACTGTATGGATTATCCCCTGCAGACCCAGAGCTCCCTGCAAGGCATGGAGTTTGCCACCTGCAAGGAGCTCTGTGTTTTCCTCTCACACTCTCCTACCTCCTGCTGTGTAGCTTATTCACAAGTTGTCCTGCTTTTGGCTCTCTGCCTGCACTCTCACTTCAGCTCCTGAAGACCAAAGGCAGTACTGTCTAGGAGATACTATGGCTTCTTCACACCATATCTTAGGACAGCCAAATGTAGATTATGAGGACAGCTCAGCTGCACTTGGAGTAGTAAATGCCCAATTCTGTGGTTTGACAGTACCAAGCTACTCAAGACTAGTGGCATTCATAGCAAGGCTGATCTGCTATCTCTAACTGTATTGCACGTTGCTTCTTGAGCTTTCAGTTAATTTTGCGTGGTGAGTATTGGTGTTTTGTTTGTTTGATGCAGACTCTTCTGGGCTGCTAGGAAGTCAAGTAGATATCTAAGGCACCAGGGGTTGTGGACAGGAATCTTTCTTTTCCATTATATTATACAAATAAACAGGAATTGCAGTTGACTGGAATAGTTCTAGTATGTGGTTTGAATTATTGAAATTATATTGCTTATTCAATAAATATCCAAGTCTTCATAACAGAAATTGTAATGCTCATCAGATGCTTTTGTATTTTCATATATGCTTGTAAAAGGTTATTTCTCTTGAGAGAGTTTGTTCAAATCAGTGATAGCTAATACTGTACCAGCATGGATATTAGAATCATGAATCAAAAGAGATATCTGAGACTGTTTTTTTCTCATAGTCTGGATGGAAATACATAGTCTGGAAAGTACTCTGATATGAACTTGCAAAGTATTCTGAAATGCAGATCACATAGTGAGCCCAGTTTTAAGTTACTTCACAAATCCAGTGTGAACTACTGCAAAGGTTGTTTTGAGACAGAAGGGATTTACATGCCACTAAGTTTTCAGAATTAATTTCAGTGCTCTCAGAACAGAAGTTGCTAGCATGAATAACAGAGTGCAATTGTTTCCTCATTTTCTCACAGGAATCTTAAAAGACAACTTGGTAGGTTAGAGTTCATGTGCATTTCAACATCCAGTCTGCACAAATAAAAAGTATAATTTGATATGTCTTACTCTGGATTTTGTGGCAGCCAATGTTGCAATAAATATTTCTGATATTCCCTTGAGAGGTTAAATAGTGAATTAAAGAGTAATTGCCTTACAAAATGTTTCAGCTGGTCAGCCTTGCCAGTAAATGATAAATATACTGTTTTTACTCCATGTCTGAAGCTATTTCAGGAAGCCAAATAATCTACATCTTGAAATAAATTTAAGTTAAGACAGAGTCCTTTGCAAAGGCATCTCCACGTGGAAAGGGGTTGCAGCTACTGATTTAAAAAGTAAATCAAATTTACAATTAGTCTAAAAGTCTCCGGAGTTCTAATGTACACAGCTCTCAGAGCTCATAGCTAATGATCTCAGTGGGTACATAACAAAGATTAATTTATAGAATCATTATTTCAAAATAAATAAGGAGATCCATACCAGTACATGAGCCCTATCCTTCTCCTCAGGGGAAGGTGCCTTAAGGGAACTGCACAGTGAGTGTGAAGTGGGATTATGTGGGCTAGTTGAGAACATGGCCAGAGGCTGGCAGACTGGTGCAATATTCCTCCAAGTGACATGATGTCTTCTGTAAAATGTCTACAATATAAAGCTGGGGATTTGCATTCTACTTCCCTGCATAATCTGTGCAGGTCCAACAGACCCATCATTCTGAAATCCAGAACTGTTTTATGCTGTTTAAAGTTTACATGGTATATCTTAACTCTTCCCCTGTGTCCCACTTCCTTTCCCCTTAGCCACGTTATTAAAAATAGGGCTGTGAATTGCAAAGGTCTGAGGCATGGACTCCAGTCCAGTATCCTGAATTCATGAAAATGCCTTTAAAATATGTTGCTCTTGTTAGTAAAGTCTTCAAGGGCCTCAGTCTCATGGCATCTAGAAACCTCCAAATTTGTAGCCTGGGTAAATTAAGCGAGTTTATACCCATTTCCTGGTACGCCAAAATCACCTTTAACTTAAACAGCTCTATCCCAATGTATTTGTAAATGGGAGTCATATCTTCTATTAATCTTCATTTTGCTATGCTAAACAAGCCAAGCTCTTTACACCTATTTTTTGTAAGACGTTTTCTCTTTCTCCTTCCTACTGATTTTTTTCTTTCCTCATTCCCAGGTAGTCCTTTGGTTTTAGGTCACACTTGTTACGCTTCATTTCTTCTCGTTCTCCTTTCTGAGATCACTTTTATTCCTTCACTTCCCTTCCTATCAGTTGTCCTGTATGTTTTGTTCCCATTCACACATGTGCATGTGTATACGCATTAGCAGCATGCTTGCCTGGGAGCAGTGCCCTTGGGAGATGAAAATTAAAAAAAAAAGATTTCCTTCTTCACCCTGAGAAAGAGGGATTTGGAGAGAAACATGACAACCTTCAAATTTTTTAAGGGCTCCACCAAAAAGGAATTAATTATTGGTCTGAATTCAGTACTGACCCTGCTTTGAGCAGGATGTTGGACTAGATGGTCTCCTGAGGTCTCTTTCCACCTGAATTATCCCGTGGTTCTAGGATTTTGTAAAATATGTTCTGCTCCACATCCACTGGGAAAAAATGCAGCAAAAAGTTTAAGTAAGTCAGACATCAGAAAAAAATATGTAGTTTTCAGGAGATAGCCTCATTATCTAATTAAATGTCGTTACCAATGGATTGGAAAAACACCTATCAGGAATAGTGTAATGGTTCCTGCCTTGGAGAAATGGTCCTCTCAGATCTTCCTCAATCCCCTCTTCTGCAGTTCAGTGAAATTTTGGGCATGGGGATAAGAAAAAGGGGATTCTGGGGACTGGTGAGGAGGCTTCCTTTTCATGCTGTAATAGACTGACATAAAGCACAAGTAAATGCAGTCCTGTTGCTGATCTCCTTTTCTGCTGGTACGTAAAAGTATCTGCATCTTCTGGCTGACCCTGAAGAGCTGCTTTACTTCCTAAATTGTATAGTAAAATGGAGGTTTCTTATGGATGCATTTATGAAAATACACCAACTGTGAGCAGCTTTTCCATGAGGTCAGAGAAACTTAAGACTGACTTATAAATAGCTTGAATCTTATTTTTCTTTCAGATCTTTAGTATTGGCACTTGAAGAAACAGATTAGAAATGGATTCATTTTGTATGCCTGGCTATAGCGCCAATTTCAAGTATCCATTCTAATCCATCAGTGTTGGCAATTATGTTCTTATTTAATTTTTTTCTTAAGCTGCTTTCTTTGCTCATGTCTAGACAGACATCTGCATCTGTGTCACTTTCTAAATATATTGAGCACTCTGTTGCCCTTGTCTTTGTTTTTGCTTAACAAAACCCCCTAGAAAACTAGGAAAGAAATGGAATATCAACTTCTTGTTTTCTCTGTAAGCTGAAGTCTATGCTTTTCTCTGTAAACTGAAAATATAGAATAAAATACCCATGTACATATTTTTTAAAGAATCTCTGAATTATTAGGTAAGACTTTTATTTTATGCTTCATTTAACTGCTAAAGTTGAATATACAGAAATCATAGGGACCTCTGGAGGTCTGTAGTCCAGCCTGCTGCTGAAAGTGAGGATAGCTTTCAAGTTAGCTTATGTTGTTTGGGGCTTTGGACATCTGAGTTACAAAAATCTCCAAGGATGGTGTTTCCATCCCCTCTCTGTGCGCTCTGACCTGGTGCCATACCACTCATGTGGGGAAGAACTTTCCACTGATGTCCAACTGGAGTTTGCTGGTTTGCTGTCTGGCATTTCCACAGTGGTCATACAAAGGATAATAGCATAGAGTGTATATGTGCATATGCCCTCATATCATGAAGAAAAACTCACTGATGTTTTTTTTTAAATATGTTTCACTTATTTTTCAAAGACTAGTTCCAAACACAAATGACACTGCTAGCCTCTGCCTAGACCATTTATGTCTTCTCATACAGATATAATGTTATTGCATACCTGAAATAAATTGTTACTGCTCATTTTTATTACTGCCTGCCTTGGGAACAGTTATTTTTGGTCATTCAGTGAATGGAGATGTGAACAAGTCACCATTACGAAAGTAAGACTGCAGATATACAATAGAAAAACTATTATATGGTCACTGTAGTCATGCTTTTACCACATGCTAAATACATAATGGCTTGCTCCTCAGCAAGGGAAATGACCTTGCATTTACTGTGAGATAC
Organism: Elanus axillaris; assembly: GCA_026212715.1. Lineage (NCBI taxonomy): Eukaryota > Metazoa > Chordata > Aves > Accipitriformes > Accipitridae > Elanus > Elanus axillaris. Next base: position 6,317,691 of record JANZLQ010000061.1, read on the forward strand.
CACATTTACTGTGGGATGGCATTGTATACTACCAGTTACCAAGGAGTACCTGATATGATAGAAGGTTCTATCCTCTTCTGATAAGGGGTTCATCTGGTCACTCGCACGACTCATTTGTGCTCTCAGGTCTGTTTATCTACAAGGCTGTGTGTCTCCGGAGATTTTTAGTACACTTACAGTCTGCTGCTTTTCCTCTGGGGAGGAACTAACAAGACATATAAAATATCAGGGCCACTTCATGACCCTTCCTTGTTACAGTCTTCTCTTTGTTTCCCAGCTATTGACATATTGTGCCATAGTTTGCTTAGGCTGTTTTATGAGCATGTGGTATGCAGGAGGACACAAGTTTCCTGTGTTTGTATGGCCTGACAAAGGCCCATGTCAAATTCCAGCCCTTTGAATTGCAGAAAAACCTTGTGTTCTTGTTTGCTGTATTGCTCCTAAGTTTATGAGTTAGACTTCAGACACTGGCTTTCTTAAATACTTAGGGCAGACCTGGGTTAGGTAAGGAGAACCCCACAGCAACATGAAAACAACAAAGACATGGTTTGAGAAATGGGTGGCCTGGAGCAGCAGCAGGTATTCTGCCTAGTTGGGACAAAATGTCCTCTCCGGCTTCTCCCAGCCCGGGCAGTTCCCATTGCCTGTAGCTAGGTCTGTGTGAAAGCCAATCTGTCTCTTAGGTAAATCAGTGAAACGGGCTGTCATTTATCCTGTCTGTTAAGCTATGTTACCTCTTCCAAACTGGACTGAAATGTCATTGATTCCAGTCTTGTTGATATTAAGGTGTCTTCTAAACCATCCACTCCAGCCTTTCCCTAGGACTACCTTTGGCCAATAACTCATTCTCTGGAAATGCTAAAACAGTCCAATAAAACAACTTGGGTCCTAACCCAGCTTTACAAACAAGTTTCAAGGATGACTCAGCATCTTATTATTTTACAGGTTTCTAGTTTTGGAGTTATTGGGGATGAGAAGGAGGATGATAACGTGGTCAAGACAGTAGTCTGGGACTCAGCAGACATGCGTTCAGTCCCCTGTCCTACACAGAGCTGCTGTGTGATTGTGGGGCAGTCACTTATGACCAGAGTTTCTGCTGAGATCTTAAACACATGTTGATTTTTACCTGTGTGAGATGTGAGCCATGAACTCCCCAGTAACAAAGCAGCAACAGCAGACATTCCTTAATCAACAGGAAAGTTGTACAGGTGAATACAGTAAAGACCTGCAAGTTCTACGTGGTAGGATAGGAGCCATCCCTCATGCCTTTTCAGTTATATTAGCACTGAAGAGAAAACAGGCATTTAACGTAATGATTTATAACTTCAGTTCACATGTGGACAAGACATTTTGGCTGGTGCATATATGTCAGAGGGAACAACACAGTCCTTTGCTAATTTTGGCTCAAAAGTAACTGCATTTTCTAACCAGAATGCCTTTCTTTAAAATAAACAATTTCATCGTTATCATTTCACTTGTGCTATTATGTTGACTGTTGTCTTTTATTTGCCATAAAACTGTCCAGGGTTTTGAGGGCCTATTTTGTGTTCCTATTCACAGCAAGTTTTATTTTAACATTTAAATGGAATAGCTTTGCTTTGGTGTGTACAGCTGAGGCACATTAAAATGAGATGCTTAATTTTATCTGATTCTGACATAAATGTGAGATAATTAAAGTGTAAGTCTCTGAAGAGATTTGCCCATTTGATCATTTTGCCAGCCAGTACAAAACTTCCTTTATCTGAGTTTTCTTCCTGGGGCTTAGATAATGTAGGCACTTGTACAAATGCATAGTCTTTCTCATCTTTATAAGAAAGATTCACTTGGGCTAGTCTCTTCCTCCTGTGCTTTTTTTTTTTTTTTTTTTTTTTTTTTTTTACCAATTTTGTGTTTTTTGTTTGTTCCTTTTTTAGGATTTTGAATCCTTTTTCTCTGCTAAAGAAGAAAATATTATTTATTCGTTCCTGGGTCTTGCTCCCCCTCCGGGCACAAAGGTATGCACTGCTCTCCTTCTGTGGGGGCCATTTATCTGATTTTAATAAAAATCAAAGATAGACAGTGGCTCAGCATGTCAAATAAGGGGCAGTAACAATCATTAGATTAGATGCTGGTGCAGCAAAGTGTTCTTAAGGGGGAAAAAAAGTAGCTGGTTCAGTAAATGTTAGAAAATACTTCTCTCTTCCCTTCCTTTACTGCAGGCTTGTTACCATGCCTCCAGCTGATGAATTTTTTTGTTGTTATTGTCAAGACAAAGCAGTATTTTATCATGTTCAGTTTTTAAACAATGCAGAATTTCCTAATGCAATTTATAGGTTGTGTTAATTACAAGAAACCTTCCCTCTGACTGCATCAAACCTTGAGCAAACAGGGTTTGTACTGGCCACCAACAGAAGACCTGGGGTATGGATCCGTTCCATCCTCTGCCTGTACACGCAGACTGGCCCTATGGGGTTTGCTCCCTCTGCCTGGAGGAGGTAACTTAAAGTCTCACCTAGGACTTCACGAAGACCCTTTGGCAAGTGTACCCATTGTCTTCCGTCCTCTGTATTTTGACAATGTTCTAATATGTATATGGCAAAAGAAAAAGATTTTTTTCTTTTTTTCTTTTTCTTCATTTTACAAAAAGCAATGTGTTTTGTCTTCAACAGAGTCTTCTTCTAATTAGAAGTTTTATAGCTGAGAGCATTACAGCTGTCTTATCCTGAGATCGTGATAGATGACAATCTAATGTTGACATCTTTAATGTGGGTGATTCAACAAAAGAAATTAATCGAGGGAGTGATGAGCCAGAGTAATAGGAGGACTCTGCTGCATTATGGTGACCTGGCTGAAGAACTGCCCTGGAGCATGAGCTCTGCCTTCTAGTCCAACTCTGCTGCCAACTGTGTAGCAGCTTTCAGTGAAACACTGTTGTAAATGTCCCTGGTTTTCCTCTTCTGTAAAAGCAGGGAGAAAAAGGAGGCTTTGCTAAGTGCTTTGACAGCTACAGATGAAGAGATACCCAGGGGAGAGCCACAGTTGCTATAAATGTCTTTGACACTAAGTCCCTGAGTGATAAGGAGCAAGTGATTTAAACTTTCTGCTTTAGCTGCGCCATCTCCCACCAAGGGAAATAAAAATTACTTGCCTACCTCACAGGGGTCTTGTGAGAATTCATTTAATTAACATCCACAAAGCCATGAAAGGCTTAAAGGACTGCAGGTATTACATATTATAATCATTATAAAAGTTGTGTGGAGAATCAATGAGATAAAGAAAATTGCATTTTTCCATCTTCCCACTTCATACATTATCTGCTCCTTCATGCAAGCTTCTGTTAGATAGCGTGTCTATGAAGCAAAGTAACAATTTTTCAGAATTCATTCACTCTCATCTGTCAGCAGAGGCTATTACGGTTTCTACTTTGTGACAACTTTGTAAATGTTGAAAATAACATGTTCTGTACATTCTGCTAGGTGGATTAATGTTAGCGCTATTGGTAGCAACCAAGTACAGTTTATGCTGATTAACTGCTGCATTGGTGGTGGTGGCAATTGTTTCAGTCCAGAAAGTGGAAATAAGTGAGAGCGTTTTTAAAAAAACCATGTAAAGAGTGGAAATATATTTACATTGTCTCCCTTTTAGAATCTGTTCCTGAATTTGAGAGAGACATATACAAGTGTTAGCATTTATTGTAGAAGTGTTTCTCAGCAGCTTCACTGCATGGCAGCCTGGCTGTGCTTTGTCATACAAGCAACTTCACTGCACTGCTTCTGCTTTCCTTTCATTAGGCTGTCAATTTAACCGTAGCATGAGGTATAACGAATGGCTTGTGACACTGATTTCCAGCAGCCTGAATCTGGAATAATAAGTCTGGTGTGGAAGAGATGGTGATGATGATGCATATTACAGGGTTTCCTACTAATCCCTTCTTAAATAATTATTATTGTTTTTTTCTGGAATATGGTGATAATTTATAAAAGAAGCAAACTATAAAGCATGGAAACACCACAAAACAGTCAGTAATTTATTTGCTTTCTAGGGCTTTTTACCTCACTGAGACATTAAAAAGTCTAATATGAAGCTGATACATGTTTTATACTCATGCCTCAGAAGTTTCTCTTTCCTTTTGCGTCCATCTTTTGTCTCATATTGCATCAGCAGTAGAGAAGCTCTTTAATGACCACAATGCTGTTTCACAGCACAGTTCCCTAGGATTCTGACCTAGGACTGTTTTGAGCCTATTTTCTGGAGCAAGCAGGGAACTTTTTGCTACTCTCTCAACAAATTATAACTTCCCAACAAAACACTTGTAGTTAAGTTCATTGCCACATCAGCCTGCTGAGTGCAAAATGCATGTTTCAGTTCTGAAAATTCTCATTTTTGCAGCCCTGACTTCTCTCTGGGTCAGGTGGCTACAACTTGTCACCAGACCTACTTGTCCAGTGTTTACATTGAACTGTTATTGCTAGGTATTGGAGCTCTGATGGTGCCAGAGCCTAATGTGCAAACTGATCTACATTTACAGGGTGAGTCTGATGTGTCTAGGACACATCAAAGTTGTCAGCAAGGTGCAAATTGACTCTGAGATACATGTGAAGAAGCTCTGAATACACACAGATATAAAGGAGATCCTCCTCAGACCTGCAGCACACACGCAAAGTAGTCTTTACACATTTATTTAAGTATCCTCTTACTTACAAAAAAGCTGTAATTCTTTCAGTAGGGAATAGCTAATCAACATCAAAGTTAACGAGACTGGCTGGAACACAGGCTGCGGGGCAGCTCCCTGAGTAGGTGCCTACCCGTCTCGGCAGCCAGCCCTGTTCAGACTTCTGCTAAGGGTTCGGGTCAGGTACCGCTGTACAAATGGCCAGTTGCTGTGTCATCACCATGTTTCCGGATCCAATACAATGAAGTATTTAGATGCCTGGATGGCATGAGGAAACTTCTGCAGATCTTGGTGGAAAAGCCAAAGCTCTAAATGCAAACGATTTGCTTAGATCACTGTGAGAGTCAGGCAAAGGTCTTCACACTTTTTTTCCTCTATACCAAGTACCTTTTTTATCATTAAAGGGTGCTATGTGGCCATAAAACTTGATGACATTGCAGGAAACCAATACATATTTTTGGTACTTCAGAAAGGGTCAATTAGCTCACATCATCCTCTCTCTCTTGTTGCCTCCTCATGACACTGTTTTCTAAAGCATCATTTAACAGGGATGAATAGCACAGTTTTATGTGCCTAAGAGAAGAAGCAGGCATAGTGTTTGTGTTAATAAGTTCTCTAGTCTATTAATATGAAATACCTTCTCACTTGAAGGAATACCTGGCCTTGAATACTTCTAACTTCTAACCATGTTTCATGGCAGGCTGGGATTTAGAGGGCAGCTGTGCTTTATGCCTGACCCAAAGATCACTCAAGTTAGTGATGGATTTCTGAATGATCCCATTTAATCTTGGATTAGTGGCATGAATGCCGATGTGCCAATAGTATACATGTGTACCTTTGAGCTACAATCAATGCAGTTTGTATGTCTAGGGTCAGGTGTGTCAGTCTCAACTGCCCCTGAAGTTGGGTATGTTTCTTTTTAAAGACCCCATCACTTTTATGCTTATTCTGAGACTGTTCTCAATATTCTTCAAAATGCTCTGAAATATTAGTAACGTGTGAACAGCCCATTACAAGCTCCAGCTGCACTGCTTGGTTTCTAAAATGGCACAGGTGAATTGTTTTGTCAATGAGATGCCTATTACTTAAACTAAGATGACAAACAGTAGGATGTATTACTACTCCTTCTGAGTATCTTAGCAAGGTTTGAATGCACGTAATTAATTGCTTTTTATTTTCAAGGACAATCAGTTTTTTTGAGAAATTTATTAACTGCCATGGAATACTGCTTCTGTTTCCCAGAAGTCCAGAGAGGTAGTAGATTGCAGCAAGATCATTTAGGTTTGCAATTGCTCTGTGAACTTAGTGAAATTATTTACTTGAGCTGAGGGTCTGTTTTTAAATCTTGTATATACTTAAATCCTTAATCTTAGTATTCTTGGTCTTAATATCCATAATTGTGATATCCCAAAATCCATAGATACTTGAGCTTTTAGTCTTTTAGTTGAAGATTTCTACTAAGACTGCTTTGAATTACAAATTTACAGTATGTACATTTTATTTAAAGAGAAAATGACCTGTCAGCCAATCTTTGTAAATGGTACTTCATTTTAAATTAGTTAAAAATTAAATTTTGTGTTTCTATGGAGAGCTAGTATAATGATGATATTTCAAACATCACAGTTTTCCATATATTTAACAAGAACTCTGTATGTGTGTGTGCATGCACTTGTGTTCTGGCTGATAACATGCTGCTTCTAGAGCTCAGTTCTTTCAACTACAACTTTTTTTTGCCTCGTGCTCTGAGTAAGTATATGATTCATCTAAGATAGTTCTACACAATAGGTTCATTTTAATTAAAATGCCCTCTTCAGTTTTTATGTATTTTATGTGTCTGCCAAAAATATTGAGTACATAGATTTTAAAATGAAATGTTAATATACATGCTGAAAATAAATATCTAACCAATTTAGTTTTCATTAACACTATCCTTTTCATTTTAGAAACTGCTACAAAGAAAGTATCTGTAAGGAAGTTATGATTTGCTTAAGAAAACAATGTATTAACATAATGTTACACAAGAGAATTTCAATATTCATCTTTGTTACTACATTTTTTAATCTTCAAATATTTTCGTAGCTTGTGGGGGGAAAGTAAAAGATAAATTAAGCCAAACAAATGACTCTGTAGATCTGTTTTTAATAACAGTGCCACCAGGATCAGAATGCAGTGAGCCCAGGGTTTTATGCGCACTTGAAATGAGACAATATTGCCAGAAAAAGAAGTAGTCTTTTTCTCCTTCCTCCAGCTCCTTCTGCTTGCTCCCAGCTGCTCATTCCTCTCCCCGGGCATCCCCCACACGCTGGCAAAAGCATTCGTGCAGCTGTGTAATGGAGCCTGTAAATTGTGTGGGATGATAGAAATGTTTTTCTTTGTAAAGCTTTAATCTTGGGGTCCTGCTGCAGCTCACCATGCAGCCCTGGCAAGGCTTTCGTGGCCGGGCCGTGCAGCGCTGGGAAGGCTGCAGGCAAGGCAGCGCTGCTGCCGAGTGATTGACGGGGGTTTGCTGCTCCAGCTTTTCTCTGCAGAGAGGAAGGGGAACTAAGGACCCTATGTGCCTGATCTCTTTTCATTGCAAGCTCCTTACATACAAAACATATTTTCCGTGATTCAGGAGGAAATTGCCAAAAGGGCACCAAACTTTACAGGCAGTGACATTTCAGGAAAAAGATAGAACTGAAGACGTATTTTATCCCTCTTAGCTCTGTCATGGTATCTGCTTCCAAACATTCCTAACCTTCTTTCTATAATTTTTGTCCCCATCCAGCAGAGCGTCTCAGCAGGAGGGCATATCTTATATTGCACACCACATGACGGGACAAAGATCCCTAAGTTAGCACTCACCCAAGTCTGCTTTGGAGCTAAAAGCCAGATAGCTCTGCTAGTGTCATGCTTCTGCAGGCTAAGTACACAGGCTGAAGAAATCATATATAATGAGGACACTGGAGGAAGACTTGAGAAGTTTAAAGGACAGGGGATCTTGACTGGGGGCTTTTGCTTAACTGTAGAGACAAATGAAATTATGGAAAAGCAGAAAAATCCAAATGGACCAGGTGGATGAATTGTAAGGGCTTGGTCACAGGGGTGAGAAAGGAGCTTGTCTTCTATCAGGGACATGCTGCTCTGCCCAAAGCATGTAGGACTTAGGAGGACACAGGACAGGACCTCCCCTGAGCCCAATTCTCTGTCCCTGGAGGCAACCACACCAGGTAACACCTCTCAAACTCCCTTTCAGTGAATTAGGTCTTTTGCCTCCATTTCTCCCCTAGAAAGCCGTTCCAAAATTTCACACTGCTGATGACTAGAATTTTTATTCACAGCTGTTTTGTGCTCGTTTTGCACCTACCTCAGTGCTATTCCTCATCCTATCCCTCCCTGATGTTTACTCTGAGCTATTTTTAGAGAGCCATCATATCCCCTCACAGCATTACTTTCAACAGATTAAAGTAATGAAGCTTTTTTTGTCACCCTTTCATAAGACAGGCTCTCCACTCCCTCAAATATTCTTGTAGCCCCACTCTGCACCTGTTCCAGTCGGAATTTCTCTTTCTTGAGCCTGAGTGACTGGAACAGTACAGAGTGATCCAGAGAAGGTTTTGCCTTGGCCTTACACAATGGCATTAATATTTGCTTTCAGCTCCACCGGCTCCACCTCATACATCTGAAGATCACATTTATTACCTCTTTCATTGTCGCATCACATTCATGGCTTGGTTATTCTGTGGTTATTTAAATACATCCATCTTTTTCTTCTTTGATGATCAACAACTAACAAGTTCCCAAAGTGCAGTAGAAAGATCTATTTCTAATCTCTCTCCCAGAACTACCTGTCCCAAATAATATGACTTTGCACTTCATGCTATTGCATTTCATCCTATTTCTGTTGTTCCACTTGAGGCCATACAGGTCTCCTTTTATATGACACAGTGTGTGATTCAGTGTGACCTTTCACAGCTACCTAGCTGAAAGAACAACAGGACTTAAAATAAGAGCCTTATAGAAAGTGCTTGTTCATGGTGCTGGAATAAATAGAATTGATAGATGGGTGCATGAAATGCAGAACAGTTTCCTGATGATTTTAAACAAGGAAGTTAAGAGACAATATAAGAAACCTTTTTTACTTCTGTTTTTCTGTAGCTTCTTGATGAAGTTTAATTGGAATGCATGCTGGTGAAAAAAAGCCTCTTTTTCTGAAACTAGAATGTGCCATCAGGGTGAGCATCAGTTTCTATTAAACTTTCCCTAGAAAAGCTAGAGAATCTACTATGCTCTGAAGAGGAATAAGTGCCTGAATTCATGTTTTCCCTACACAAACCCCACGCCTTTACCAACAGGTCAACATGCCAACAAGTGTTCCTTCCACAGGAAAATGTCCAAAAGGGTATATTTTCATTTGAATACTGAAGCAAATTAGAAAAACACTTCCCCAAACTGTAAAGTCAAGAGGTTTGTAGAAATGAAGTGTTGGTTATGTGCCCTGAAACTAACAATGACTTCTCTGCTGCCAGGAGACTGAAAAGTCTGATGCCACGGACGAAACAGGGGCACACACAGAAGACAAGGTAGATGAAGGGGCTCATGAAGAGTCTCAGTCTGCTCAGCCACCATCAGAAGATCAGCAGGTAATTTTTCCTATTCTCCTTCGTGATATGAGGATTTTACCATGCTAAGCACATGGAACATAAAAACACAGGCCCTCCTAGTGTGCATCAGGGTGGGAAGGCTGACTGCAGAGTGGTCCTGCTTGTCTTTTGGGTGCATTTTCTTTGACATCATGGTGAAATGGAACCTAGATAAAACTCCAGGGAACTTTGCTCTGAATCTTGAATAACAGCAGTTGTCTTTAACAGTTTCCTTTTGCCACTTGTTACCATAAGCTTTCTTTTTTAATGCTCATTTGAAACCACATTCTAGTTATGAAGAATAATTTAGGACTAGATATTTGAATCCTATCTGTGTGGAAAAAATTGCTGCTATCAATGGCCAGCATCTGCACTGCTCATAAATCTAGTTGTTAATGTTTGTTGTCATGTACCAGCATTGACTGCTGTTGCAGCAAGCCAGATCCGACAGTGTCTTTTCCAGGCCATGAAGAAACCCCTGGGCCATGGAGAAATGGAGACCGTTGTTATCCTTTCTGCCTGCACCATGGTCTGATATTACAGTCACATAGACAGGTCTCAAGCTGCAGTGCTAAAGGTTCTTGGAAGAAACCATCTGAGTTCCTTCAGTTCCCTAGTATAATATCCTGCAGGTAGCTAACATCAATAAAGTACTTGTGGTTGAAAAGTAGGTGGCTCCTGCAAAAAGGGACCATTCTGTTGTGTGCCAGTGTCTTCCTCAGTGGGGTGCTTACATTACTGGCCAGGTTCTAGACCTAGCAGAGACTAGGCAGAAATAGATCTTGCGTCTGGAGATAGGGAACTGGCTGCTTTATTTTTCCTGCTGCTCTGACAATTTGACATTTAAGGATGGGTTTATTCTGATGTTGCAGTGTCAGGTGACTCTCTTCCCCAAGATGCAGGCCTACTGCTGGATCAAGCACTTACACTTGTTGGATTATTTTGTGGTTTGGAGATCAGATGGTCCCAGTGGAATATCTGGCAGAAATGCATCATCTCTTTCACTCAAGACCAAAACAAATGTGGTTTGGTTTTTTTCCATCTAGCAGTTATGTTTTTGCAGAGGAAGCATCTCTCTGTAAGCCCTTCCCAATTGTCCTTTATAACAATGACAGAATCAGTCATTGTTAGGCTGGAAAACCAACTTTCACACAGCCTCATGCAAGCTGCAGGCACTGGGAAGTCCCATTCAAAATTTCAAAATGGCAGTGAGGAGACATAGTCCTCAGTGGGAACTGAAATTTCGCCTTCAATTGTATCCAAGCACTTTTCATGTCTCTATGAATTTCAGCCAACACATGAGTTGCATCAAATACCTTTTTACTCAGCTCTTAAGAGAAGCCCAGCATAAAACTGCAGTGCATCCCCTGGCTGGGTTAGGTTACTTGCCATTCTGGCTGGCAGTCTAATATTTTTCAAATGAGAACAGAATGCTGGAACATGTCTGCAAATGTGTCAAGCAGCTGTGTATGAGAGGTTTTGTAATGACATAATGCAATACCACTCCTATACAACAAGCACCTTGCTCCATTTCTCACAGAATGGATTGGAGCTGTAAGTGGAAAATGCAGTCATCTTTAGTTTTACAGGGAGGGGAGTGGCAGAGGAGAGAGCACCAGGCAAGATAGTGTGTTTGAACAGATATTTCTGTGGTTGTGAGGGCATAAAATATAGTTAGTCTTACAGATCCTCCCCTCTCACCTTCATAGTCTTGGCAGTGTCAAAATGTTCTTACACAGTCTTACGTAAGAAGGAGGAAAAGTCTTCCTGAAACCATCCAACTCTGATACCCACCTTCATCATGTCAGGTGTATGTTAGCTCCTGGGAGAAGAAAAAAAGCACTGTTTCTATTCCTGTTTCTGTCTCACTCGTTTTTAGAGAGGATACTCACCACTTCAGGCAGCAAGGTACGAGAGGCTTCTGCCAGGGACACACAAACCCCATTTTTCACCCTGTTCCACCACCCACTTTCCATGTCACCTAGGACAAATCACTTCAGTGACGTGGCATCTGCCCACCTTGCCATAGTTAATCCTGATTATCACTTCTATTGGGATGGCATGAATCATTCTGTAGAAATTCTGATATTCTCATTCACTGCAGACAGCACACGAAGGATGAGTTTAGATGAGAAGAATAACTTTGAGGCAGCTACAGTGAGATGAATTCTGCCTTTTGTCATTGTATCTCATTTTACTTTTATAACAGAAAGCTAAAATAGCATTTCCTTACCTGGCCAGTTTTATGAAGTTAAATACATTTAAAGACTGTTCGATTGCCATTAGAGTATCTCCACTGGATGTTAGGTCCGAAAGGATACATGTAGCATCGACACAGTATTTTCAGTATTTCCCTCTCTTTCTCTCATTCTGCAGCCCAGCACACCTTGTTTGACTGCTTGCCCACACTGAATAGACATTTTCTGTGTACTTTCCCCACCCATGTCTTTTTTTATTCTAGCTTATTAAGAGCTGGTCTTTGCATACTGAGTTCTGAAAGTGTGACCTTTTTATCAGTGGCCCACTGTTTTGCAGCCAAAAAGTTGCATCTTTTGAACAGTAGTCAGGACCCTTTTGGATTATCAACTTACCCTTTTGACAAACCCTGAGATCAAAATGCCATAATTTAAACGTTGCAGTTTTATGTTCTGCTTCTGAATTAATGTACCAGTGGGAATCTAGTAGTGGCATTTTGGCCTTATTTAGCACTCAGTTTCAAACCAGCTTAAAAATGACTCTTTCGTGGGGGGTGTAACCCAGCTGGCTTTTCTCCAGTGACTTTGCAGGAGAAATGCCAGTGCTGTGGAAAAATTCTAGAAATTCTATGTGTCTTGGTGAGGTAAAGATATCTCAGTCTTTGCCAATGAGCATAAGACAGATAACAAAGTAAACTGTTACTGTCTCAACTGTGGAGCTACATGGAAGGTCCCAGATGATTTCAGAAGGCCTCTCCAATGCCTCAGTAGTAGGAATGGCAGCCAATGGCCAAGGTGGGTATGTGTGGAGGCTGCAGCTTCAGCACAGGCCTGCTGCTTCTGCTGCCCTTGCTGAGAGATGCAGGAGTCCAGAAGCTCCAGCTTTCAGTCTCAGGCTGGTATGAGCCTGAGGAAACGAGAGAGAGACCCCAACCCTCTGAGAAAAAAACCTCTTGAGTCAGCAGCTGCCTCCTGAAAGCGGCAAGGATAAGTGCACACAGCGACAGGTTGCTCTTCACACCGCTCACGTTGGACTGCCCAGGCTTCAGCAGCTCCAGCCCCTCATTCACACAAGCGTCCAGGAAAGCCCAGAGCAGGTGTTGAAATAGAAAGTCCCTGTCCTGGTTTCAGCTGGGATAGAGTTAATTTTCTTCCTGGTAGCTGGTATAGTGCTGTGTTTTGGATTTAGGATGAGAATAATGTTGGTAACACTGATGTTTTAGTGCTTCTGAGCAGCGCTTACACTAAGTCAAGGACTTTTCAGCTTCTTGCACCACCCAGCCATCGAGGAGGCTGGAGAGGCTCAAGGAGTTAGGAGGGGACACAGCCAGCGCAGCTGACCCCAGCGTGCCATATGATGTCATGCTGAACAAAACTGGGAGGATTTGGCCAGTGCAGGGCAGATCACTGCTTGGGGACTGGCTGGGCACTGGTCAGTGGGTGCTGAGCAATTGCACTGTGCATCACATGATTTGTATATTCTTTTATCATTATTATTTTCTCTTTCTTTTCTGTCCTATTAAACTGTCTTTATCTCAACCCATGAGTTTCACCTTTTTACTTATTCTCTCCCTCACCCCACTGCGGGGAACTGAGCGAACTAACGGCTGTGTGGTGCTTAGTTGCTAGCTGGGGTTAATCCACAACAGTCTCTTAGACAGATCCAGCAGTAAGTAACAGGAACAGCTTTTGGCCTGGGTCACCAAGGGACAGCTGCACTAGGATTTCCTTAGATTGTGAAAATTTTTTTCACCTTAAACCTGTTGCATACTTTCCTTCCCTAATCACTTCATCAAGCTTATCCTTGACTTCTTCCTAATCTTTTTTTTTTTTTTTTTTCATTTTTAATCCCCATCCTCTGATGGAGAAGTTTGAGGAGCCATTTTGTTTGGATATAGTGTCCCTTCTTGCTTTGTCTGTCCCTTTGTTTTTGAGTTTTTTGAGGAAAAACTGTGACCTCCTATCTGCTGGTCACTAGATTTGATGGTAATAATTTTTCTTTATTTTTACTATCTGATCTTAACTTTAGATTTTAGCTTGGGGGTTAGAATATTTTTTAACTGGTGTCCAAGTTAAATCAGTTTGCAGTACAGACTAGGCTTACTTCAGGGCAGAATTATTTTAGAAACATGTTAAAAAATCATATTATAATGCAAGTCTGTATCCTGTCTTAGTTCCCCAGGCCATGTATAAACCCTGGCACTGCAGCTCACTTCCTTATCTTAACTCATTCTATGCAAACTCGTATCTACCACTCATGCCTTCTGCATGGTATTATTCCATTTGCCCTTTCTCTTTGGGAGAGGGGTAGGGATAGGCTGTGGGAGTTCGGGCTGTTCAGCCTGGAGAATAGAAGGCTCTGGGGAGATCTTATTGCGGCCTTCCAGTACCTAAAGGGGGCCTGCAGGAAAGTTGGGGAGGGACTCTTTAACGGGGAGTGTAGTGATAGGATGAGGGGTAACGGTTTTAAATGGAATGAGGTTAGATTAGGTTAGATATTAGGAAGAATTCTTTACTATGAGGGTAGTGAGGCACTGGAACAGGTTGCCCAGAGAGGCTGTGGATGCCCCATCCCTGGAAGCGTTCAAGGCCAGGCTGGATGGGGCTTTGAGCAACTGGGTCTAGGGGAAGGTGTCCCTGCCCATGGCAGGAGGGGTTGGAATGAGATGATCTTTAAGGTCCCTTCCAACACAAAACATTCTATGATTCTATGATATGATTTTGTGTAAGATTAGCTCCAATAACCAGCATGGTATCTAAGATTAAATTCCATTAACTGGATTTTTTTTGGTCTCCATTATTTCTCCTGCCTTCATCACTTTTGCTCAATATACGGTCTAAAACCAGCTTGTTTTATTTCTTATTCCCCAGTACTGTTGAGCCAAGACATCTGTTCCAGCCTACAACAGTTAACAGAATTGCAAGCCAGATTCTGTGTGATAATATATAACACAGATACAAGTCTGGAGAATTCTGATTTAACTTTCATTTTGCAGACCAGCTAATTACAAAAAAAACCCACCCACCAAACAAAACAAAAAACACCTGAAAAAGTAAACAAAACCCCAGCTCTAATGCTTTGCCTGTCAGTGAAGCAAATTTGATTGTAAGTAACTGAGAATAAGGGAGCTGTATATAATGATTTTATAGCTCTTTTTCAAAGTAAATGCTTAGCTTAAATGTGCTTTGTGAGTTAATCTGGAGGACATTATCTCAAAATAAATTAACTGAATTCCACATAATTTTCCTAAATTCAATGTTTCATTTCTGCTTTGTTTTGCCTGTACGACCTCAATATTCTTTATTTGGTCTATCTTTTAAACACATTCTTTTGTATTTCTTTGTAGGAAAGCAAGGAAGAACAAGCAGCAACAGGGGTATAGTATATTTGTACATTTTTCTTTCATCTTTTGTTTGTGTGTATTTAATTCCTTTTCAGTCTCATTGCCTAACTCAAAAGTTAGTAAATTCTTAGTCATGAAACTAAACACACTAGTATTACATTCTGCTAGAGATAATTATTTGTCATGTCATAGTCTTATTGTTTGGGAACAAAGATAGGCCTTTAATCATTAAAATCTGTAAATGGAAGAGAAATTGTCTTTCACAGATTCTTTAATAAAATTTTCCAAAGACTCCCAAGACAACTATATCTTTGACAATTGCTAACTGACATCATGCTGATTACATTTTTAATGTAAGCATGAAAGAGTAATTCTGACAATTTAGGCAGTTCTGCCTATAAAGGAAATATTTTCTTTGCCAGAATTTGTAAGACCCAGGTGCAAATCCTTATACACTTTTCTGCTTTTCGCAGCATTGGAAGTTTATACCTTGAACTTTTCCTTCAGTGCTCCCAGTAAAACTAATGATTACTTTAGGCTATTTTCCACTACAAACCTGCAATTAATAAGAGGACACGTTCACATCTTCCCACTTCCAAACTGCAGTGCATGCTTATACACATATGTATACATACACATGCCTGCTGTCACAGTTGTGCATTGTGGACCCAGCAGCTGAAATGGAGCTCCTGGGCCCATGGCAAAGCATGGGGGCTCCTGGTGAGGCTGGTGAGAGCTGTTAAGGTTGGTTAGTGCACGCTGGCACCACTAACTGATGCTTCAAGCAAGAAAAATACCCATTTTTTCTATAAAAGGTAATTGACTTGAATTTTGAACTGAAGTTTTTAATACCTGAAAGATGTTGCTTGTCTGTGGGCTTACTTGGCTGTTTCAAAGAGTCCTAATGAAAGACACCTTTCCTGGGGGAAAATGCCAAAAGAGGCAATATTCCTTTGGTACGAGGACTTCTAATCCAGCTGACCTGTGTGGAAGTTTGTATTAAGTTTCTGATTTTGCAGGCATGATCCCTTAGTGCAGTGGTTTTCCCTTAGTGCAGTGGTTTTCCCTGAAAAACAACTATTCAAACCAGGAATCTGATTACAACAGGTCCATTCCCAAGCACATGATTAAATAGCATTTTAATTCAGTGACTCAGGTGTAAGTCTCCTACAGACAGCATGTGTCTGAGAGGAAAACCCAAGGTCTGTGCTGCTCATATACTACCTGCAGTCCTGACTGAAAACTAATTATGTATTCTTTGACTGGTTGGTTAAACCAGGAAGGGATTCCTGGTGTAATTTTTGTAGTTTAGGTAGTATACAAAGGTAGGACATTTTGAGATAAAGCTTGTTTATACACACAGAAGGAGTGCCTTTGAACAAGAGTTTGCTGGAAGAGAAGGAGCAGAGAAGCCTACAGTGTAATTTTCAGTTGTTTTTCAGAGTAAGACTACACTTTAAAGCTTCATTCACTGGCTCTTAAAAGACAGTAAACACAGATTGCTGTCTGTATTACATAAATGCTAGCTTTCAGATAACTGTTCACTTGGTTGACTGAAGCAAAGGTCTATTGCCTTTAAATTGTACCATTTCTTCTATATAAAAGAGAGAAAGAATAGCTTTTGAAACAGAAACAGGGCTATATTATCTGACTCCGAATGATTTTCAGATTATTCAGGAGTCTAGTTCCTGCATCATGAATCTTGACTTGTTTACTGCTCCTAGAAAGCATATAATTAAAAATACTAAATGTTTTGTCATATTTACATATACTTAATATTCTCATTTTGATCTCGAACATCTATTTACAGCCTAACCAGGTATCATGTTCTAACTTCTCTAAGAAGAGGGTTCTTATATTCCAGCACTTGCCTATTAAGTCTACAAAGCTAGACCCCTGGCATGTTAGGATTAAAAAGTCTATGCATTTCTTCTCTGTTCTACTTTTTAAGCTCAAATAATATTGCATTTACTAGAAACAGAACAGTTGCAGAGCTCTGCATTTCAAGACTGTTTATTTTCCTTCAATTCCTACATGATAACTACACCTATCTTCTATAAAAAAAGGAGGAAGAAGAAAAGCAGGAAGAGGGAAAAGAAAAGGAAGAGGTGGAGGAGCAAGAAGAGTCTTAGTACACTTTGCTGTGACACATTCTTTCTTGAACAGGTTTTCAGGTAACTATTAAGATATGCAGCACAGTTTTGAAATGTCCTTAAAGTAACATAAACTTGAAAATATTGTATATATTGTTCTTATATGCAATGACAAGAATAGAAAGAACATACCAAAACCAAAAAAGTTATTATGCATTTGACATGTAACCATTAGCCAGAACTATTGTCCTTAACTGGTCTGTTAGTTTTCCTCATTTCTGTGGCACCAATGAATCTGACTTTCCTACACAGCTGTCTCTGTGATCCCTAATATCTGCCAAATACTGCAGATCCATTCCTCATCACTCTTACAACCTTCACCTCCCTGGCAGGCTTCTGATATCTGCTTTGAGCATATTCCTTAGCATCTTCCCACCGTATCCCATAGCTCTCTGCTGTGTCTTCTAAGTCTGAGCAATGCAAATTGCAGCATGCTTAGGTGTGTACTGCTTTGAGTGGTCAGTATATATGCACAAAGTGACCAACTGATGGGCCAATAGTACACTTAACTGTTAGACTCATTGCAGCTTCTCTTTCATCTGGGATAAGAATTCGTCCTTCTCCTCTCTTACTCAGATACTGATTTCACTGAAACTTTTAGGAGCTTCGTGTCTCAAATGAAGCCCTCTCTGAAATTTAGTTGAAATGTTAAAAAAGATATGACTGGGGAAGAGTGAAGAACCTGACCAGAAATACAGCACACTATAAAATTACTCTGATTGCTTTAAAAACTAGGCAAAATATGACTTTAAAACCTCAAAACAGGAAGCATCTGGGAGGCAGTATTTGTGCCTGGATGGTTGTATGAGCCTCCAGCATTGCTCAAGGTTTGTCAGCATGTGGTTTCAAATTTAATTTTCAGGTTTTCTTCTTCCTCCTACTGTCTCTTGTCCTCTGCACAGAAATAAAGATCAGACAATCAATTAGTTGGGAAAAACTGTTAACCTACAAGAAAGTTGGAATTTCCAGATTTTCCCCCAGGTGGCAGGACTCTGTCCTGACTGCAAACACAGAGTGTGATATGCTCTTTCTAGAAATAGTAGGATTCCCAGCTAACTCTGCCTCTGAGGTAGTTGCCATAGGTTTCACCAACCATACGCTGATGTGGAGACCCAGTGCCTCAACAGGACAGAAAATCTTTCACTTCTTTCATGCTACCTCTCCCAAAACTGGGTTCCTCTGTTGCATGGGAATTAATTCATCCCAGTGTTGTCCAGTGTTCAGACATGAAAAATCAAAGATGGAGTGCTAAGTTCTAATCTAATTTTCCTTATTTTTGTTCAGGAAGCACAAGCTGGAGCAGCCTCGCCAAAGAAAATAAAATCACTCTCTCAAGTAAACCATCACTAACTTTCATGCCTGTAGACTTATATATAAATACATAACAGAACAAAGACACCACTCTGTACTGCCTGTGGCCTTTATATATATATTTGGTATTCCAATTACTTGTTAAAATGGGTCTTCTTATATCTGACTGATGATATTTCAGTTGATTGTTATATGTTGGAATAGTATTGTCCATGTTACATTTTAGATTGTAAGCTCCTCAGGGCAGGAGCCATATCTTTTTCCATGTTTATATACTGCCAAACATTACTGCCACTCAGCAGATAACTGCACTCACACAAGTGACGTATTCAGAGAAAAAGAAATTCAGCAATGAAAACTGCAAAGAAGCTTCCTGTATACAAGCTATGTGAGTCACTTCTCCCTCAGCTGGCTTTTGAAAATGATGGAGATTTCCATTGTACAGCAGTTTAAATAAATGCGTTTTCTGTCATATCTGTTCTTTGCCTGCAAAAGCATTAATTTAACCCTAGCAAGCTGCGCTAAGATCTATAAAGTTAAGTTTTCTCCATCATTACAGTCGTAGGCTATGCAAAGCCCTTCACCTTACCTTACGTTCCTGCTGATAATTCTGGTGTTGTGTATAAAAACCCAGCCACAAGGATACACAGACTTCACTGAAGGAAAGAGCTGTCCCAGTCCCTTCTACTGAAGCCTTGTCAGTCTTCATGGATACATTCATATTCACTGGGTCAGGGAGGCAGAGAAAATTAACCCATGTTCACAATCTAACTGTTGGTTAGAAGTTCACCGAGGAGGAAGGAGCTTGGATTTCAGTCCCTTTTCCAATTACTTCTTATGAGATTTATAAAATCTGCTTATAGAGGAAGGGAGGGGATGAGAAATGCTTATTGCCAAAGTAGCCCATAGCTTCATAGACAAAACAATCTCCAAAGGAACTGCAAGTTTATGTTTAACTGATTAAGAAGAGGCTGCCTTTTCAAGCTGAGTTCTCCTATACTGTGAGTGCTTGAACAATGACTGAGCAAATAAAGTGGACGAAAGATTTGTGGAGGTTTTCTGAATGTCCCACTCAGGTACATTTTTTTGTTCAGGATACATCTAAAGTTGCAATTGTTGGGAAGAGATAGACAGGGAAGCAGTGGTCTCTATCTGCCCTGTTCTTACACTTGTAGGTGATGCTGAGCTCAGAGCTGGCAGGTCCAGCTGAGGGAAGGACCTTGGAGTCCTCACTTACAGCTAACCAAAATCATCAGCTCAACATGCAGCAGCAGCCAAGACCCAGGAAAATGCTGGGTACTATCAGGAAGACAGTATGACTGTGCTGCCATGTAAAGCCTTGCTGAGTTGACATCTTGAGCACTTTGTACAGTCTGTTCTCTGCATCTCAGCGAAGATGTAGTGGCGTAAGAAGAGGTACACAGAAAACAACAGTTAGAGAGGATGAAACAGCTGCTCCATCAGGAGACTGCAAAGACCCTTCAATTTGGAGAGGAAGCCAAGGCATTTACAAAAATCATAAAGGCAGCGAATAAGATGAATGCAGAACTGTTAGTCAAAAATCCTGCAAGACAATAATGAAAATCAGTATACACAGTTGTATACACAATGAAATTAGTAGATCAGCTTAAAAGAGATAAAAGACAGTACTTTTTAATACGGTGGGTTGGAAACTTCTGGAATTTGTTGTCAGAGGATGCTATGGAGACTGACAATGTCAACAGGCCCAAGAAGGTACTGGGCAATGTCAGGAACAGGAGGCTCATGGGTGTATACTACAGCCTGGGATATTTCCACCAATATCCCTAATCCAATGAATCATGAGTGCTGGGGTCTGGGGGCAGAAGAAATTGAATACAGCAGACTTGCTGTCCCTAAATAGCATTGCCCATTTCCACTTTCAAAGACTGAGCACCACTAGGTTAGGTAAGCCACTGCTCTGACCATTTCTTACGTTCCTGCAGGTGATTACTCTTCCTGGGAAAAATGTTCCAAATCTCCCTGGCAGCTGAATTGCGGTGCCAGTCATCGCTGCAGTAGTTTTGAGCAAAAGGCTGGACTTTTGGCAGTATTGTAGACAAACTGAAAACAGAACTGCTAATCACTCTGGAAATGGGGTAAATCCAAGGCAGTGAGCGTGTGTTGTGCAACAGCTGGTGTGTTCATGGTAGCCTTGACATATCCCCCGGCTGCCTGAGCTTCGCACGGCTGATGAGCCACGAGCTCCACTTTTCCCCCCACTGATGTGCAGAACAAAGACCCTGCGTGTACTCAGTACATCAGGCAGGGCCACAGGCTTTGGGCTTGAAACAAAAACACCACACCTTGCATATTCAGGTATTACTTGTTAAGGCAGAAATATGACAACCATCTTCTCAAGAGGGTATAATCTGCAAATCCTGTCAGGGAATGTGAGGAATGCTAAGCCTCCCATACAGGAGTGACGCACTCCCCTGGTCTTCAGCTGGTGACTGAGGTTGTGCTCAATGTGTAGTGAAAAAGCAAACGGGATAGTGGATGGTCGTACTCACAACACAGCTCTTTGGTGCGTTCCTTGGGACAATGCTCTTTAGCATGTGCTGATCATCTTTTCTGCCAGACGAAAAGGAGGTTGTGAGTATGCAGAGGATAAACTGAAAGCTGACTGCTGCTTCATGATTTTAGCCATAACACTAATTCTGCTTACCTAAGCTTAATACTTTCTGCAGTAATTTAGTGTGACTAGGCAAAGAATTCAGTCTTTTCTAACTACAGCTGAATGAAAATCAGTAGCACAAACATGTGAGATATTGACTTAAATGCATTTGAAAACATACTGTCTGCATTTTATATCATTTATATTTTACTGGGAGAAAGCAACTGCAGTCAGTTAGCAGGGTGTGCCTGGTACAGGGTGTTTCACATGCTTCAGGAAACTGTGGATGCAAAATCGTTCTGGTGCACCCCAGTTAAAAACAAAACAGCATGCTGCTTTTTGTGACACTTTGGTATGTGAAGCATTTTCCTTGGATGACTGATGCCAGAAACTTCTAGTATACTGAAAGCTAAAATTAGAAAGGCTTCAAGCTATGCTTCCTATAGATCCATATAGGTCATGGGATGGTGGCTGTTTGCACTTTAAAACATTTGATTGTCAAGTTTAACAGACTGCTGAAGTGTAAAAGAAGCAACTACAAGTATCATCATGAAGTAACTGTGTAGATAGGGCTAGTCAATGGTTTGTTTTCTAGGAGAATGAGTATTAGACCTTCATTCTGTTGCTAGTAATAAAGGGTTTTGAATAACAGGTCCAGAAGGCAACCTGGGCCATGCTGTCTCTTGCATGAGAGCACTTCTGAACCAACAAATTATGCAAGAGATTTTCTCCTAAGAAAAGTCTAAGAGAAATTCATTGGAGAGAAATGAAACTGTTCAGTAGTTTTGCCAGGGTCAACCTCCTCGGTCCCAGCCGTCAGACAGCTGGGAGGTACCCATGGCTGGAGAGGAGCCTGAGGAAGCCTTCCTCCCATCGCGGACACTGTGTCCTGGCAGCTGGTAAGCACGCTGCTTTCAGAGTTAGAATAAAAACTGTCCTGTGGCTGCTGCAAACAGCTCTGGACAGCAACGCTTGGTAGTTTAAGCTGACTTGATGGTGGCCCAAGCTGGGCACTCGAGGCCCATTCTCCTCTTTGTTCTGGGAGGACTTTGTCTCTCCTGCTGCACTCATGTGCTGCCTGTCCTGCAGGATCAGCCTTGGAGGGGTCGTTGTGAGGGGGGAGTCCCGGCGAGCACAGGAGATGACTTCAGGACAGATACCGGGAGTGCACCAAGGTAGGGGTGAGGGCAGCTGTCAGGCCAGAGCACTCGAATCCCTGCTGACTGCTGTCGTGGAGCGATGGCTGTGGAGCTGGTAGCAAAGCACGGTGGTTTCTGCTCCGCTGACTTTAAGGACAGGATCCTGGATGGATGCCATTTTTCTTCCGGTTCCAATTTCTAGCTTTCTGGTGATTTTTTTTTTTTTAACCTTCAAGCTTTACAATATTTTGAGTAGTAAGGCTAGAAGAGACTATATCTAGTTTTTCTTAATAGTGCCTTACCGTGCCAGAGGAGCTTTTGTGTGCGAGTGTGTGACAAAATCTACAGCCCAGCACCCACCAGCTCCTGGTGGGGCAGAGCAGAGGCTGCAGATGAGCACAGAGCCAGAGCACCATGCTGAGCAATGCTATTGATGGCCTTAGCCTTCAAAATCACATTACTCTGATAAAGTTAGCAGTCCTAGGGC
>JANZLQ010000061.1:6340552-6361135 GCA_026212715.1 Elanus axillaris
CTTTCTTTCTTTCTTTCTTTCTTTCTTTCTTATTATATCTTAACAAAAGTCAATCACCTTCACAATAACCTCCAAAGAAATAAATAAAGCAGATGCATCCTTTTCCAGCTCTGGGGAGACAATGATCCCTGCAGCGGCAGCCCCAGCTGATGTGCAGGGCACAGCAAATAGCAGGTAGCAGGGCTGCACGTGGGGCTGCGGGGGGGCAGCTGGAAAGAGCTGGGCTGATGGTGGGTGCTTCTCCTGGGGTCCCAAAAAAGGGGGGCTGTTCCAGCCCTTACAGCTAACTTAGCAGCAGCACCTTGGGTGTGAAAGCTTGGCACTACCTCAGTGATGTTTCTTACCTGGTCTGGGGTGGAGGGAAGGAAAAGCAAGAAAAGCGAGAAAGAAAATGGGGGCAAAAATCACATTTGGGCTAGGAAGCATCTTCTGGTCATTGCACGTGGGTGATTCCCAGCAGTCAATGATGGAGCATGGTGTGTTAGAGAAGTTTTGGCTTTCTATGTGCTTCATCCAGTACTTTTCCGTAAGGATTACAGCATTGCTGGATTTTAATGATGTGGCGTGCTGCATTAATATTGGCTACATCCAACTTAAATGGGTCTGATACTGGCGTCCATGTGCTCCTAATCAGATTTTGATGGAAGCTAGAGGCAGTAAAAGAAAATTATATTCGGCTTGTGGCCAGCCTCAGGCTGGTTTCAGGGCAGCTGCTGGTGTGGCCCATTGCAGGCAAAGGCAGGAGCTGGAGGAAGCAGCTCTGGCAGGAGCTTGGGGGCCCGGGTGGCCGAAATCTGGACGAGGAATCACCCAGCCATGCTGACCCTGGCGGGGTGGGTAATGTATCGCCCGGCTGTTGCTGGAGGTGGCAAGGATGCCTCCACCTGATGCCCAGCACTGGGAGAGGAGAAGGCGGTAGGGAAGAAGTGGCAGGGCAGCCGCCTGTGGGCTGGCCGGGACGTGTCCAGGGTAGCAAAGACCTCCAAGGATGGGTCCTCAACACCATGTTTAACCAGTGGCCCCAGCACAGGGTGCGTGTGCTGATGAAGTTTGGTACTGGTGAGGAATTGGGGAGTGTTGCCAGTGCAGAGGAGAACAAGATGGTGGCCCAGAGAGAAGCAGAAGACCCTGAAGTACAGAAGTGAGATAAAATTTGGTAGTATGGAGTACAGGTATCATGTGCTTTGGGGCAAATAAGAATTTCTGCTACAAACTGGGAGCCTGTCCTCCTGGGGCTGGCACATGAGGAGAAAGGCTTTTGTGCACAGGGTCGTCTCCAAGCCACAGGGAGCTGTAATGTGATGCAGTGGTGGCAAAGAGAAATGTGATGAGTAGATATGCTAAGGAGCTATTTTCAGAAGCGAAGGGAATACTGAGTAGCATTGCAAAGCACTGCAGTGGCACCGCCTCTGGGGTAGGTACTGTGTAATGTTTGAAGCCCTGGTCAAAAAGGATAAATTCTCACTGAGAGATTGGGGAAAAGCTGTTCCAGGTATCAAAGTCTTGCACTGTCCAACTTATGAGAGGAGGCAACAGGATCTTGGTTGGTGTAGTACAGCAAAATTTCCAAATTTCCAAATTTGGAATTCCCAAAAATGGTGGATATTGAAAGTTGTTCTGTTCTCAGGAATAGAGAAAACATAAAGCTTGAGAAGGAACTTACTCTGGAGGAAGGGGAAATAATGTCCCTTCAGTAGACGCCCACTGCACATCGTACAGTACACGTCAGGAGGAGCTGCATGAAAAATAAAGCAAGGAGAGAGTATGACTGCACGACATCATCGACTGAATGTACAGGACAGGCTGCCTGGCACACTGAGAAACAGGATCACAGCAGGAATATTTCCAGGATCTGGAAACGTCTCTCACCTGAAGAGAGGAAGCAGCTGGTAAGCCAGGGAACGACAGGTCCCCTTCACACTGCTGCGTGGCTTTTCCCTGTGGTGACACAGCGAGACTTTGCAGGACTTTGCAAGGAAGCTGGGAACTTCCCTTGAGAAACTGGCTGCCATTAGCAACCAGGGTTTCACTGGTGGAAATCTGCTACCTAGGGATGCCTGTAGTACATTAGAGGTAGCTGAAGAAAGTGAATTCAACCAGTGCTATATAACCTTAGCAAAGTATTCTGCACTCCTGTTCTTAGCTGTACATTTTTAACCTGTAATAATCTTTGCCTGACTGTTACTATTCCTAATGTCAGCATCAACATCTTCTCCCAAGTGACTCATGCTAAAAACACAGGTGTTTTGGTGCATGGTGTCTTAAGGGTGCATGTTGAGGTCTTGTCCGCTACTATTCAAACATCACGAGAGCCTGGCAGATATTTGATCCCCATCGGCGTCAGCAGGCAGGACTCAGAAATGTGTGCTGAGATAATCCCCTGGGAGGTGACGAAGCCTCTTTGGGTTACAGACAGGCCCACCCGATAGTAACCCGCAGGGTGCATCCAAGTCCCAAAAGCTGGCAACAGGGCTTATTGACATGCCGTAGATGAAGGTCAGAGACTTCTAAAGGGTGGCCTGTCAGGCTGTATTTTTCATTTCCAAATTAGATGTGAAGCCAATGGCAGAAACTCAGCAAGTGCTTCTTCCTCGCTTGATGCCATCACCTGGTGGGGTGGCACCTGGGAGGCAGGTCCTGCCCCAGGAGGGGGAGAAGCAGCTCCAGGAGCAATAGCTGCCGTGTCCCTTTCCCAGCCTCCTGTGCCAAAACAGCGAGTGCCTCTGCGAGTGTAAAGCCATCTTCTGCTCACTAGCAAGAAGTCAATGGTACCTGCTATAAACCAAGGGTTTATGCTTATTTTTCTATATTTTACCGACCGAGGGATCACGGGGTGTAATGGGAAGGAAGCCAGCTTGTTCGTTGCCGGTTGAAATTAGGCGCTGTTGCAGATGTGTGCATGGAGAGAAGCAGCTTTGGAAATACTGGTGCAATGCAGCATTAAGAGATGACTTACCTTGAACGCTGACTTGTCCCTTCTGTTTGGTTAAGCCTTTGCCAAGCAAACAGCCTTTGCGGGATGGGGCCAGGGGCTTGTGACCACTTGCTTTCAGGCAATGCTGCCTGAGCCCAAAGGCAGCAGGGGAAGGTTATGCTCGCCAAGCCCTCCTCAGACACCGCCATTGAGGGTGGGTGGTTGCTAATGCCTCAAATCGGGCTGATTAAAAATCACTCATAAGCTGTGTGTTTCCCTGGTAAACTCTCCGTAACCTCAGTGGGACCAGTAAAGAGAAAAGTTCGATAAGATGCCGTACTTGTTGACACATTAAAAAAACTCACCCCACCGGCACGCCAGTTAGGTTGTGACTGAAGATGGCAGGGCACTGGAGGGCAAGGGCCTGGCAGAAGAAGCTGTCTGCAAATGCCATACCCAAGGGAGCAGGGGAGGCTTTTGTGTCTCGGTGACATGGCTTGCTCACAGAAAAAAGAAAATCCAGCTGCCTTTTTGGCAAAAATAATGACTTTAGCAATTCTTTTCTATGAGTTGGATGAATTCTTTTGTACGAGTCATTTTCTCTAAAGAAGTTTGATTTAAAAAAAAAGTTTCACAAAAACAAAGCTTAATGACCTCCTCAAATTTTGTTAAAAGGAACTGTTTCCTCTCTTTCCTTTGTGTGCATGGGCCCAGAGACACGCTCTGTGGCAGGATGCTGCCGAAAAGGGAACTTCTAACCCCAAAAGAGGTGTAGGTTGGGTTTTGCCTTGTGGGGTATTTTGGGTCCCTGTGCAGCCAGGACGGGGTGGGTGGAGCAGAGCTGGGACATGAGAGCTACCAAACATGGCCCCATGGCACTTCTGCAGCCCAGCAGTGGAAGAGGGTCATCCTACAGGGATTTTGGGATTCCCTGAACCTGTCAGCTGCTCAGAGCCACCTGTCCAGAGGAGCTGCCCTGCCCTGCCTTGCCCTGCCTTGCTGCCTGCCCGCTGCCTGCCTGCCACCCCCACGTAAGTCTTTGTGCTCCTGGATGCAAAGTTTAGCCCAGCATTGGTGAATTACTGGCTTTGATGGTGTTTCAGCCTGGATGGAAGTGCTGCTGATCTGTATTTGTCATGGTACCATTATTTAGAGATAAATTATCTCTGAAGCTGTTGGTCTGGTACCTGTTGCTGTACCCTGATCCCATAACTTGCTGCGGCTGCCCTGAGCCCTTGTTCTGTCTGTCTTGATTTTGTGGCTGACCATAACACTGTGAAAGCTTGCTGCCTAACGTCTGAAATTTTGGGGGTGGGCAAGGGAAATAAGAAAGTAGATGGATGGCTGTTGTTTTGTATAGGGTAGGCATGGATGGTGAAACAGCTGACTTGCAGGGTGTGGTGGAAAGTGATAGATGGTCTTAAAAAGTCACTTCATATTAATGTGCTGTGTACTAAGTACATTGCAGAGGGTACAGGTTAACATTCAAAATATAGCAGAAAAGTGCAGTATGTACCTATTTAAAGCTGCTGAGCTATCTATTTTTGAAATGTTCGGTCATTAAAAATCTTCTTAGACACCTAAGAACGTGCATCAGCTTTTTACCCCGGGTGTCTTCTTCTATATTAATGAGTAGCATGGTTTCATGGTTACGTCCAGGAGCACAAGAAGTACAACTCTAAGTACTTAGAAATTTGGGGAAGGATGAAAATGCAGGCATCCCAGTTCAACACTTTAAGTGGTAACCTTATGCTAACTGAGTTAGAGATATGGCAGTCTCTGATTGCTTAAAGATTTCATGGTTTAATATTTGAAGCTGAATACTGATGATTCAAATGTACACATTTCTCTGGGGCATTCATCATTCACTGCTGTTCTGCAGTACGGTTTTGTTGCATTTTATTTGTTTTAATTTCCCTGTAATGACTGCACAGACCCCAGGGCATGGAGGCAGCGAGGCTGCTGTGGGTACCCCACGGCAGAAGTGTGGGTTCATCTGCCCAACCACAGCTTTTCCGTGCTTGAGTGGGCAGAAGAGGAAAACATGAGTTGGACATACTTAATTACATGGAGACTTTTAAATAATACTGGCAGAAGAGGTCTGTGTCCTTGGCAGCTGTGTGCAGGTAATTGCCCTTGCTGGGCAGCGCTGTGCTTTGCGGAGCTGTGGGCTGAACCAACTGGACAACATTCATTTGTTCAGTAAAATACTACAGGATATGTTTTGCAGTGGTTAGCACGAGGACTGCTTCCAGGCAGAAAGAATTTTTCCTTTCTTAATTACAATTCCATTTCCTGAATCTCAAAAAGCAGGGACTTGATTTAATGGGCAAGAGGAAACAAGGACAGGTACATTTATTACTGATCTATGTTCTACCGTCCTGTGTGAAAGATTAATAAGCTTTGCACTTGTAGGCAACCAGTTTTCCTGGCCTGACTCATGCCAAAGAGGAGCTTGTGGGAGCTGACACCCCTCTGTCTGGGTGTGCACAACGCACCCTGATCCAGGGCAGATCGTGGTTTCATTCTCTTGGAAAAAGGAGGGTTGAGAGGGGGAAAATAAACTAGAGATAAGATAAAATGCTTATAAGCAGAGCAAGTTGAATATATCTGCAATTTTTTTTTAAACATCCTTTTAATGATTAAAAATACCATTCCTAAAAGGTCACCTGGCAAGCAAGCAATCAGAAATAAATATATAAATACTCAGCTGGACACTGTGTACACTCCCGCGATGTCTGCAACTTCAAGCTTGTCTTTCGTGGGTCAGAGGGGAAGAGGGCTAAGGCTAAACATAAAAGTCATGGCAATCCTGAATGTGGAAAGACCCGAGCTCCGTGGCTGCCGTCGGGCAGAGCTGAACCGTGGCTGCTGACAGGGCAGAGCACAAAGATCAGGGCTTTTCAGCTTGGCGTTTCAGCAGGATCTGCTCCCCGTCCCACTGGCTACTCATCTTATTTTGTGAGTCTTAAATATGCTCAGGGGGCCCCTTATCAAAGGCGAGTCCTGTGAGTGCCAGCCTAGCATACAAAAATAAGGAAGATCCCTACCCCAACCAGGCGTGCCTTCAGAGAAAGGAGTGTTTTAGTAGCAGGTGAAGGACAGACCGAGGGCACCCGTTGGCACGGGGGGGCTTCAGTGCTGCAGATCCCGGTGGTCCCGGGGGAGCTGCCTCCCACCAGACCGGTAGCAGGGAGTGAGAGTCACAGCCCCTGCTCCGCAGGCTGGGTCCTCATCCATGAGTTCCCTGCCTCACGTGCCGGAGAAGCCCTCAAGCAACAAAGAAAAAAAGTTGGAAGCTGTCCATATAGGAGAAGCCAAGCAAGAATGAGATACCCAGGAAATCACAGGGGAGATGGACATCTGGCTACCAATATTCACTGTCATTTACCTGATAAAATATCCTACCCAAAAACCCAACATGGAAAAAAACCCTGTACATTTATTAAAGTATAAATATTTAAAAGGCATTTATAAATATTTGTGGAGACTTTGGTTTTGCTCAATTTACTAAATCACTGCAAATAATACTCTTAGGTAACAGAAAGTAGTGTATTAGAGCAGGGTTGCAGGCAGGTGGGTGGAGGACTATGCTGATAAATGAGGTTTCCCTGAAGAAAAAAAGGTAAAATAATTATAATTTTATTTCAGATACTGACATGGCAATGCATTATAGATCAGTTCCAGGTTTTTAAAGAAATAAATGTTCACTGAATGGCCTTTTTCTCTTTTGTGAAAAACACATTTCAGTTCTTGGAATTCATCTTGAAACCAAGCAGAAATATTTCAAAGAGGAATGATGTCAAAAATTATTTCATTTCTGTTGAGCTTTCAGGATAACTTTTTAAAAGTTTCAGTCTCTTTGAAGGTAATATTGCATCAGATTTCCCTAGTGTCCCATTTTGTACCAACACCATGACCGACAGCAGATTAGCTTGTTGTGTTCAGCTGGATTTGGAGCTTTCTTCTCCAGGAAAAAACAGGATAGGAGCCATTCCTGCGGGTGTCATATTGCCCCAAATGCTTCTTTAAAAATGGTGGGTATGGGCTAGTGCCACAGCCTGTATCAATCACAATACACTTGTAATGATACAGCTCTGTTGCCTTCAGCACCAGCTGAAAATCAGGTGAAAAGTCCAAAGACTTAAATTAGGCTTGTTTTTTGTTTCCACTGCATTGGTGCAGTTCTGCTGGCTGGTGCGGTCTTGCACAGGGTGGTAAAATCAAGCCGTTCAGCGTAATGGCAATGAGCAACCCCAGGCTTGAGCCAAAGCTGTCTGCTAAGGCACGCTTTGCCCATCAGGGTGAGTGTTTAACAACACAGCTGATGTATCAGTGAACTTTAAAATTGTCTAACAACATTGTATGCCCTTGCTAGCTCTGTATAGGACTCCACAGGACACGTGCAAGACAGAATGGGCAAGTGCCCATGAGATAGGCTCTTCTCACCTCCCAGGCTGCTGACAGCTGCATTTGCAAGGGTCGTTCATCCCTTGCCCTGGTCCTCACTGGCCATGTGGGGGTGGTCCCTGGGCTGAGCACTCACTGGGAAATTTGGGTAGGTGGCTCTGGATGTCTCCTTTGCTGATGCTTTGGGGAAAAACATCCTGCAAGCTTTCTAGAAACATGCTGGAAGTGTTTTGGGAACTATTTTCCCTCTGAGAAATACTGATGTTTCTTTAAAATGCAGAGAAGAGACAAAAAGAGGAGAATACAGTACTTTTTGTTTTTTTCTTTTTTTTTTAATTTGGAAGCTTTGGTGTACTTGGTTTTAACATGAATGACCTGAAACTTCCCTGTTAACAGCCCTTGTTTTGAGCCAGGTCAAAAATATGCTGTTTGGGTACCTTCCCCTTGGCTTTTGCTCTCTCACCGGCCCAGAATAAGAACATGCTGATAATAAATAAACACCCCCCCAACACATTAAACTCAGCAGCTCAGAGGGATTCATTTGTCAGAGCCATAGCTGAGTTTCTGGCACTCCATCAAAAAGCTCCATCAAAACCTTCATCTCAAGCTACGTACCAGATAATGGCACTCAGATCAGTTAGTGCTGAGAAAACATTTGCAGGCAGATAAGGCTGGAAGGGAAGGAGTGGGAGTTACATTAAACCTGTTTTCCAATTATTATTTCCCAGGGATCACATCCTTGTCTGGGCGGCACCATTCCTTCAGGAGGCAAGGAGACGTGAGATGTGTCCCAGCTCACCTCGCCTGTAGCACGTCCCTGCAGGGAGGCTGCAGATTCTCTCCATCCAAGGAGGGGTCCCAGGCACTGACTGCCCTTGTGCTGAGCCTACAGCCAGCATCCCAATGGCCGGGCTCCATCCCCCTGACCTCCACAGCTCCATGGTGCCTCCATCTCCTGGGATTTTCATGACTGCCTCACTAGTGACAGGTAGAAAACAACATGGTGCCGGGAAGGGAGAAGAAGAAAGACTGATGTTAGGCATCCAGCCCACGTGCGTGTCTTTCTGCGAGGCTCCGCATTTTCCCACAGAGTGGATGTGCCCTGCAAGACATCGTTCTGTTTCTCATGCAAGAGGGACTCAGGATGGGACCACTGAGGACGGGGCCAGAAGGCAGGTGGCTGAGCCATAACCCCTGGTGCAGAATGAAAGCAAAACCTCTGTGTCTGCCCCATCCGTTCCCTGCCCCCAGGTCAGGCCATTGGGTTGGGGGGGGGGGGGGGCAGGAACCCTTTTCTGAGGGGAATGAGAGCATACGAGTGGGTCACACGCTTTATGGGTCTTGCAGGTGTTGTGGCCCAGGATCCTGCACCAAACTGTGAGTGTTTTTTCTTTTTCTTTTTTCTTTTTTTCCTTCAAAATGGGGAACAAGGCAAAGAGACACAAACAGATGAAAAGCCTCCATGTGCTTCCAGTTAATTGTACAGTGGGCAGGGGCCAACCCCCCCCCACCGCCCCGCTTTCCTTTTTCCTGCAGGCTGAAGCCCTGGAGTATGTGATTTGATTATCATAATTGTCGCAAGGCAGTGCTCGGCACCTGCTGCAAGAGAGGACATTTCTGGGGGTCTCAAGGGGTCCCTGGGTCCCAGAGCAGACGTGGTGACCCTGGTTGTGTCCAGCCCCTGCCCCTCCAGACTCCTCCCCATGGAGATGTGCCAAAGGCTTCTTCCAGAAGAGATCCGAAATGCCACCAGCAGCGAGGGGGAGGCTGTGCTGTACCTTTCTGATGGCTCTGGTGTTTCATAACCTGCACTATTTATTTAAGTAAGCCACATGTCTTAGTTAAATCCTAAACAGCTGAAAGTCCAACATCCAGATGCTGTATCAAGAGGGATGTGGGAAGGTCTGGTGGAATTTGAGAGCACCAGTGGTATGCTTTTGTTCAGGGTACTCTGTCGGATGCGGGTCTCGTGCTCGAGGAGGGACGTGGAAGTGATGGGAAGAGTTAACGGGACCCGGACCCTGGAAAACAGCTCAGCAAACAGGGGATGTAATCAGCTCAGATTGCTCAGCCTAGCAAGGCAGGGACCGAGGAACGAGCTGGCTGCTCTATGTAGGTCACCTTTGTAGGCCAAACCTTTGAGCCCTGGCCAGCTGTGAGGCTGGCACGGATGAGGATGACCAGTGGCCGAAACCCACAGCCCCGTGGCTGGCAGCGCCGGGTCCTTCCTCGGGGGGCAGGGAGGGCTGAGAACCCGTGGAGCCAAGGTTATCCTCATGCTTGCGGTGGTGAGACGGCTTCAGTGTCTGCAGGAAGAAACCTGGACGAGTTGGAAAGAGCCTGGGAGAGAAATGCAGCACTGTGTCAATGGAGGTTTCAGCTAACGAGTCCTCACGGCAGCAACAAGGAAACCTCCAGTGGCCAAAGCCCCTGCAGCATGGTCAGCATCAGGCAGCCTCCTGGGCTTGCGCTGACGCAGAAGATGTGAGGTCCGTGTCTTCACCTGCTCACAATTTAAGATGACTGCAGGGAAATTTTGGGGCAGCTTATTCAGAAGAAACTCAAAAGGCAGCTCGATGGCAGTCTGCGTCTGCTGCCAGAGGGACAAGGCAACTTCCCCGGGCAGGATGCAAACCCCAGCCAACAAAAGCATAGCAAGGAATAAGGCAAAACACCCTTACAGTTTGGACGGTTAGTTATTCGGGCAGCGTATCAGTAGAAGCAAAAGAATTTTCTGTTGCGCACAGGCCCTAAGTCAAGCTGGGGTTCCTTTCCGAAAGACAGTCTGTTGTTCAGCCAAACCCCAGCGAGTGCAGGCAAGGGCTGCAGGATGGTACCTGTGGGCACGGGCCAGCCAGGAGATGGATGATGGCTGGAGCTGGCAGCTTGTCAGCCCTGCCGGCCGTGGGTCTGTGTTCGCCCAGCCAAACCCGTGCTGCGGATGGGTGTCCCTGACCCATGCATGGCTGCATTGCTTCCCCTCAGGTGCCGTGGGTTCATACCAGCTCTGCCTTCCACAGGGCACAGCCAGCATCCACCCAGCCTGCAGTGTCAACTATCCGAGGAAAAAACACACCAGGAGCCTGTTGCTAAGAGCATGTTTCTGCTCCCATCCTTAGGAGACCGGACTGCAAGGTGTAGCCTTGGCTCTTCTCAGCAGATGGATTGCTCCAGGCTCATCTAGCAATTGGCACTGGGAATAATGACCAGAATGACAAAAGGCTGAGGAGAGACTGGCGGTTTTATACAGGATGAAATGAAAAGTAGCGGTCTATACATCTCAGGTCCTGCACTGAGGTAGTGTTGCTGTAATTGGTTAAGGAATAAATTCACAGCTTCAGCAGGAGGTGGAGATGCTCCTGAACTCATGGATGTTCTCAGTTTTCAAGGCCTATTCATGGTCCCATACAGAAATAAAGAGACTGCAAGAGTTTGGCTTAGTTAGCAAAAAATCATTAGCAATGTATGTTAAAGAAAATCAGAGCACTTTACTTTGTACCTCTGAATAAAAGTTTATTCACATATTACTAGCATGCTTTCTTACAAATAAAGAGTAGAAGCTGGTATTAGGCATGCATAAACAAAACTAATGTTAAGAACACCATATCCCTTGTGAAGATCAATGAAAGAAGCTTTTAAAGCCCAAGCAGTGTATTTAAGCAGTTCCATTAACTGACTTTTTAATGTCTTTTTCCTGATTAGCTTTATTCATGTATGCAAAGTTAGGGTGTGAATGGCTACAGGCAGCTTAAGATTTTTCCCTCCGCATGAAATTCTTATGGGAAACTATTTGTCAAAGAGTTTTTTTGCCTGACTGTTTGGTCTCCAGCATTTTCATAAGTGGCTTCTTGTTGGGATGTAGTATGCTACAACTGAGATTCACCAACTGGATGCTATCTGCTGTGAAGAAAAATTCAAAGCAACTGAATGAATACAATGCTTAGAGTCATATTAACAGTGAGCATGTGTTTTTTCAAATGGAAGCATTGCTTTCCATAAACTGCCTTTAAAATGCACTTAGTCCTTTTTTTTTTTTTTTTTTCCCAGTGGTGTGCAGTAGACTGGTAGTGCCGTTGCTGCTGTAGCACTGAATCCAACCCTGCCAAGGGAGTAAACAGTCTCCTCCTTCCCTGTCCCTGTCCCAACCCTCCGCACACAACTGCACCCAGAGAGGCTGTACCCATCAGCATGCTGCAGAAGTGAGTGGAAATGGGATATGAAGATGGGCAAACTCAGCTTCCTTTGCTCTTTGGACAGTGGCTAGACAACATACCTAGATTTAAAAAACATTACTAAGTTTACCTACACACAGCTTAAAACCCCACCTGCTGATTTATTTAAGCATGACAGAGAAGTGGGTAGGGGAAGGGAAGGGAAGGAGGAAACACAGGACACAGGGTAAGTGCAGGGCAGCAGGAGAAACCCTTCTGTGCTCCAAGGGATTAAAGTAGGGTGAGCCGCAGCCCTCGGAGCACTGACCGGTACAGGAGTCACCTGTGGGGAATAGTACACAACACCAGCTACCCACTTACTTTGCTAGCTGCTGATGCTGAGAGGTATTTAAGCCTTGTTTGCACAAGTTATTGTAGAACTTTATATATTTTGGTATAATTAAGTGGGCACTATTCCCACCTTTCCCTCTAGCAGGGGTGCTGTTATATGGATAAAGCTTCATATGTAGTGAGGTATCTGCTGTGCCGAGTTTATCAATAGAGCTTGCACTGTCTGCCAAAGACATGGTTTTGCATCAGTAGAATTACAAAACTGTAAATCTGAGGGTAGAAACCATTTTGCTACTATACAAGTAGGTTTTATTGGTAATGATTTTCCTCATATTAGATTAATCTGCACTGCTATTAATGCCTTTATAGTATAAACTGTGCTCATTGGAGGGATGCTGCTGCTATTTCAGCAAAACTCCTCCTCCTGACAGAAATAAATCTGCGTAGATTCACTGTAGATAAATCTTGAAAACTTCTGTATAAAAATTGGATTTCATTTTGCATTAAAGTGAATAGCCTTGAAACTTCCCATGCAGTCAGGTTCAAGCGCTTAAAACATCACACAGCTACAAATACGCAGCCTGTAAATCACTTACCCTCTTCAACCACAAGTGATTCTCTGCCTTCCCCCACAGCTGTCTTACCAGCACATGCATTCAGAAACACGCAAGGACAGAGCTCCTACTCAAATTTTCACAGTGCTACAAAACAAAACGCAACAAACCTAAACCCAAACCAAACAATGGCATCTTTTGATGGGCGTTTGCAGTCTGACCTTACCTCTGCCTGCCTTATGCTTGAACAAGCTTGTGTGTGGAAATATTAACTGTCACTTAGCGAGACCACGTCCAACCAACGCTACTTGTCAGGGGAGGTGACAATATAGAGCCACCAATGCAATCGGCGTTTCAAGCTGCCCGTTTCCTGCTGGAAGGAGAAAGGAGCAACGTGAATGGGGGTGCTGGGGGAGATGAGTTTGGGGGGTGACTCCGGTTTGGAAGGCAGAAATACCCCTCGGTTCAAGCTGAATATCCTGCTCCGTGAGCCCCACCTGCTCTTCAGTCAGCTGAACACCATCCATGCCTTTTTTTTTTTAATTTGACTTAGCCTCTTTTGATGACTAAGGGAAGAGGAAGATTATAGTTTAAGTATATAATTTTCATTTGATGTGACAGGTTAAAGCTATGTGCATTTAGAGAAGGCTTAGATTATTTTAGTTCAATTACTACACTGATTTAGGCCCTGAGTCACTCTTTGAGGCCTGACATCATGTAGACATATGTTGACTTAGATTTACTGCTACTGAAATATAAGCATATGTTTACATTACTCTGCTTAAATGCTTTACTGGTGTAGGGGCGGGCTTACACAGCAAGCGCAATCCTGAATCAGAGGTACAAAGAAGTTGATTTTACATGTTGGGTTTTTTTTCCAGCACAAAGGCTAGATGTTTCAGTATTTATTTTTCTTCCTCTTCTGCCCCTCCCAGACATTAGCCTGTGTAATCTCCAAGCCCAATATGTGCTTTTCAGCGTGTAGTCCTGCCAGAGACCAAATGCCCTCAAGCCTCCCTGGCTTTACTGACAGCTGGGCAAGCTAAGAGCTGCAGAGAAGCAAACTGCTAGAAGTCACAAAGCAAGCTGGGAGCAGTAACCTGTCAGTGGCATGGCTGAAGGGAGTCGAAACAGGTTTTATATGAAATGGCAACGCATTCCCATTTCAGTACACTCTTTGGCTAGGACTGCCCCGAGGGCTGCCGGTGAGCGGTGTGAAGTGCAGCAGCTCTGCGGTTAGAGGTGTGAGCTCCAGCCCTCTGCTGCTTTCCCATTTTTCATGGGAAAATGTTCCCTGTCCAGGTGGAGGGCAGGAAATTTGCTTGCAGAAGCTTTTGTGTGTCCAGTATCTCTCGGACTTTGTAGGTCAGGCTGTGACAAAGTTAGCAGTTTCCCAAAACTAAAGGAAAGGGTTTTTTAGGAACTTGGAGCACAGGAGATAGATAGTCATGCATGCAGAGGGAGGCACAGGCATTCTAGGTGCCTTAGCTAATCCTTCCTCTTTAGAGGAAACTAAAGCTACCTGGGTTGGGTTTTTTGCCTTAAAAGAAAAAAGGCAAAACCCCATGCTTTTTGGAGCAGTTCTCTCTGCAGTAAATTTGGAAGTCGATCTGAACTTCTCTTCTTACTTGTATTTCTCCTGCAAAGTAGAACAAGCAAACAGCATTTTTTATGTCTCCTTCACTACATCTATCCATCTCTAGCCTTGGAGTGGAGGGGGAGGAGAAAGGGAGCTGCCAGCAGCCTGTAGTGATTGATTCGTCTCTTGTTTTTTATGCTGCACTAGAACAACCTGTTTCAAAAATGACAATGACAAATCAAAGTGAGTATTTCTTGCTAGAAATTCAAACTCCCTGAATTGTTAGTGGGTATTTTGCTATTAGATGGGCTGCTTTATTCATAACACTTATTTGGAAATATTCTTTTCTGCTTGAAGCTTGCCGCCCTTAGGAGAGAAATGTATTTCCCT
The DNA here is from genome assembly GCA_026212715.1 of Elanus axillaris. Lineage (NCBI taxonomy): Eukaryota > Metazoa > Chordata > Aves > Accipitriformes > Accipitridae > Elanus > Elanus axillaris. The sequence goes on from JANZLQ010000061.1 coordinate 6,354,902, forward strand.
GAAGCCATTTCCCTCAATACCTGTTGTCATGTGAAACTGCCACTGATTGCTATTACTGGGGGACGATTTGCCTATATACAAAGGTAAAAATGCTGCACTTCTCCACTCGCACCAAGAAGTATCGAAAGCGGCCCTGGAAAGGGATCGGACGTCTCGCCTGGACTTGGACCAGCCCTAAAGCAAAGGCTTGACTATGGCCGGGGCCCAGCCCTGTCCTGGACCTGAGCTGATGCCTGAAGAGCCGAGTGTCAGGGGTCAAGCAGCGCCAGGGATCCGAGGAGAGGCGCGAAGAAGTGACCGGGCAGAGAGTGGAGACTGAGGACGGGGAAGCGGGTGCTGCCCCCCGCGCCCACGCCGCTGCCCGGGGGGACGCGCAGGGTGGGGTTTGCTCCCCTTTGCCTTTTCCACCAGATTGTCATTCCTCATCAGGGAAAGTCCGGTGACTCCAAGGGTGCCCCAGTGCAGCCTCTTCAGCAGAGGGAGATTTCTCTCCCACTGTGCAAATCCAGGCAGCGTTGCTTGTAATTGGGAGCGCGGAGCTGAACTTTCCCAGCGCTGGGAAGGGCCGGCTGTGCTCCGACACCATTTCCAGCTCCGTGAGCACCGCTCCCGCCGATGGGAGGCCATTGCCTCCCCCCTCCCATCCGAAATAGTCAAAAGAAAACCATTCGCAGACGGTTCCTAACTTTGCCTTCCCTGCCGATGGAGCTGCAGCGGTACAGCTGGTCTGTTACCTACGGGAGAGAGGGAGGGAGAGAGGGAGGGAAGGAGGGAGGAGGGAGAGAGGGAAGAGACAGGCAGCGAGCTCCGGTTACCGCTGCGGCATCGCTGCCTTCCCTCGCTCTTCGCTCAGGAGACGCAGACGATTGTGCACCGCTTCCCTCGGGATGGCCGGGCTGCGGGGGGACTGGGGGAGACTTCACAAAGCGTAGCCGGTGCCCCCCTGGTAGGAAGGGCAGCCCACCCGCTGCAGCCCCCACGCAACATGGCCAGGGCCGCCGGAGGAAGCACCGCAGCCTCGGAGGTGAGGAGATGCTCGGTTCTTCCCATAACTCCAGCTGCAGGTACGACCCCGGGCCCGGGAGCCCGTTCGCCCACGGACGCGCCCTTGGACCCCCGTCACCCACGTGCCGCAACCGGCTGACCGCCGTGGCTGGGTTAGGAGAATAAGGGAAGAGGGGTGGCAGGTGGGACAACCGGGATGGAAGTCCAGGCCTCCCGACCCGGGGAAGTCACTCGCCCCAGCCCAGCAGCGCGTGGGGTTTGGCTGAGCGCCCCGGACGGCAACGCTCGTCCTCCGGTAAAAATGGGCGAGGAGGTGCGTCGCGCTAATTGGCGTGAGGGGGAGACTGATTTGATCGTAAGAAGGTACTAATAAGTAATCTCATTTGCCAGAGGATTTATCGCGGGGAACCGTTTTGGCAGCCTGGGAACCTGTCCCCAGATAAAGACCAGGATTTGTTAGGAAGAATACAGGGCAGTGTTTTCCTCTCTGTCCTGCGTGTTTGCTGAGACCTTGGATAAAATACTTAAAAAGAAGAAGATCTATGAGGTACAAGTAAGGAATTAAAAAAACAGCCGTTGAGCCTGATCCTGCAAACATTACTGTGTGTAATCAGCACTTTTAAAGCCAAGTAGTTTTTTACAAAGGATTTGCCAGCGTGAGGGCCCCACAGTGGGATTCTGTTCCTCTGCTTTCTGCCTTAGTCCTTCTAATCGAAAGAGAAGCAGGACACCATCCCTCCTGGTTAGCATTCGGCACAGGGCTGGGGTGGTGAGGGGGGTCTGAGCGGCTGTCCCTGGGCTGTCTCTACCCTGAGTGGAAACTTCATGATGCCCAGGAACATTATCCTCCAAAAGTACCAGACTGCTTCTTTAATAGACATGTAAATGCAAAGACTTAGTTCAACTGTTATATTGGTAGGGGAAGAATAAAGCTCCAAACGCTAAAAAATGACTGTGCCAAGAGGCAGCATGAAACAAAAGGGCACAGAACGGCACAAGCACCAGGCGTACCTACTCCGCACAAGTGTTGCCCCATCTTAAAATAGGGGGAAAAAACACCTGAAAGGTAGGCATCCTGACAAGTCCTCATCCTACAGTGGTACTGGCAGGGCTGATCAGCACTCTCTTTATGGAAGATTTGAGTGACGTTGGAATGTCCTTATTGGTAATTTTTCCTGTTTTGAACACTTATTTTACAATCTGCACAACAATCTTGTCTCTGCAGTGCTCTTTTACTTCTTACTCCATGCATCTTGAGTTTGCTTCCAAGGGAGAAGAGCAAGACCCTCAAATGAGGGTGCAATAAATAATTTGGGGGGGAGGATGACGGGGACACAGACATACAATTTCTGAAGAACGGTGCTTCTATAGCTCAGAGAATCAGGCTTTTGGAGTCCTAGCATTGACAGCAAGAGCTTAAAGAAGAATTTTTCTCATTGCTTTATTTGTTTATGAAGACAAGAGTGTGGCTGTGACTTGGATTTTGTTCCTATTCAGCACAATGAACCATGGGTTTACATAGGGTAAGGTTGCTCTGATTCATCCCATTGTGGACAATTGCTCATCTTTGGTGAGATCTGGAGTTTGGAATATAGCAAGTAACATAGTAACTGTAGTAAAATTGCTGATTCATGAAGCAATTCTTAAAAAAGTTAAATATGCTCATTAGCATCAGTGATAAACAGAAGATGGGGGAAGATTCTTACTGTAGAAGAGGGAGCATTAGAAGAAGTGAGCCTATTAGCATTGAAGAGAAACCCAGAAAAGGACATTTGGAAGACAGAGACAGAAAAAGAAGACTTTTAGGCTCAATGTTTGGGAAAAAATGACTATCAAGACAAGGAAAGGTCCTTCTGGGAGAACAAGGAGGGAGCGCCCCAGAGGCACTGCTGTTTTCTCTGTCTTGCCTGTAGAAGCGGATTAAGTCAAAACTGTCCAAATATGCTCCTAAAAAGGACAAAAAGCATCTACACTGGGGGCTGGACTGCAATGGCTGTCCTGTACAGTTTTTCTGCGTTGATGGTCTGAACTTTGCAAGAGGGTGCCTAACAACCCATATGGCAACCTCCACTGCAACATCTTTCTCATCTTTCTCCTTCCTGGGAAAGGGATCTGGCCTTACTAAATATCCAAGCTGACATTTTGGTGGGCTTTCTAGGGCCAGGATTCACCAAGAGAATTTTGTAGGCAGCTGGGAAAAGCAAAATGATATTTTAAAATAGAAGTAAGCTTTCTTGACTTGGCTAAAGTCCCTGGAAATACATTTCTTTTTGACTCTTCAGATGCAGTACTTCTTTCCTGTGACATTACGGGAGCAACTCCACCTCCTGCCAAACGTTTTGCTGGTTTTCAGGGAAAAACTGCATTTTGGTCTGAGGGTGCCGTTTGGCTTTTTCAAATGAACGTCATGAGCAAGTGGTCATGGTTGGGTGGATGAGATCAAGGTGCACCAAGAGCTAATGGCTCTTGATGATTTTTTTAATAAAGAGGAAGATGCAGCCTCTGATTCAGAAGATCCCTGTGCCACAAATGCCTTCCCTCTGTGAGAATACGCTCACCATGATCTTTATTCTCCTTTAGGCATCGGTGGCCTGGGTAGTCTCAGTGGCAGAACCCTGAGGCCATGTGGACCTCTGGTCTGGGCCACTGCAGCCATTTTGGTAATGGAAATCTCCACGCCTAAGGTGACACTTCTGTATCTGAACTGGAAAGACTGTTTTCCAGTGGATGAGACATGCAAATGTTTGTTCTTTCCCTTGTAATAATAAGGATGCATCCTTTAATGGGTGAATGCTGCACACAAAACCCCTTCTACGCCTGTGTGTTGCCTCTGAAAGAGCTGCCGTGTTAAGGTCATGTTTCTATGCATGTACTGGCACTGTGGTTAACCACAAGTACATTACCCTCTGTAATACAGAAAACATGACTCAGAGAAGGAAATGGTGGAAATCTTTCTTTGAAGTGATAAGGTTAAGGAGTCACAGCATGTCAGGTGGCTTTTCTGGAACTGCCTCTGTCATAGCATGATGGGAGGAGATCTGGGGCACGGAGGTGAAACTTTCAGGGACCTTGAGTCAGTTACTGAATTTTAACCAGTTTATATTGTACAGTCTCTTTTTTTGTGGTCAAGGTTTTTCTTTGATTGCTGGGAAAAAAAAAGTTTCTTTGCTTATTATAAATATGCCAGTGTTTAGGCTGTGTTGGTCACACTGCTAAAACCAATACAGTTGTATGCATATATCTGTATACAAATGTATTATTAATCTAAAATTTAACTTATCACTCTAATATGGGTTTTTCCCCTAGAACTATTACATTCACAGCTTGACTTGTTTCTACTCTTCATCTTTTTAAAAAAAATATTTCTTTTCTTACTAAAATCTAAAGTGCCCAACTTTTTACAAAAAAGATTCAATCTGCTGTTAAAGTTACAGGGTCAGTCAGCTAAACGGGTATTCATAACCATTACAGAGCACAAGCCAGACAACATAGTAGGATTTGCAAATCAGTAACAATAATGCTCCTTTTCTATCTGTTGTCTAATTGATCGCTCAGGGTTTCTAAATGGGGACTCCTGCCGTGGGTCTGTGACCCTGGGCGAATGGTTCACCCACTCCCCAGAGTCAGCTCCCCAGCTGTAAAACATTGTGGCCTTTCCGGAAAGCCAGAGGCTATTTTAAGCGTCAAAAGCACCCACCCCTCAGAGCACCTCTTCCCGTGCACACCCCATCGTGCAGGCTGGGGGTAGCACAGACGTGCTTGGGGAGGAGCTGGGAAAGCTAACTGCCCAAGGAGCACTGAAAAAAAAAGTGACCAAAACCCCAAAGAGACAAAAAATGACCAAAAAAAAAAAAAAAGAAAAGAAAAAAAAAGAAAGAAGAAAAAGGAAAAAAGAAAGAAAAAAAAAGGGAGAGGATTTGGCTGTAAACAAAGTGCATAACAACTCAGTGATTAAATGATAGAAACTGGCATGTATGAAGCAGAGGAACAATGTCTTGCTTTAACTTGCTGATGGACTGAGAAGAGGAGACAATCCTGATAGCAGAGACGGGTGGGAGGTAGCAGAGGGAAAAAGGTTTTCCATGGTCTGACATTAAGAGTGGCAGAAAAAGTTTTTCCCTTGTCCTGTACCCTTGTCAGGTTTCCATCCTTCTTGCCTGCACATCTTGACATTTGGTTTGGGTGAGGACATTGTTAACACATGTTGCGGTAAAAACCTCCCGCTGAAAAGCTGTATTTTAAAGTGCCAGGAAGGAGACATTTAGCCTCATCACCTCGGTGGCCGTTTGTGTGCAGTTCTTTCGGCTGGAAAAGGCACCACTGGCTTGGAAGGCTCCGCAGGATGCTACCACCGAGCATGTGGGACAGGAGGAGAGAGCCAGTGCTCCCAGAGGACGAGGCAGCATCTGTCCCTGTGCGACCCCTTATTTCGAGTAGAGGTTCACCACCACTTTTTCGGGAGTCCTGCATGGGACCTGAGTGGGTGCTGCTGTTCCTGACAAGGTCTGACAGGCGCTGGGCAGCGTCCTGCTCCAGGAGTGGGGGGACAGGCAAAAGCTGCTGGGCCAGAGGTACCTGGTTGTCCCTCCTCAACTTCTGAGCTTGGGCTGAGGGGGAAACCCAGCTACCCACGTGTCTCCCTGTAAAAACAGTGGCCCGGCCACTGCTGAACCCACTGCCTTGCCAGAGACGTCTGTGGTGGTCTGAACAAACTAGAGTCAATGTCTCAAACTTTCGTTAAAGAACTCTGGTGGAGAAGACGGCCTCTGTAAAAGCGCTGGAATTGTGTGAACAGGAAAATGTTGCCAGAGGAGAGGGGTCCACAGAGGGTGGGACCGCACCCCTCCAAAGCCACAATTCCTTATCTTGAGTGACCATGAGAAGCAGCACAGCGTATGTGCCTGGAGGAGGGGGCCCCATGGAGGGTGGGACCGCGCTTCTGTCTTAAGCGGTCAGGCCAGCAGGGAGAGAGAGGCAACTCCACAATGACCCCCCAGGCTCCTGACTGATTCCAGAGAACTCTGGAAACGTGAATTGCGCATGTCAAGACCATCGACTATGAAAGGGAGAACAAATTCTCAGTGCACACCCTCTGGAACTGGATCTCTAGGCTGGTTGGACCAATGCTGGACCCAGGACTGGTGAAACCCTTTTCCTCTTTCTTTCTTTCTTTCTTTCTTTCTTTCTTTCTTTCTTTCTTTCTTTCTTTCTTTCTTTCTTTCTTTCTTT
>JANZLQ010000061.1:6361182-6421658 GCA_026212715.1 Elanus axillaris
TCCGTCCTTCCTTCCTTCTCGTTCTCTCTCCCCGCCCCCCCAGTCCCTACAGGTCATCTTAACCATAAACCATTGACCAAGTCTGAGACTAGGAGTGGATCCAGCCGCCCCGTGCTCCTCTTTGAGACGAGTCCAGAAAGCAAGGGGGCTGCTCTGAACCTCCTGACTCAATGGGAGGGCTCTCCTTCTGACACAGTTTCATTTTCCTTTTTCCACTTCTTTTTCTACACCTCCCTTCTCTTTTCAAACAGCGACTTAATGACATGATAGAAGGTTCATATAGATAAGTTCACTTGTACTTGGGCAAGGTCAGCTAGACTGAATGAATGTTGACTGTTGTTTGAACTCCCCTGGTATTGTTTCATCTTAATTCTGACAAAGAAAATCCATTCAACCTGAGTCGCTCCAACCCTGGGACATGACAACATCATCTTTTGAGAGCTCCAAGCTGGCCCCTGCTCCTCTGAAATGCTTGTATTTAGGAAAAAAATATTTCCTGCTGTACTTAACATTTTCTTATTATCTCTGCATGTTTAATCCCTCTTTGTGTCCTGCCAAGCTTCTGAGAAAGAAATTTAGAGGCTTTATTCCAAGGAAAATCAAAAGTTAGCAGGTATAATTAGTACTTATACCAGGGCACATGTTACTTTCGATTATTAGGAAAGGAAAATGGGAATTTCGCTGCTGACCTTAACTGTGCAGTATTTGAGGTCATAACTCCTGTTTATGCACTTCGGTCACACCTCTGCTTTTGGTCTGCCTTGTCGCAGCTGCTTGTCTCTCTGTTTACAAAGCGGCAACTCTTGCAGATGGTCAGAACTTTGGTCATTTGCAGTTCAGGTCATTCCCTGGCTGACATGTGCGACCTCAATGCAAAGCCAATGGCAATCGTCCACTGAACTCAGTGGCATGACTGTAGCTTTGCCCCAGAAAAATTAAGAAAACTTTATTTCTTTAAATTGATATTTTGAATTTGTTTCTCAGGGGGACTCTAGACCTACTTACCTCTCTCTGCCTCAGGCCAGATTGCTTTTCCTGATCTATGATGGCTTTATAGTCTTGATCTCTTGGTGATGTTTAGATAATTATTAACAGACCTAAAGGAGATGTCAGATGAATTTTGATGGAGTAACTAGGCCTTGTCACAGCAGTTACCATGGTCCTACCACGGTGCAATATGGAGTTATACAAGGGTCAGTGGTGTGAACAGAGAGACCCTAGAGCCAATCTGTTTTCCATGGCAGAACACAGGAGGACGTTCATGCCACTGGTGGAAATAGGTACTTGCAAAGTAGAGGGTTGCAGTTCGACTGATTTGGATCACAGACCTTGACTACCTTCTCTTCTTCATGTCTTCATTTCAGGCGCATGCGAGAGAAGCACCAGGCTGCAGGCTCCTGTAGCCCACGTTGCTTGGGTCCCAGGCTTTTGTGCGAACCTCGTTTGGATCTGTGCAGAGCTGTGAGACACTGCGCCAGTCAGGTTAAACAAACCATGCTCTAGGACACAAAGCAGGTAATTTTTTGGCAATGCCCTACATAAAATATTTTGCAGTTGAAAATAAGAGATGGAAAAAGCTTTGAGATAATTACAAACTGCAATTTCTGACTCAGATCAGAGAGAAAAATCAAGTATACCATCATGCAAAAGGATTTTTCATAAAACAAGAAAGATTGGTTTTGATGCAAAAACACAGGATGCCGTTCAAAATGACCTCTAGAAAAGCAATTGGTTGCTAGTAATTCCACTGCTTTCTGGACCGTCTCCTGTAGACTTGTTGTTCCCTTCGTATTAACATCTCCAGGACTGTTCCATGGAGATACATGGGTGCAGGCTGGAAATCTTGAACCATAAGAATGTTTGTCAGATGCAGGCAAAGGAGGAAAGATACAGTGATGGATAATTTAGAAACCACAGGCCTTGTCACAACTAACCTATGTTCATATCTCTGCTGTAGAGCAAGATACTTTAGGCTGGATGGTGATGGGTTTGCTAAATGCAGTCACAGACATGTTGTCTTGTTGAAATATAACAGAAGCCATTGTTTTCCATATGTTCTTCATATATAGGAGTTCTCCCAGGCAGTAGGGGGAGGTAGAGAATTTGCTTCACCCAGGAATCTAAACCGGCTGTTCGCAGGTGAGAGGAGGGATGGGACAAGGGCTCAGTGTAAGTCCCTGGAGCGGGGTGAGGCATGTTATCTGGATGGCTCCCTTGGAACTGGGAATGCCCAAGATGCTACTGGTGTGATCTGGGTCCTTGCAAGCCCTCCCCACCAATCCCTTCCACAAAAACCTCTGTGGGTAATTGCAAATGTTTCATCTGACAAAAAAAGAGCACCATTCTTACCAGTTCCAGATAAGCCTGAACATGCTTTAATAGGTGGTTAAACTGATGACAAAAGCTACTGTTTTCCAGCCTTCGCACAGTCAAAGCCAAATTAGACTTTTCTCTGGGAAGTGTGTGTTTTAGTAAGGCCACTGCCTATCTGCTGGTGGTAGGCAGGGACCTGCTGTGAAGTGATACATGTACATATGTGTGATTTGCAAAATTTATAAAATATGTTTTACAATTTACATAAATTGTGTGTGTGTTTATATATCTGTATAAAGTATGCTCCTTCATACATGGAGTGAAAGAGGAAGACAGCCTGGCTCTGGATAGGCAGAATGGTAAATATGTGCTAGAACATTGGGACGTTGCTTTCCCAGCCATCCAGAACAGGGACATTTGAAATTTTTTTTAGATCTGTTACCAGTACACAAACCCAGAAACAAGTAGGAAGTAAATATGGTCAAGTCACATTAGTCTGATTGTACTGAATCTGGTAAAATGAGCATATTATGTTATGGTTTCTTGCCCTGAAGTATTTCTGAAAAGGTTTTAATACAAATTTGCTCTCAATTACTTTCTGACTTCAGTATTTGAAGGATTTCCGTTTGTACATGTTCTGGAATTCCTGTGACAGAGAAATGTCAGACCGAACAGTCTTGTGAGAGCTGGTGACAGGAGCGAACCTCTTCTGCAGTTCTGTTGTCAACCTCAGAACATCAACCTTTCCTGAAAACACTATTTTCAGGATATTCACGTTCTTCCTCCTAGGCCACTGAAGAACATGAGAACAGATGCAGAGCAGATTTTTGTATAATCTTTTGCGTGTGTGTGTATATATATATATATATACATGTATGCATATGTATATTCTCACACAATTTTACATAGGTATTTAATTAAAGAAATTTTTGAGTTAATTGCAAGACTACTGTGAGCTATACATACAAGAAAAAACAGATCTGAGGAACACTATTTAAAGACAAAGTTAATTTAAACATAAATGGCAGAAGAAATATTTTCAAAAATCATTAGTGAATCATTGCAAAATGCATTAAACTGTGGGAGGAATTTCAGTAAACCAGGACTCCAGTTCTGTTTGTTTCATGCTTTTGAGAATAGTGACTGAAGTTAATGGAACTATTCTTATGGGTAAAATGACCTGGATTTGGTCCAAGGAACTCCTGGCTGGACTTTAAAATGAACTTAAGCCTGCAATGCAAAACCTTTTCATTGCTTTGAAAGGGGAATTTGAGCAAAAGGGGGGCACTAACGTGTTTTGGGGGACTCTAGGCGGAATGTTCCTGGTTGGAAGGCAGAGATCAAATTTCCATGAAATCTACAGCTCTGGGGACTGTAACCTTGGTTTGTTGTATTTTTAGATGGGACGCCAGATCCAGTTCTTCGTTAAGAAAGGGGGAAGCGGAAGGGAATGCCCTTCCCCCTGGTAAAAATTCCCCCATTCTAGTGCTCTAAAATAGTAGTTGGTGGGCCTGTGGGTTAATGGAATGAGTAACTGAAGATTTATACTCTTCCCACCACATTAATTTATAGTGATGTGTAATTTTTTCGGCACTGTGATCTTTTTGGGTTTGCTTTGATAATTTTTCTCTCTCAAAATTTATACTAGATTTGTAACCAGATACGCAGCACATTAATCTGTAACAAGGATAAATGAATGAACGTTGTTGTTATTGTTTGCATCTCTTTCACCTAGAGAAGAGAGGAGGGTACAGACAAACCCCTTCTCACCTCAGCATACCCTAGTGAGTCACCTAAACTCTGAAAAAGGTGAAACATCCAAATAATCTGGCCCACTGTTGTTTGTTTTTTGTTTTTTTTCTGAGCAGCTAACCCAAGGACAAATATGTGATTTATGGCCCCTCCAGCAAAAAGATTGGGAGCAGTTTCTGGGTTGCTGCAAGAGCCCCACAGGATGCAAAGAAGATGAAGATGGGAGGAACCTGGCTGGGTCTGTTGGCTGGACAGCACTTGCTGGCCCTGGGACAGAGGCACTTTTCAAACAACTGGAGAAACATGGTATTTGAAAAAAAACCTGTTGCTGTTATCTCATCTGATATGGGCACATACCTACTGCTTCTCCACTCTGGCTTGTGAGAGCCCTGGTGGGTCTAAGTCATGGTTTGTAAGATGCTGAAAATGGGGAGGAGGTCTGAGGCATCAGCCAGGGTAAACTGGTATCAGTGGACATGCTTGTCTGGATTTTTGAGGATATACTGGCTTGGGGGGCAGATTCAAGCAAGCACCAGTGTGTATTTGATTGCCATCAGAACATCTTGTGGGAATGATACTAAGAGAAATGCATGTGAGCAAGTGCCCTGAAATAGGTAGCTTTCAATTAGAGATGACCTGGCTTTAAATCCCTATGCAGGGAGTTTGGTATTCAGCACTGAAAGGAACTAGATTTTTTTTTTTTTTAATGTGCTGTTCCTTCTTGTTTCTTTCAGATGGATTTCAGAAAATTCAGGCTGTTTGTTTGCCTCATAGGACTCAGCTGTGCTAGCTTCTGGCTTTTTTACAACAACTTGACTGAATTCTGTATATTCTGTGAAAACAGCCAGGATTACATATTCCCCATAGAGACTTTTAGGAGAATTGGAGGAAACTTCTTGCAGCTCCCAGATATAGACTGCCATAAGAACCCACCTTTCCTCGTCCTGCTTGTGACATCCTCGTACCACAACCTTGATGCAAGGATGGCCATCCGGCAAACCTGGGGGAAGGAGAGAACAGTCGCCGGCAAGCGCCTGGTGACATACTTCCTCCTGGGAAGCACTGTGAATCTCAGCCAGCAGGCTGATATCGCTGCTGAAAGCCAGCAGTTTAAAGACATTATTCAAAAGAATTTTACTGACACGTATTACAATTTGACTTTGAAGACCATGATGGGAATTGAATGGATTCACAGATTTTGTTACCAGTCCAGCTTTGTGATGAAAACCGACACAGATGTGTTTGTCAATGTTTTTTACCTCACTAAGCTTCTTCTAAGGAAAAAAAGGACCACTAGGTTCTTCACAGGCTTTTTAAAACTGCATGAGTACCCCATACGGAGAAAAGGGAGTAAGTGGTATGTGAGTAGAGAAGAGTATCCAGAAAAGACCTACCCACCATTTTGTTCTGGGACTGGCTATGTTTTATCCACCGATGTTGCTAGTCAGATCTATAATGTTTCAGAGAGTGTTCCGTTCATTAAACTGGAGGATGTATTCATAGGGCTGTGCCTTGCCAAATTAAAAATTCAGCTGGAGGAGCTTCATTCAGAGCAGACGTTTTTTCCAGAAAGGATTAGGTTCTCTGTTTCTCGCTTTAAGAAAATTGTGATGTGCCATGAAATAGAACCATCTGAGCAGCTGAGCTACTGGAATCACTTAATGACAGAATATCATGGAGGAGGGCTCTAGCACCTTTTCTGCTCGAATTAACAAACGGAAATGCTCTACATAGAGGGCTGCCCTTGACTCCAGCAAAACTCCCAATTAACTGTAGATCCACCACGTTAAAGACATTTTTAATGGTTATTTTAAACTCCATTTCTGCCCAAGAACATGCAAACCTCTTTTGCTCCCGTTCACTCCCACCTCTTTGCATCCCTTCTTTAGATATTACAATTCTTATTTTTATCTGAAAGTTGCAGGCCTGCAAACCTGCCCTCCAAATCTTGCTGCTACAGGACTGGGAACATTTCTGCAGTACCAAACTGAAAGTGAAGGTACTTTTGTTCAGAGAAGAAAATTTGCACCATCTTCCCGGTCCCCTTTGGTAGATTACTGAATTTGCACCCATCCATGCAGGCATTCCAGAACAGGTTGCTGTCAGAATGTTCCCGTCCTGGCATAGGGAACTGCAGCCCTGCCCTTGCAGCCAGCCCTGTGTGGGCAGAACTGCATACTGGCACAGATCCCTCATCAGTCTACACAATTTTTTTGCAGAGGTGGAAGAATGTGCCCATGCAGCGCTCTTGGGACAACCTTAGGTACTGCAGGTCACCTGGTGAATGTGTAAGGCTACTACAACTGTTTCCCTATGTGTGCCTCCTGCTGAAAATGATACCTGGTAGAGCCAGATCCATGCTCAGTGGAGAGTGTCCTGGTCTTTTCTGTTGAAATAGACCCCGGAGACAACTTTTACGTTTGTGCCTTGCTTTGATTGTCTGCAAGCTGCTGTAAATGGTTTGCCAAGGCTAAACTAGAGTCACTTACAGTGAGCTAAATAGTACATTTGATTTAGACATTTTTCCCTATGAGGAACTAGATGTGTAAGGGAGAAGGCAGGAGGATTTTTCTCTTTTAAACAAGACCTAGTGGGAAAATATACCCAAGTAATCACTCAGGCTGGGAGCCTCATTTCTTATTTCATTACCGAGCAAAGACTCATGAAACCACTAGGATGTTTGTAGATTTCAGAGATAAGGAATTGAGTCTTTAGAGCAGAAGCTGTTAAAAATACATTTGGGCTACGGGGAGGGAGAAAGAAGTTCATAAAATCATGTCTTATGCAATACTCCTACTCTCACACAAAGAAAAGGTCAGTTTTATCAGCAAAGAAGTATTGAATGCCTATACTATGTGTGAAATGTATTTTCCAGAGAGCAGTAGAAGTGGGGCTGCTCCCTAGGGGAGGATGAGGGGATCCCACAGCTGGGAGGGCTCAGCCACAGCCACTCACACCAGGGAGCAGTTCAGACCAACAGATAGTGGCCATGTCCAACCAAGAGTCACGATCATAAGGCAGTAGCATGGTGATGAGGTAGGTCTGAGGTCAAGCCAGTGATGGCTGGGCCCTGGTGATGACAGGTAGGGGTCAGGATCAGGCCCAGTGAGGGGACCCAGGGCCAGACACTGCGCTGGGATGGCAGGGCAGGGCATTGGGGAAGGGGACATGTACTGAATGTGGCAAAAAACATGGAGGAAAGACAGAAAGATATTTCATTACTTTGGGGTTATTTGGTTTTATTATTTCTCTTTTTTTTATTAAAGTTGGTGAGGGCTGTCCAAGGGTCTCTTTTTACTTGCCTGTATCTGAAGAGCAGGATAAATATTTTCAGCAGAAATATGCCTCATCCTGAAAAGTATTTAATAATGGTAATAACATATTATTTATTTTCTTCTGATGTAGAGTAACCTGAGCTCATGCACTTATTTTTGATCAACTGATGACAAAAGAAATAATGTTTGTTTATTTGTTTGGTAGAATAAGTTTCCCTTTCAGAAAATAGCTGCATATATGGTGTTTGCAGGGATATGGCTATCCAGGCGGTCGGGTGGGTGACCAAGGAGGTGTTTGCCTTTCCCTAGTGCATACCCTGTGCCAGGGGGTGGATAGCCCAGCTCTGGGTTCAACAGCATCTTTATGCCTCCCATGCCAACTTTGCAGGTGTATCTGCCCTTGGACTCAAAGCCCTGCTGTAGCACATCTGCTTTTGCTGCTGCCTTCAGTAGGTGCAATGAGTCAGACTGATAAAGCCTAGCAACAGCATTTTAATCACTGTTCTTTCTATGTAACCTGCAGAAATGTCTTTTTGCCATTCATTGCTATTGCACCCGAGGTGCAAGCTGGCTATTGCTTTAATTTATGGAAAAATGTTGAGCATAAATGAATACTTCCTGGCTTCTTCTAGCCCACTCTTTTGTGGGGCAGAGGGTCTGTGAGCTGGGACAGCATAATGCAGCATAAAGTTCATCCTGACTTCTTCTTGTTTTGAAAGAAATAATCCTGCAGTCCCCTGTGGGTCTCACTTCCTCCTCTGTGCCTGATGCCAATCTTATATCAGCTGGCAGGACCAGTCCAGCTGTGCAGTCCCAGGGAGCCTGTATCTCAGCAGAACAGCTATTCATTTACATACAGATGTGTTGACTTGTTCACCTCCACTAGGTGTTGAGATCCAAGAAGTATGGTGGCACATGGCTTCTGGGATGGTGCAGCTTCTGCTACTCTGTCAGGCTGAGTTCGTGGCCAAAGGGTAAAGTCTCCATTTAGAGAGACTTTCCTCCCATTAGGAAAGAGTATTTTGGGTTGCTTCCCTGAACAGTGGCTCCTTGTGAGTGGCACTAAAATATGTCTTACTTGAGCAGTTTGTAGCTTTGTATCATCATAAAAAAAGTTACCCTTGCCCCCTTCAGGGGCAAGTTCTGCTAGACTTCTTGACTGTAGCTTTTATTTTAGTTCAGGAGTGTTCCTAATTACTTGAATATACCTACTGACTGGGAAGGTGATGCTATTCTCTCTTAATCACATTTGCAGATGCTACCACTATATTTTTGGGGCTGAATTCACAGCTATCATGCCATGGGGAATAAGCTCCTCAGACATGTTTTAAGAAACCATCCCATTCTGGATACTGTTTCCAGGGAGTCTGTTTGTAACTTCAAGTAGCTCATGCAAGATGCCTCTACTACTGTATTCGAAATATTTTGTCCCCACTGAATATATGTTGTTAAGCATCTAATGGCCTGCCTATCATCTGCAGCATTTGGCTTCTCACTGCTAAATCTCTGATGAGGAGGAAATAAGTACAGCTTGAAATGTCATGGATTCAGATAGACTGTTCCTCTTCTTTTCACAAATTAGCTTCCCAAGTGAATGCTTTAGCTTGCTGCACATTATTTTCCTCAACATATGATTTTCTTTGCGCTTGCATAAATTAGAAAATGATTTCATAATTCTCTCCATTCAGGAGGCTGCTTTGAATAAGAAAATAGTAAATGAATAATTAATTACTTAAAATTTAAATTTATCCTGCTGGAAAAGGTGATTTAAGAAAAGTAGATGATTGCATGTAAAGCAAATTCATTTATTTAAACAAAGCCACTGTGCTAATCAATTTATATGTATCAGCTAAATTAAATTAGCTTTTGCAGCTTAGGCCTCAGATCATGACTTTTAACAGAATCAAAACATATTAGTGCCCTTTTGCCAAATTATGTGTATTTTCGTACAAAAGACCATCACAAAACGATTGGAAATATAACTAGAACAGTAAACACAATACTGCAGAGAACATATACTTATTTTTAAAATTTTGTATAAGCTAAGAAAAGAATTTAGGTAATTTTGGGGCAGTTTATCTGTAAAAGTAGTGCACTATCCTACATTTTTATGCTTTCTGGGTCAGATGATCATTAAATCAGTTTTTTATGAATAGCTTTGAAAAGTTACTCTGAAAAGTTACTCCGTTGCTTCTCATTTAGTAGGAAGGAGTGTAAAAATTAGCAGAGCTGATCGTGTCTTAGAGCTGATTAGAGCTGTGCATTTCAGCATACTCTTTCTTCCAACACAAGGTCAGTTTTTGAATATGGAAAAATGAATACATTTTTTCACAACTCTAACTCATCAACTAACATATTCTTAGTTTACATTAGGATTTTCAAAAATGTCCATGAAGGATTTGGTCACACATCTCATCTGGTTCAGTATTACTGAGGAGGTATAACCCTTCTAGGCACTTTCGAGAATACAAAGTAGATTTTTGTAATGAAACATTTGCCTTACGTAAAAGCTGAACAGAACACACGGGCTAACTGTCTGCAATGGATCTGTCAGGAATGCTGCTCTTCTTGGATTTGTGCGGGTTACTGTGTAATGTTAATATAAAATGCGTGACAATATTTGCATTATTTGCATAGAACATGAGAATGTTGAGCTAGCTATTCAATGTATGATATTTTAGTAAAGTATTTTGTTACCATAGTATTGTGTGCTCACTTATCTTTTTGGTTGTGAATGCATTAACTTTATGGGATGTAGTCAAGTTAGAAGGCTTGGGTTTTTTTCAGTTAAAATGAATAGAATCATACAATCATTTAGGTTGGAAAAGACCTTTAAGATCTTCGAGTGCAACCACAAACCTAACATTGCCAAGTCCACCACTAAACCATGTCCCTAAGTGCCATGTGTTCACATTTTTTAAATACCTCCAGGGATGGTGACTCAACCACTTGCCTGGGCAGCCTGTTCCAGTGCTTGACAACACTTTTGGTGAAGAAATTTTTTCTAATATCTAATCTAAACCTCCCCTGGTGCAACTTGAGGCTATTTCTTCTCATCCTATCACTCATTACTCAGGAAAAGAGACCGATACCCATCTTGCTACAAGCTCCTTTCAGGTAGTTGTAGAGAGTGATAAGGTCTCCCCTCGGCCTCCTTTTCTCCAGGCTAAACAGCCCCAGTTCCCTCATAAGACTTGTGCTCCAGGCCCCTCACCAGCTCTGTTGCTCTTCCCTGGCCATGCTCCAACACCTCAATGTCTTTCCTGTAGTGAGGGGCCCAAAACTGAACACAGTATTTGAGGAGCAGCCTCACCAGTGCCGAGTACAAGGGAATGATCACCTCCCTAGTCCTGCTGGCCTCACTATTTCTGATACAGGCCAGGATGCTGTTGGCCTTCTTGGCCAGCTGGGCATGGGCCGGCTCATATTCAGCCAGCTGTCGACCAACACCCCCAGGTCCTTTTCTGCCAGGCAGCTTTCCATCCACTCTTCCCCAAACTTGTAGTGTTGCGTGGGGTTGTTGTGACTCACATGCAGGACCTGCCATTTAGCCTTGTTGAATCTGAATCGGTTGAATTTCCTCCCTTTCTCTAAAATGCCTTAGTATGTGCATCCTAAAATGACTGGTTGGTTCCTGTTCCTAAGGCAAATATGTAATTCCCATATAAGAGAAAGGGGTTAGGAATGGGAGTGCTTTCCCAAGTATTACGTATGTAATCTTGCCACATTAGCCACTCTTGCCATTAACGGTCTACACATGGTCCACTTTTAAGTCAAATGGACCTTACAACAAAGCCTTATAAACAGGCTGTGATCTGAATTCAGAACTCTTTTTCCAAATGACAACAGTGTCAAGTGCAAGATTGCTAAAACCATAACAAAAGAACTGATAAAATACAATTTTAACCACAGTTGATACCCTTTGGAAGATCAAGATCCAACCTGAAATGATTTTGTTTGTGTCACCATAGCCAGCACTACTTGCCTGTAGCTGACTGGCATGCTCCTTGGGACCTGGAAGAACAGTGCTGTTCCCCTATCACTGAAAAGAGAAATGTCAAATAACCAAAGGCCATCAGATTTTTTGCCAGATACAAGCACTTATGAACTAAAACCTGTAACTAGAAAAGTTACTCCCTTATTACCTTTATCTTTTATCTTTTTTCCTCACTTAACTTTCTGCTGTATTTTGCATGTTTGTTTGTAGCTGGACTTAAATTCATTAGGTCATTCCACCAGTATAATTCCAGAAGTATCTGCAAATATTATCACACTGGATAGAGTCACAGGACTTAGATATACACAGTACATAGAAGATCCAGCCTGAAAAAACAGACTTGAATTTGCATATGTTCTGGCTGAGCCAATAGAGATTTTTTCAAAGCCCAGTAATACAGTGGTTTTAAGGCTAGCCTAAAAAGTTCAGTCAAGTACATTTTCACTGAGAAATGTAACTGGACAATTTCAATGGCTGAGAAATAACCTTGTTGTTGCCTTATGTTTCACATATTCAAAAATGCATTATTTTTGTGGGGAAAAAAAAATTCCAAGTCATTTCTTAGAATCTCTCCAGCTGAACCATGTACACAGCATCCCTTATATTCAGCTACTGACCTAACCTGACCTCATTCAATTTATGACTTTGGGTGCAGGGATAGAGGCCTGTGTAATCAGCTTCTTATTCTTTTGTCACCAAAAGCACTTAGAAATCACAGCCGCTCTTAGACTTACAAACTGTCAGCATACAGCTGTAGGCACAGAATGTCATAAATTAGTTATGTGGTGTGATTTACACCTCTACCTTGTAGATCTTCCAGGCAGCTCTTTTCCCTTCATGTTTAATTTAATTGTTATTGCTGGAACAGCAGTTGTAAGTAAATGTTTGACTCCAGTACATGAAGGGACCTGCAGCTTTTACATGTGCTTCTGCTAGTAAAGGTTCAATGAGGGAATTAAAAAGAAGAGCGAACTGAGCTGTGAGTTAGGAGTGGGAGTGAGCTGCGGTTTACGTGAGTAATGCAGCTTGCTCCTGCTGGGGGTGTGGAGGCAGCAGAATAGCAGCACTTGTTGCTGGGGAGAGCTCAGTGCTGAGGACGAGGGTGTGTGATGCACCTCTGTACTCACCCACCTCCCCAGACCATTTTGAGGATCCCATCCCTTTATGCTGAGGCCAAACCCTGCATGCCTTGCAGGTATAACTCAAGTGGCAGGAGGTTTGCTGCTGGAGGACACTGTAACTGAGAGGTACTGTCTTCTCCAACTTCGCTGAAAAAAGTGATGCATGGAATAGGGGAGGAGAGGGGACTAGAAACTTTATAAACGTATTAGTCTTTACTATATTCTTGAGACCTTTCAGTACTCACCAGTTTCCTAAGCTTTTAGGGAATCTTATTTTATATACAAATGTTGCAAAGGAAATGGCCAAATATCAAAATAAAGTTTTCTGCTCCTCTATAAGAGAAAGCCAAAATACAGCAGTGATCACGAGAACTTCCATTACTCCACCACATAAAGAGAAACTGGGTATCTGAAACCATCTCTGCCAGGGACTTACGTTCTCTTACTGCAGAAGGGCAGCTTTCAGTCATAGGGTCGGCATCACAGATACAGTGCATAGGAGACATTTATTTCTAAGAAAAAAAACCTGACATTTCTACTTGGTGATCTTAAATGAATGCCCAAAGGGAGCAGTAAGATGTCAGTCATAAGAATGTATTTCATGAAAATGCAAAAAAGACACAGCTCTTCCAATATAATGCCTGCTTTTATGGTGATAATCTGCTCTCTCATCATTGCAGTGTCAGTTTGGATCACGCCTGTAGGTCACTTAGGGAATACTCATTAATATTCTATTTTCAGAGGTATTAATATTTCTCATAACTGGCAACCTTGCAAAATCATCAGGAAAGAAAGAAAAGGGGTATAGTTTCATGCTCCCATGGTAGTTTTCCTGATATTATCAGGGAAGCCCTGTGGGATTTGGAGCCCTGGGCATAGTACTTGTGTGTCTATATCACTGAAAGGCTTGTGCACTGTTCATCTCACATGTCCAGAGCTGGACTTAAGTGTGCACTGACTGATAGGTGCTGAGCCCACCACGTCTAAAGGAGCTCTAGATAGATTTGCACTTTGCCTGAACTCCTTGAAGAATCCAGCTGCACACATAAAGCTCAGGAGGGAGTCTAAAATCATGACCCTAAGCAATAATGAAAAATGTAATAGTGACTATAATGAGTGTAGAGAATGATGTTTACATTTTCTTGGCACGCTATCGTACATTGAAAAGTTCCTTAGAACAAATTGAACGATAACCAGAGTAATTAAGCCAACTGTTTGGACCAGTGACAAAACATTTCTAAAGCTAAAGAAAATGTTGCCAAGGGAACTGATATATCAGAGAGCACTAAAAATTTCCTTCTTAGAAGTACACTCCTTCTAACAGCACCAAAGCTGCATCTTCTTTCATTCTGTGATAAATTTTCTTACTTGCAGTTGTTGCCTGGACTCCATGATGAATGTCTTCATCTACGTTCCCTGAACTATGGCTTGAATTTTATTTTACTAGCTACAACTCATCACTGATTTCAGTGTTGGAGAGGAAGGATGCACCTGCCAAAGGGGAAACATGCGATGCAGTTCAGAAGGAGTGCTGGCAGGAAAGAACTGAAGAACTACATTCTAGTTGTACAGATTTATTAATGCCAAATAAAAACTGCAAGGATATTCACACAAATAAAGTGTTTAATCCTGTGGCCTCCTGTGTATGAAAGTCTGGAAGAAGATTATATCCAAAGCTTTCCTCATTAAGGGCCCACAGCAATTCTTCACAGAGTTATGGCTTTATAATAACCAGCAAGAGAACACTGAAGAAAAAACTCTGAACAAAAAAACATCAGATGAGCTATTTTGGTGTTATGAGTTTTTTGAGGATTTACCCAGGCCTCAATTCACTGTAGCATCACTTTATGAATCTTTAGGTCAAGACAAAGATGACCCACCTTCCTAGGAAGGAGATAAAACAGGATTCCATGTTAAAATGGATAAAACAGATCACCATGAAACATCTTCTGTTGGTAGGACTGGTCTCAGCTAACTTTTGTAGCCTAAACCAGAACGTCCAGTCCAACCCAGTCTTTCACACTACTCTGTAGTCAAAATAATGAGGCAGGCCTAACCAAAGGGTGACATATCTTGCCTGCCTTAGACCCTTGTATCAGGATAGGTGAAGCATCATCTGATAGTGCCTTTATATCTTTAATGACTACGGAAAAAATCCTTGATAGGATAGATGCCTGTGCCTTAGCTGGTTAGCAGTAGCTGAGGAGGGGGTCCTGAATGCTGTGTATGGTCACCTGTATTCATAAGGATTGCAGCTCCTCTGGAAGTGCCCCCACAGCCCCACTTTGTCAGCTGTTCAATGGGGATGTCACAGGATATCATCAGTATCTTTCAGATAATTAATATATGTCAAGTAATTCTTTTTTGTTCACTCAGCAAACCATTTTTTACAAACTGAAGTTTCTTTTAAAATATGGAGACAAACATTACACTATTGTTTGTGCAACAGAGGGACATGTGGGGTATCCTAATTTGTCACCTAAATATATATGTAGTAGGCAGCAAAGATCCCAGCTTGCACTGAGTCTTCACTGTGCTTGATGTTGAAAGCAGAAATGGGTCTCTGGAATTCTCATACCCTACAAAGTGGAAGCAAGATGGGGGAAAATGCATCTCAACAGTCACATAGGTAATAGAAAGAGGAAATGGCATGACCTTGTTATTTCTAGAGCTTTTCCTCTAGTGCATTTAGGTCCTGATTGAGGAGAAATGTGAATCAAAACTTAAAACTGTAACTAGTCTTCAATATATTAACAGGTTAATGAAAAGATTTTAAAAACTAAAGCTTGTGAGAGGAGAGGGATCTGTGTATCTTACTTGACTTCTATAGCTAACACTAATAAAATCTGTTTTGAATGAGAAACATGCTTTTCAGAGCACCAAATATTTTTGCAAACAGTAGAGGAAAAGTGTAAGAGCATAAAAAGAGGAAAAAAAGGAGGCAGAGTTGGAAAAGTTATGGCTTAGCATCTCTTTGGCCTGACTGGCTACTAGAGAGAAGTGTTCTGTAGGTGCCAAGATAGACACAGCTAATTCAGTCACTAGGGCAGCTTGTCTCCTACCTTAGTCTTTTCTAGATGTTTCTATTCTCCTGTTCTTCATTAGAGAAAATAACATTTATTTTTTTAATAGGGAGCTATTTCTCAAAGCCTTTGTAATGTTCAAACCCCTTTTCAGGCCAGTTTCCATGGGAAAATGAAGAATTTTATTCCTGTTTCTAGCAACAATCTCAAATCAGCTTTAATGTTGTACTTGTAAGTGCCTCTTCCCTGCTATTTTAATGCTCACATCCTCTGATCATATTTTCTTTGACTCAGTTAATTAAGTTAACATGCAGTATGAAAGTGTAGGGACTGGTGATTTCCCCTGTTGTGTTCTTGCTCATTAGAAGTAATTTACAAATGAAGGTGTCTAAATGCTCTTTATTTTCCATCATGACAATTTGTCCAGTTCTCCTGTAAGAAAAAAATTACACTTATGGCCCCAATGACAACGACACAAGGCTTCACTAAATGACTCTCAGAAAGTCCATTTCACTTAGAGTTTCTTCTGTGGGTTTGCACAGCAAGCTGCATAGACATATGTTTCAGACTAACCCACACTGGAAAAAAAAACATGTTGAGGGTTGCTCCAGCAGTTTAGACAGTCTATACACCATACAGAAGAAATAGTATGGTGCACGAAAAAGAGTTTGGAAGGGTTGGGGGAAAAAAGCCCAGGCAAAAATCCTCCTACTCACAGGCAGAAGAAAAAGGAAGAATTGGAAAGAAGTGTCTAGAGAAACTGGAGTGGGAGGTAGGAATCTGCCTGGTATGCAGGCTGATGATTTACAAAATGATTTTCCATTTGCATCAGACTGGCAAACTTAGGACCTGATCTTTCACTCATGAGCATGGAAAGTCTTGTTTGTGCACAATGTTCTCAGCGATTGGGGATTTGGACACTTTACCATGCTGTGTAATGTCTTATCCCACACACATCCTAACCAGTGCCAATGGTTTTATGCATCATGATATCATGGTTCATTAGGAAAGTCAAAGTATGGAAGGAACTAACAAGGGCAGTGAGAAATATGTAATAAAATATTAATACATGTGTTTGTTGCCTAAGCAGCCCAAGGGAAAACAAAGGACATTTGAATCCAGTCACTGAGCACCAGATTCACCCAGGAGGATTTCAGCCTGAGGAAGCCAAGCCAGCGAGTGTGTGGGAGGAGACAACAGGTGCTCTCCTGATGGCTCCTGCTGAGGTCAGGTCCAGAGCAGGATGTAAACGTAGTGGATGCTCTAGGCTACAACGCACCCAGTTCCCAACCAGTGCTGTCTACGTTGAGGGGATGGGAAAGAAATGCCTGTGATGGGGGCCAGCAGAGTGGTGTATGCATCTTTATGGGAGTACATGTTTAAGGACACAGCTAATCTCCAGACCATGACAGACCTTAGTGTGGTAAAGAGATAGCTATCAGCTTGTGGTTAGCTAGTGTTATAATGACAGCTGTGGCACAGGTGCAGCAACATGACATCCAAATGGACCTTGATCAACTTGAGGACTGGGCCAATAGAAACATCATGAAATCCACCATGGAGAAGCACAAAATTCTGCACATCAGGTGCAACAGCCTTGAGGTATAGGCTGCAGTGGTACCACCTAAGTGACAGTGGATAGAAAACTTGATGAAGAGAGCTGGGTGAAATGAACACCAGGGTAAATACAAACCAACAATGCCCTCTCACCACAAATATGGCAAACCATGTACTAGGCCACATTCAGAGAAGTGTTGGCAGCAAATTCAGAGAAACTATTATTCTCCTCTACTATACACATCTGGAAATCTGTGTGCAGTTTTGTGCCCCTCAGTTCAACTAGCATGTAGAGAAGCTAAACAGGGTCTAGTGGCAAGACATGAAGTGGACAAGGGTCTAGAGCACAGCACTGGTGAGGAGATGCTGAGGGAGCAAGGCAGAGAAGAGGTTAAGGGGTGATCTAATAACAGCTTAAATCTACCTGAAGAGCAATTACAAAGATGACAGAACCAATCTCTTCTCGGAGGTGCCAAATGATGGTTTTGTAAGAGTTTTAAAACCAGCTATTATCCTTTCCAAAGCACTTTTACAATGAGTTATCTTTATTAAATCAAGGTGGAAATCCAGTCAATCCATTTTAACTTTCTGCACTTTCCCTACCTGGACAACCAGAGATGGAATCTGCTTATTAGATGTTTTGCCTTTTCTTCCCCTAGCTTTATTCAGATGGAAATCAAACTACACATAGAAGGTATCTCAAGAATACTGTTACAAAATTAGGGCTGTTGGTGAACAAGAGGGAGATTTTAGATTTAAAAAAAAGAGATGTTTGGAAAAGCAAGGAAGCAAAAAGAAAAAATTATGACTGGTCAAAAAATTTCCTGCAGGTTTCATAGCTTTTAATTTATTTTTTTTTAACAAGTAAGGGTGATATTTTTCCTAATAAAGCACAGGTTTTGGATTTTAATTTTGGAAATTGATCCAAATTCTCCAAACCGACTGTTTCTTTTCCTTTGCTGAACTGAACATTTTCATTTTGAGTCAGCGTGGCATTAACTTCTACTTGCTAGAATTGTTACTGTTCTTAGTAGGAAATACAGTTCAGGAAAGTTTTATGTCCCTTCTTTATGATTTAAGCTTCCCAGGAGATGAACTCATCATAAAAATCTCCTGATGTGTCACATCAGTTCAAGTCACTGACCAACGATGGCATAATGCGAAGGATGCTGTTCAGCTCTGAGAGGAGAATGAAGGCTGCAGCCATTGAAAGAGCATCTCTCATGAGGCGGCGTGGCAGCTTTGGTGAACACACACAACTGTCAAAGAAGCAGGAAAAGGTGTGATTTAACTGAGCAAACAAACACAAAATACTTCAGAATTAAATGAAATGTTTTAACTAACATTTTTTTGACATAGCACAAAAAATTCCCCAAAATAAAAACTGAAAGGAGGAAAGGAACATGAAAATAAAAAAGGGAAAAAAAAAAAAAATCTCTTGGAGCCTGTATTTTCCATTGACAGCTGGAAAACCAACTCAGTTTTCTCACCAGCTGCTTGCAACTTTGCACTTCACAGTAAGAGCTCATTTTGCTGGGGCCCTAAGGGCACCAGTCGGCCTGACCCTGCCTTGGCAGTCCCCCCGGGGCTCTCCGACCCTGCCCATGGCACCACGTCAGCCCCCCCGGGGCCATCACCCGCTGCCCCAGTGACCCTGCAGCCTGCACCATCCCTGTGTCCGGCTCCGTGCCCCTTGGCGCCATGTTGTGGCCTTGTTTCCAGCCCTGGCCCCATCTCCTTCAGTTCCTGACTGAACCTCCTGGATGTACCCTGGCCCTGGCCCACCCCCTCGCCCTGCCAGGGTCTGCCGATGGACCCCGACACTGCTGGCTGTGGGTGACAGCACCCGTTGGTGAGGGCACGGCTGGTTCTGAGCCCACAGGTGGGTGCTTCTGCTCTCTGCCATGTTGTCCTCAGCTCTGTAATGGCGGGGTGAGCTCCAGCTTTGGCGCAGGGCACCAACGCGCTCACCTGTGCGGTTACAAACTGGGGAAAGTAAACCCTGCACTTCCCACCGTGCCCCGCGCCATGTCCCTGCAAGGCGGCGGGGCCGTCCTCTGCCGAGGTGCCAGGCGGCAGCGCCCATCCAGCTTCTCGGGTTGGGACCGCCTGAAGTTTGCTCCCGTGTGTGTGTGTCATCGGCTGTGCCTTACTTCCTCCTGCAGGACCGGTTAAATATTAACACAGCGATACCCGTATTTGGGTGGGGGGGAAGGGGAGAGGCGATCCTTACCTCACCATATCGCAGGGCCAATGTCAGGGCGGGCGCCTGCCCCGGGGCCCGGCAGCTGAGAGGCGGCAGAGGTCGGTGCTCCTTCTCCCCCCCCCCGCCCCGCCTCGGGCAGCCGCCCCGCCGCCTGAGGGAGGTTTCGCCGGGACGAGGAGGCGAGGGCTGGCCTGGGGCTCCTCGCCTGGAACGCCGCCGGCCTCCTCCTGCGTCCCGCAGGTGCAGGGTGCGAGCGAGCGGGGCTCCTCGTCAAAGGGAAAGCGGTCAGAGACACCCTCTCGGCGCCCGGGGAAGCAATCCAGGTAACCCCTCCGGAGCCATTATTCGCTTCCCAGCCGAAGGAGCTGGCAGCTGAAAGATAATTTAATCCTCTCCCCTGCTCCTGCCACAGCGGGGAAGCCAGCCCTGGGCCAGTGGCAGTGGGACGAGGAGGGGCGTTCTGCGACACCCATCTTGTGCTGTGCTCCCCGGTCTTCAGGGCAGATGTGCCCCAGATCGCAGGGTGCCCAAAGCACCTGAGCCCTCCTCTGTGCCAGGCTGGACCCGGCAGCCACTCCTTTACGGTGGTATTATGGATATAATCCCATTGCCTCCGGTGTGGATGTGGGAGGGAGTAGGCTCAGAGCCATGCACAGCAGCGCTGACAATGTGAATCACCCTGCTCACCTGTGGAGAAGGTAAAAAGCAGTTCAGGCCAAACCCCAGGTATTTAATTAATCGCCAGCCCAAATATCCTCTTTCATCTGGGGATCAGGTAATATTTCCTGTCCCTTTGAAAGTCCATTGTGAAACAAAGTAAAGCAAAACTTCATAGATCCCTTCATTTCCCTTCTCGCTTTACTTCACTCCAAGTTATTTACTGATTTTGGCCTGAATTTCGGCATGATATTCCAGAAACTTTATTCTTCTCCATAAAACTTTGCTCAGCTCAGCTTGTGTTGGTGCAGCTGGATTTGTAAGTGGAGGTATGAAGGCTGCTGCTGCCCAGGCTGGCGGGGCCCTCTCCACACCTACAGATCCTGTCTGGGATCATAGCTTCCTGAAAAAGGACACGGCACTGACTTTTGGATTTGTTTTGTGGTGCTTTACTTGGGCCGTTTCACTTCATATGATAGATAATACTAACTCTTTAAAAATACTGATGGGTTTGTGTACATGCTGAGTGACAGAGCAAGGGGAAATCCCTCCAAGTCATCTGTGGTGACCCTCAATGGCCCAGCTGCCCGCGGGGGACTCCTCCACACACAAAACATGGAAGTGAGAAAAGAACAAAACTTTTGAAAATGCACTGGGCAAACCCAAACCAGCCTACAAACTAGCACCCTTCCCAACATGCAGGTGAAGAAATCAGCACGCAGGTTCGGCTAAAATGTTGATTAGTTGACAGGGCTGTCCCTTAAGTTTGCAAGGTAAAATGAAAGCTTGCAAAATGGGAAAACGTGGAGCAAACTGCCTGCTGAGCTGGTCAGGTCACAACTGCTGCAGTAAATTCAGTGAGATCCCTTGCTTAAAGCACCAAGCAGTGAACAGAGGTCTGGTATAGCTTGATGCTGCAGGTGAACATGTTTGGAAAGGCAGAGAGAATGTGTTTTTGTTGGTTAGAGTGGTGCAGCAGTCAGGGAAGGTCTGGGCATGGGACATTCTTGCCACACGGGCATGCCACAAGAGGGACTGCCACCCACTCCTGTGCCATCCCACCACTGCTGCTTTCACAAAAGCCTTACTGGGAATTAATACACGGTCTTCACACAAAATGAACAGCTGGACAAGGGCTTTTGTGTTTTCTGTGTTTTCTGCCTTGGTGTGGTTTTGGTTTTAGCAAAAGTGTGGTTAAAAATGTACAGTTGTTACAGGAAACTCAAGGTTTTTCTGTGGTGATACAATTTAGGCATTGCAGAGAGCTGCCACAATGAACACCCCTGAAAAGAAAACCACTTTCCTGACAAGAAAATTGGGCTGGCCACAAAACCACATCCTCTGGCCCATGTCCCTTTCATAAAAGCAAGCTTCAGTTTCCCAGCTGATAAGTTAGTAAACCAAGCAGCGCAGTCAAATGCTCTCCCACATATTTTGAGGGGGAGGAGAATAATATCACACAAGTGAATCACAAACACTGGAAAAGCAGAAAATGCAGAAGGTGATGGCTCCCACCCAAGCTCTGTATTTTACCTCTGACCACAGTGGAGAGCTGGTGGTGTTTTATTTGGGGGTGTAAGAGGCACTCTTAAGTTCAGAGAAATATTTCTGGGGACCCTCTTTACACTAGCAGCCTTTCTGAATGCTTAGTCTGTGGAGCTGGGAGAAGATTTGGTGTTTCTCATCCTTGCCCCAAGGCAGCCAGGATGGAGAGCCCAGGGTGGCAAGAGCTGTTCCTCCTGGTTGGGGTGGTCCCTGCATGGCAAGGGCCTGACGGGACTGCCACAACAATGATGGTACCAGCCTCTCACTTAAAATGTATGAATAGGAATCCTAGTTTTGGAGTAAAGCACACAGAAAAACATGAAAACAAACTTTTTGGAGGTAGTGGTACGTTGGGATATATTTCCACTTCCTCTCCTGAAGGCTGCCTGGTGCAGGAGGCATCAGTTTTCCGAGGAGGTTGTGGGGGGAACAAACCCTCTGAATGGAGGTCTGTGCCCCTCCAACCCCAGGGAAGCAGCTGGTGCCCTGCACAGTTGCCCTGCATAACAGTAAGTGATGGAGCACATGGTTCATTAGTCTGCCAGGATGCTGGCAGCAGCATGGACAGTGCACCCACAATACACATGCAATTGCGGGAAGCTTAGAGAACTGTTTCTCCCAGCTGCTCATGATTAACTTTAATGATGCAGATGGAGCTCCCCTGACACAGTCAATCCTGAAGCAGTAGTGTTGTAATAGACAGGAGGGACTAAGGGTGCAAGAGATGCAAGGTCCGTAGGGGGAGGTTTCTCTGCTGAAGAAAGCTCTTCTACTTCTTTTGAAACAGTTTTGAGAAAAGTTACTGCTCTCCTTCCAAACCCTCCCTTATTTAATCTTCTCCCCTTGTTGGTAATACAGGTCACATAAAGTCACGTTTTATCACAAGACGCAAAGCAGCAGCTCATTACCGAGTTTCTCGATAAGTTCTGTCCTTCAGCTTCTGCTCAAGTATGCAGTGACTGCTGGTGGCTTTCTGCCTTAGGGACCAGGGGAGAATGCTTCAATGGAGAGGTTCCAGAAATTCATTTTAATTCCTCTCATCTTAACTGCCTCGCTACCAGGTAGGACACATTCATAACCCGTGAAATGAGCCAGTGTGGACAAAATGTGTGAACTAATTTTAAAGCCATGTAAATCGCAGTTACTGGTGATATCAGATGGAACAGTCAGTCGCAGAGGGGGATTATTTAAACTGTTTGAAATGGTTAAGTTTGTATTTCAAGCCTGAATGGTCTGATGGCTTAGAGTGGGCTTCAGTATGCAGAAGTGAGCATGGATGGGGTCAGGGGGAGATGGGGAGTCTACCCTCTCTCACTTCCAGTGAGCAGGGATGTCCCACTTATTTCTCCCTCTCCTTTCATTCATCTTCCTCCTGTCTGTTTGAGACTGCTTTTGAGGAGACATCTGTAGAGAACTTAATATCAGCAGCTGATTTTCTCCCAGAAATATGTGCAAATTATCATTTTGCTGGTTTGCCTCCAATTTACATTTCATATGCCTGAGTTTCAAAGCGAATTCAGATAAAAGATATCTTGGTGGCAGAGCTTTAAAGAAAATGTGAATATAAAGTGACTAGTTGGTTAATGGAAACAAGGCTCGTTTTTTTTTCATTATAGTCTAGCTGGGTTTTAAACAGGCTCTGAAAGGAGGGAGCTGCAGCGGGATGAGAGGGAGGTATTGTCATGGCTTAATAATTGGTGAAAGGAAACACAATGCAGGAATAAATGTTGAGTTTTCTGAGCAGAGTGGTGTTCCTGGTGGAGTTGCACAGGGATACGTGGTATTCAAGAAGCACTGTGAGGTGGCAGACTTTGCAGGTGGTGCAGAATTACTTAGGGCAGCCAAATCCAAAAAGAGACTAGGAAGATTTGCTAGAAAATGTCATGATGCCAAGTCAGTAAGTAATAAAGGAGCAGAAAACATTCGATGCAGAGCATCACTTAACTGAAGATGTCTAGTGGGTAAAAGAGTAGATAATTTGGAAAGAGAGTAAATTGCTGAAAAGAGAGAAATTTTCACCACTTAGTGTCTTCAGTGAGGGAAATAAAATGAAACCTGGCATTATATAAGTCTGGAGAAAGCTATCTTGAATAATGGATGTTTTGTTAGCCTTTCCATTTCAAAAAGAACATCGTAGGTCTGAAAAAGGTGTAAAGTGTGACAGATGTGATCAAAGGTATGAGGAAGCCTTCATTAGACTGGGATATTTTTCTGCTTGTGAAAAAGAAGAAATAGTAAACATTTATTAAAACAATTAATTATATGGAGGTGAATGGTGAAATGGTTATTCACAATTTCTCATAACAAAAAGAACTAGTGGCAACTAGCAAAACTATCAGAAAGAAAATTTAAGGCAAACCAAAGAATGTACTTTTCCTCACAGTATATAATTGAATAGTAAAGCTCATGATCACTGGATATGGGGGATACCAAATTATAAAAAGGCTGAAAAAAACAAGAAACAAATATCATGGAGGGTAGATCCATTGGTACGGATGCAATCATTGGCTCAGGAAGTCCCTAGAGCTCTTGTTTATGGACACAGATGTTATAACAAGAAAGCCTCAATTTTTGTTTGTTCTGCTTCTTGCACTGTCTTCCTAAGCATCCAGAGCAGAGTACTACGTGTTTTAGAGGATTTCTGTTACCCTTCACTAATGCTTTTAGTTCAAGCATGCCTGCAATGGGTGTTTTATTGCCCCACCTGCAAGCTGTACTAGGGTAGCAGGCATTGCCCACACTGTGCGGTGCAGCTGGGGAAGCATACCCCAAAGCAGAGAGAAAATGTGTATTGCAGAAAGACAAGTGTTGCTCTTGAAAGAAATATTGCTGCTCTTGGGATGTCAGGAATTGCAAGGCTGGGTGGTGTGGCTAGGCTGCAGAGATGGCTGCATGGCACAGCTAGTTTGAGCATCCCCCTGGGCGAGCACGGCATTGCCATTTGGCAGCAATAGCATTGCAGACCACAGGACCTCCATGCAGTCCCAGCCTGCTGCCAGCATATTGGTGGTGGTGCTGTGGTGTTCCCAGCCTGGGGACCCTCATCACTGGAGACAGGAGGCAGTGCAGGAGGAGAGTAGTTCAGCAGCAGAGCCAGGAGAGGCTGCAAGGGACAGCTGTCAAACGGTGAGTGAGAGAGGAGAAGAGATGAGAAGGCACACTTGGGGGCTGCAGAGAGGTTTGTGTGCAGGTGGGTGGAAATATGTGTTGCTGAGTACCAGTAGACCAGTATTACTTGACAGAAACTTCCTATAAGCATTTAAAAAGTCTTGTTGACATAAGCAAACAAGCTAGTCCTTCTCTGCAGGCTTTGACAAGCTCTAATCTATTTTGGTTTTCAAAAAGCTCAGATGCAGGGCTGTTGGCTTTTGAAATAAACTTGAAATGTGCCAAAGAAAAATCTTACCAAATCCAAAACAATTTATTGCAGAGCTGTTGCTGGAGCGGGGGGCCAGCGATGAGGCAGGGAAGGCAGAAGACAAGGTGGAATGAGCAAGAGACTAAAGAAAGAGTGAAAAGAAAAAGAAATTAAAACAGACTGGAAGGAAAAAAAATATAGAAATCCAAACAGAAATAGCAGAGAAGGAAGACAGACACTAGATGCAAAAGCTGAAGCATGAGAGGCAGTGTTTATGGAAGGGCCATACAGGTATAGAGCGGGAGATTATTCTGAAATACGATAATGAGGCTGAAAAAAAAGGAATCATTATGGCAAAAGGATAAGACCATCCTTCACTGCACTGCATCTAAATAGGTCACTTATAAAAGAGGAGACAGAGTCAGCAGAGGAGAGGAGGGAAGGAAAAGAAGGTAGCCACGTCTCAATGCCCTTGTTGCTAAATTCTTCAGCATGTAAAAGTGGTCCTTTAGAGTTAGTTCAAGCGTGGAAGAAAAAAACATTGGTGACAAAGGGCAAGGGTGGTTCTTTGGCAGTGCAGGCATCATCCAGGGAATGAGATGCATTTTCTTTTCTTCAAAACCTGCAGTGATGTGACAGTGGCTTTGTGTGACAGAGGAAATAAACAGCTCATAAAGGAGTTGGAGTATACTCTGCATGCTGTTGGGAAGGACTGAGCAACTGAAATACCATAAATACTTATCAGTTTAAGCAAACTTTCACCACTGGTGACTGCTTTATAAACATTTAGTGACATGCCTCAAAGAAGGTGTCCTAACTCAGCTTTGTTCTTCAAAAGTCAAAGGATAATGCAATATCATGAAGACAGCCTAACATTTCCCTATTGCAAAGATAATATTTGCCTGGGTGGGATTTCTTATTTGTTGTGTGTGGGGAAGCAGATGTTAAACCAGCTGTTAAAAGCTGAACACAAAATTCCTGTAAAGTGCAATGACAATCTAGCCTGAGGTCTTAATTTGTCTAAAAGCAACTATATGCAAGATATTTTTTAAGCGGTATGTAAGTGAAACTAGCAGTAAAGTTTTCTCCTTAGTGCAAGAAGCAAGATCCAGCAAAAGGACTTACAGCACTGGCTTAAAGCACTGGTAACTGGGTTTAGATCCCATTTCTGTCATGAATGTCCTCTTTGACCTTACACAAGCTACTTTATCAGTGTTTGTAGACGGATTGGACGACCCTGTTGGTTCAGGACTCCATGTACTATTGCAGGATAAAAAATAAAAGTGAAAAGATAAAGAGGCAAAGTTAAAACTACCAAAAATATTTTGGCAGCAGGTCAAGAAGGTTCATGAAGCTCCTTTTTCAATGGGGCTTTACTGAGATCTAAATGGAGGCAAGGCTGAGCTACGTCCCACTCCTCAGTCCTCCTGCCACCCATAGTATCCCCATACAGAGTTTATGGACCTGTTCCATAGCTCACAGGAGTCAGTGAAAGACCATCTATTGCTCCAGCAGATACGATTCGTGGAAGAAGTAGATACTACCATACCTATGGACTGATAAAAAATGATTATATTATCTTAGATAAATGAAGGAATAATTCATTCCTATCTGCTTATGCTGTCCTGACTGTCTGAAGAAAACAAAAGCAATATTAGCCATGTATTTTGAAAGCTGATGATCACTGATTATTCATGTTTAGGGATAAAATTGAAGACTATAATGGTACTCAGACATGATCTCATAGCAAATGATTAATTACCAGCTAGCAGTTTGCTGAAAGTCGCATCATTTATTCAGAGCCATGGCAAACCATGACTCCTTAAAAAAGTAAAGTGTTTGCACAGGCTTGGAAATAAATTAAAAATGCACAGAGATCAGTTTGCATTAAGAGGAGCAGTGTGGGTAAGTACTGCAGCTCCTGTTTCATAAGCAACTAAATGCATTTTGGTG
The DNA here is from genome assembly GCA_026212715.1 of Elanus axillaris. Lineage (NCBI taxonomy): Eukaryota > Metazoa > Chordata > Aves > Accipitriformes > Accipitridae > Elanus > Elanus axillaris. The sequence continues at coordinate 6,387,940 of JANZLQ010000061.1, forward strand.
TTAACTCAAAGGAATTTGGCTGTGTCTATCATCATGGTATCTGTTTATATCCACTTCAACCAGTCAGGAAGACTTCAAATAAAGTGTAAAAATCAAAAATCAAAATGTCATGTTATAGACATCATAGATGTACAGGGAGTAGTATTGTAAAAGCTGGCTACAATATAAGTCAAGAAAGAACAGATAATTCAAAGACACATTTGAGCTTAGGACAGTGTCTCAACCCTGGCAATATAAGTTATGAATACAAATCATGACAACTGGATGTTGAATATCAGGGAAGAGGACCATATTATGTGACAAACGGTCTCACTGGAATGCACTTCATCAATGCACATTCATTAGAAAACCTGTAGCTCTGTAAATGTTGCCATCCACAGACATGTCGCCAATCCCTAACATGCAGAAAGTGACAAATAGAAAAAAGAGGAAATGGCTTTTAGGCATTTTATTGGGTTAACTGTAAAGCAACATATTAAGGTATGCACATAGCTTTGATTGCTGAGTTCGTCTTCAAGTTGTTTCACATTTTAAAGCATTTCAGTTCACCTTTACAAGTCTGAAGAGAGCTTTGAATAAATGCTACAGGAAAAAATGAGCCATCTAAGTTGAATAGAAATATGTTTTACATATCTTATCTGGCTTTATTAACTATCAGTGGAAGTGAAGTTTGCTTTTCATTTAATGTTTTATTGGTCACACAGAGATACACTTTGGAGAATGAGGTGCATGGCAGAGGTAACATAACCCAGGAAGGTGGAAAATTTTTGTAAAGGTTTTTGTAAACATGAGAGAACTCGGAGACAATTATACAAAGAACCAGGGAGAGCTAGGTTTGTATAATCCTGCAAAACAAAGAATGAAAAAGCTCTTGTCTGTAAATACATGAGGTGGGTGGGAGGAAAGAGAGGCGCTATTTATATTAAAGAACAATTCCTGGCACAAACCTGCTTAGATATACACTGCCTAGGATTAAATGTGAACTGGGAATTAGAAAATGATGTTGACATTGGAGCAATGAGATTACAGACCCTATGCCCTAGGTGCATTCACTGAGGCTCTGGTTGCAACAGCATAACTGAGATTGGGCTCTGGTTCCATTTATACAACTATCAAACATCTCTTTTGTGTGAAACAATACAGCATATTCTCTCTTACTCACACCAGCTATTGTCTGAATGAAAAATGAAATTTTCAATAATTTATAATTAACCCATTAATGAATAAACTACCTGAAATGTATAAAACCTGCATTGAATGAAACTGTTACAAATTACTTCATTGTCCCGAATACTCTTAGCTAGGAATAATGGCCATTTCAGACTTTCTTTCTCCTGGAAAATAATTGAACACTTATTCTCAGGCCAAATTTGCAGACACGAGGTTTTAATTAGAATGCTATGGACTGTAGTATCTAATTGCCGTAATTATGCAGACTACAGCCTGAATTGTTAGGGGTAGCACTGGCAGTCTTGGTGCTTCCTCAGCATCAGTGTTTCCCAGTAAGTGATGAAAAACTCACTGGTGAGGTAGATCTCACTGGCAGGACTGCCTGGTCTCCAGGGTCCTTGTGAAATCTCCATCCTTGGAGATACTCAAAATTTGACTTGACAAGGCCCTGTGCAAATGGCCGACCCGTGAAGTTAGCTCTGCTTGGAGCAGAGGGTTGGGCTAGAGATTTCCTGAGGTCCCTTGCCACCGAAACCTTTCAATGCCCCCATCAAAGAGCAACTCCGTCACAGTGAAGGTGCAGGTGAGCACTAGGCCAAAAGGGAACAGACCTGGGCTTGAAGGCAGGTAAAGAGACGATAGCAGCTGCGGGGGGTGAGGAAGAGCTGTGCCCAGTGGGATGCATGCAAGCATGGGCAGGCCCCTGGGATGTACCTCGGTGACAGCAGAGCCTGCCATGGCAGTCCTCTCCCTCCTCCTCCTCTCTACCTGCAGCCAGCAGGGCTGTGGGTGGCAGTGACTTAGTAAAGTGACTGGCTTACCAGAGTGTACCATTTTGGGCTCCCCAATACGGGATAGACATTGGTAAGCTGCTCTCTCAAGTCCTGCTCCCTAAGACACCAATCAAATAATCCAGGATGTTCTTACAGTGTGAAGGTTTGACCCTCATGAAGATTAGGGTATATGATGTTCTCTCTCCAAGCAATGCTTTAAGGTTTGCCCACCTTCAAAATGGCACCATTTCCCCTGGCTATTTCAGGGACTGAAGTCACAGCTGCTACTTTGAAAAAGAGGGTCTCTGCCTTTGCTCTTCCTTCACTTTCTGTGTGGTAGAAGCAAGGGCTTCCGCCTTCCCACATGCAGGGGATCCACCATCTCCCTGGGCAACAGCTGCACCTTCATTCTTCTGAGGGCAGTGGGAGGCCCTGAATCTGTTGAGGAGGAAAGGAAAACAAAATGGCTTCATTAGAGAGGAGCTTTCAGTTCTGAAAAATAGTAGCCAAAATTCATACCTTTTAAGGAAGAAACTCATGAATTAACAGCAGCTTTGGTTTACAGAAAGCCTGAGAAGGTGGATAAGTATGTTTGTGATGCATGCATAAGAAATAAGGGAAGAGGCAGATGAATAGGAGAAGGAGCATAGAAGGATATATGCTGGGGCTGCAAAAAATCAGTGGCAATCCAAGGTATGGAAAAACTCCTTTATTTATTTAAAGTCTAGAGAACTCATGTACTTTCCTATTTAAAAGTGGAACTTCTTTCAGCAAAATGGTAAGTCAGCTTTTTAGTGAATCACTGAATAGAGACAGGTGATTTTGGAGTGGGAGGAAACAAAAAATTCAAATGCATTTTTAAAGAAAACCATTTAATCTAAGATAGAGCTGAAAGATTAGTTTGTACATCTCCATCTCTGACCTTGTTAAGATCTTTTAAGCTATATAAGCACGTTCTTCTTGGGTTTGTAATGATTGGCTTGGGGATCCATTATAACAATGTAGCATTTTACCACTGCTTACTGCTGTGGGATTAACATTACTCAGTTGAAATTTCAGTTCACTATATATATCTTTGACATCTTACTGACAGACTTTATAGAAAATAAGACAAGAATCTTTTCCTCAGAGTCTCAGGTACTCTGATGACTGTCAGAGGTAAAGAGCCAGCTCAGCTGAATCAACAGCCTTTCCTGACACATGACTAAGGGCTTAATATCCCAGTGCTCCTAGTGAATAATACTATTTAAACCAAGGTGTCTGGCTTTTTAGCCTTAAATTGCTGGCAGTAAAAATGAAGTCAAAGGCCTTTGGTGGTGGTGGTGGTGTATACATATTTACAGACTGTGTTTTCTTCTTCCTTCCAGGTCTTGGCTTTTGTTACTCTATTATAAAGGGCCCTACTAATGCAACAGTCCTTGCTGGTTCAGAAGCCCGGTTTAATTGCACTGTGTCAGTAGGATGGGTAATTCTCATTTGGTTGTCCAATGGAAATCCTGTCCTCACTGTCATCAATTCTCAAGGAGCTGTTGAAACATCAGACCGCTTCACCTCTCAGAATTATACCAGTAGCAATGCATTTACCTCAGAGCTGATCATCCACAACACCCAGCTGAGTGACTCTGGAAAAATTGAATGCAGCATCCAGCAACATAGTGAGAATAGCTTTGCGTTTCTTTCTGTTCAAGGTGCGTATAGCCACCAATGGAAAGCTATTTTATTACACTGCACTTAAAGGAATACTCTGATGGATCACTCAAATTATCTCTGTGAAGGACTACATGCTCTCATTTACCATCCTTTGCCTCCTGTCCTCCTTGTCTTAATTTTACTGTCAAAACAGGTTTCAGAGTCACATCCAGAATACCATTAATGAAGGTTATAACTGCCCTTGTTTTTTCCTTTCCTTCTCTTATTCTTTATTGGATTGCATTAAAGTGCCTGAAGGCTATATCAGGCTGACCAGCATTCAGTCAAAAATTATCTTTTGGCTAGAAACGGTATGGATTACCCCTATGCACATCTTTGTACATGAACATTCTGCTGTCTTTAGGGCAGATCTCCCTCCTGCTTTCTGACTCAGGAATCAGTCTGTAACCAGCTTATTTAAGTTTGATTTAATGGCGTGTAGAAGTAAAGCCCTAGAAACACAAGGTGATACTCTTCATATGATTGCTGCTGCAATCTACTGTTTCCAAGGAATAAAAAGTTCCTGCATATCAAGCCCCTGTACATGAGACTTCTTACTCCTCTCTGAAGCATCAGTAGTGATAGGGTGCAGCCAGTAAAGCAAGATCTAACCACCAGACACTAGCCATTTGTCAAAGAGGAGCTTCATGCAATGAGAACATCTCATCATCTACCTGTAAACATTTCCTGATAAAACCTGAGCATACTTAAAACTTAGAGAGAAACACTGTTATTTCATTATGTTTTCCTTCAGCTGGAAATATATCAGGATGGCTAAAAAGTATATTTTCCTGCTTTTTATTGAAAAGATACCAAAAGCTGAGACTTGTGCTTTAGACATAATGGACAATGTGTCCATGAAGTTGCAATATCTGCATGTTTATATAATGCATATGATATATCTGTGTTAATAATGATTGGTTTTGACTTCATATCTCAAGGCATAGCCATTTCTCAGTAGCAAGATAAGATTTAAAACTATCAGCAGGAAAGCAATGCAGCCAAATATTCTGAAGGAACGAAACATCTTTTCCCTCCTACAGTTAATGGATCTTTATTCATCAAAAATAGCACCTTAACAGTAAAAGAGAACAAAACAATTGAAATTGTTTGTGAAGCCTTAGGATGGGCGCCATCTCCAGACATTACCTGGATGACAAATGACTCTTTCATTGATAAATCGAGGTATGTTACCCAGCACAGTCAAGGATCTAATGGCCTCCACAATGCTCTGAGCATCCTAAGTTTGACTCCAACGGAGACTGAGATTTTGACTTGTTTAGCTGACATAGAAGCACTCCCTAACCCTCAGAATGCAACTGTAACTGTTATTTTTGTCAACTCTACTCTAGGTAAGTGAATATTTGTTGTACTTTGTCTATACTGTAGTGCCTGTGCTGTACTGCCTATACTCAGAACTGTGATTTTTGTTTTGTTTTGCTTTTATTTTGAAAAGTCTTTTACTTGCAAATGGAATACTATGAGATGTGCAAAGGTGATAAAATTAAGACCCAGTAGTCACAACCTGATATATAGGTAGGGTTAAATTCATATCTGTGAGAGGACTGGTACCACAAATGAACCACAAAGTCCAATTGAGGATTGAGCAAGACAAAATAAAAGCAGTACATCTGCCACTGACTCCTACTATGGATTCACTGCTAAGAAAACCAGCCTTTCCTCCTTGACCAAGTAAACATCTATTGAATTTAGATGTTATATAACCTTGATTAGACCATGCCTGCTATATTAACATAATTTGTTAGCCCTCATTTACTCGAAGCCAAACCCTCAGGTGAAATTGTTCTCCATAATATTCAATACCAGTTTTACCACTGACTTGGAAAAAAACCCTGGATTTCACTCCCAGTTTCTGCACACAATCCCAATTAGATTCTGTACCAGCACTTCAGGTGCAAATAGAAAGCTCTCCATATAAGCAGTGACCAGACGTGATGCAGCTGTTGTAATATGGTGGTAATGTTCCTGGCACCTAATTGCAGATGGTAGCATTTATATGTAGGAACTTCTATAGTGTATACCTATCACCAATGTGCTATAACAAAGTCTTTGTACGTGTTATAGTCATCCATTAGAGAAGAAGAATTAGGTCACCAAGAGAAGCTACATATTCATGGGCCTTATCCCAAAGTCTACTTAGATAGCAGACCCATTGGGCCAGCTTTCCTCTTCCTGGCATGGTCCCTTTCACATCTTAGAGGAAGGTAAAAAATGTCCTGCCGCAACATATGTGGAATTCTGTGGATGGTACATTTAGTTGCTTTTTATTGCCTTTTATTTAAGGAAATTCAAGGTCACTTTAATCCAAGCATGGATGTTGGGCAAATCTCTCAAGAACAGTTAGCAAGACCTTTGATAACCCTAAATATTTTTGCTAAGGTTATCAGCATTTTCTGTAATGCTGCTGGTCTTTGGCCTCACTGACATGCTATGAAAATAAAATTCTGTAATTTAACACATTCACAGTACTAGGAGGCTCATCAGGAAAGGGTGATTTTTATCTGGTCTGTGCTGCCAGTGTGGAACAAAGCAAGTGGGACTATCACTACAGATCTGCCTCACAATCTAACAGAATGCTATGAGAAATGTTTTTCTTTTCCAAACCATAGCACAATAAGAGCAAGTAAGATGACATATCTCCTTGTGGTTTAGGAGTGCTTTATGCAGACAAGGGAAACAATACCAAACCATCCTTAGGAGCATTTCTCTGTTGGGACTAGCCAAGTGTCTCAGCTGTCAGGTAGAGGACTCTCAAGGCAAACTAAACTTGAAGCACTAGCTGCATGGCAGGGAGCTGAGGTTATTGAGCATTGGTGTTTTAACCCCTGAGGTTACTGGGCATCATGGTTTAACCCCATCTGGCAACTAAGCACCACACAGCTGCTCGCTTGCTCCCCTGGCAGCGGGATGGGGGAGAGAATTGGAAGAGTAAAAGTGAGAAAACTTGTGGGTTGAGATAAAGACAGTTTAATAGGTAAGGCAAAAGCCATTCATGCAAGCACAGCAAAACAAGGAATTCATTCACCACTTCCCATTGGCAAACAGGTGTTCAGCCATCCCCAGGAAATCAGGGCTCCATCACATGTAACTGTTACTTGGGAAGACAGAATGCCATAACTCAGAATGTCCTCCACTTCCTTCGTCTTCCCCCAGCTTTACATGCTGAGCATGACATCATATGGTCTGGAATATCCCTTGGGTCAGTTGGGGTCAGCTGTCCCAGCTGCGTCCCCCTCCCAACTTTTTGGGCATCCCCAGCCTACGCACTGGTGGGGTGGTGCAAAAAGCAGAAAAGGCCTTGACCCTGTGTAAGTACTGCTCAGCAAAAACAAAAACATCCCTGAATTATCAATGCTGTTTTCAGCGCAAATCCAAAACATAGTCCCATACTAGCTACTATGAAGAAAATTAAGTCTAGCCCAGCCAAAACCAGCATGCTGCATATAGGCACACTGTCTCCTATGGTGACACAGTCCACCCTGCAGTGACATCCCTTGTATTAGCCTTATCCTGTGGTATGGGAAATGCATAGATTATATGGAGTTTTTTGCAGTGGGACTATGCATCCCTAGCTGTCTTCTGTACAGAGTTGGGCCTCGAATCTGTGTTTCTTTTCATGATGTGCTGAACTTCTATAATCATGCTGACAGCTTCTCTTGGTGAAATGATTATTCTGTAATGGGTGAACACAGCACTTACAAAGACATTCTTATAGTGGATTGGTGAGGGGTTTGGTATAGAAGCTTCGACATTAACTGAGGAGGTTGAGTAACTGTGCCTTTTATTTTAAGTATGAGTCATTATTAGCAAGCCTTTTTCAGAGGCACTTGCTTTGTAATGCAGTTAAAAAAGGTCATTTCACCATTCTTAATATGACTTTTTTGTAGTCACATTGATCCTAATTACTGACTAAGCAAAATAGAACTATCCTGAGGAAATTAATAAATTCCCCTGCCTACTCATTTGTAAAGTACAGAGGTATCCACCCTTAGTTTCCATAGCTACTCATTGTAAATCAGAAGAGGAGAAAAACAGATGTCATGAAGCACAGCTAGTGTATAATTAGTGATTGTACAGGACCATCATTCATTTCTCTTTGGAAAGATTTGTCAGGATACGAGAATATGAAGTCTTTAAATTATTAGAATGAAATAAAGACATGGCATTTATGACAGAGGAAGATATATAATGTATATATATCACACTTGAAATCTCAGAGCTTGTCTGACTTTTCATATACAGACTCAGCCTTAGCTAGCTGTTCTCAGGAAAGAATATGACTAGCTTCAAACATCTAAGGAGTCCTTCCCAAAACTACTGTGGTATCAATTTTAGCTTTCACTTAAAAGCTTGAGGAATCAAATTCCTCCATGTTCCCCACAAGCAATACCTGCCCATTCACAAGAACTGCAACCAAAATTCTGAGCCCTCTTCAGCCAGCTGTCCCCTCATCAATGAATATCCTACCTTCCTGCACCTCTAGATCAGTCTTAATCTCAGACCTTTCCATACAAGGTGATGCATTTTTCTGTCAGTCACTCCTCCTTCAGAGTTACCTCACTCACAGTGGTGTTTGGGAACTCCTATAGAGTTATCCCAGCAGATGCATTCATAGAGCTGTTATTGGGAAATGGAGTCCATGGCAGAGTCCCTCAGCTGAGCCCAAGCTCTCTTTGGCTTCAAGTGTTGACTTCATGTGGCCTTTGATGTACAGATGATGAAGAGAGGGGATCTGCCATGAGCCAGATCCTCCTCTGCTTTTTAAGTTAGCCAGAAAGCTCCAAAGTGTCCAAGAAGTGATGTGCATCTTTTTCTGGTCTCTCATTTCTCCTTGGTCACCAGCATGTGCCATGGAAGATCCCCTTTTTTGCAGATACTTAGACCAAATAAATTTTTGAGCAGCTTTTGGAGGAGCCAGAGGTCTGGACAGCAGCAGAGGATGAGCCCTATAGGCTCAAAGGAAGTGACTTTGTCCACACTAAGCACCTCATGTAACTTGGTGCGGATTTACTAATGGGGCTAAAAGGAGTTTAGTGCCCTCATGCCTTAGTGCTCCTCTGCACCCCTACTTGCATGTTGATCTGGCAGCTCCTGCATCATACCTGCTGGTCCCAGCTCCAGTTTCTTTCTGGATCCCCCCAAAACTGGGGCAAAACTACAATGCTGAAGTGCTGGGAGTGTTTGTGTTGTATCCTGTTCTTCTCGCTTCAACTCCATAGATTCTGTTTTGGCATGTAACCTGAACCTGACAGGGAGTGAAATACCTTGGTGTGGCAGCCAGCCTGGAGGTATGGGCCAGTGCAGGTGTGTTTAGCTCCTCCCTTCACACTAAGGTTAAGATTTCCCTTATAGCTAAATACCTGTCTTCATATTTTAGGCATCTTGAAATCCCTGTGGCATGCTTTATGGAAAAAAAAATATGAAACTAGAAATATTTGTTGCAGTACTTCTAGATAAAAATATTACAAACATGTTCATAATCAATTGTAATGACAACTGATTACAGCCTACAGAATTAACTACTAGTTTGCAGGTTACTGAGTGCTTGTTTTCTCTAACAGTCAGAAGAAATTCAAAACATGCCAATTAAACATTAGGATTAGAGAAGACTGGAACAAATTGCTTAATCATAATGACCTGAGCTTTGGAGAATGCAGACTCCTGAAAGCGGTTCAAACTTTGTAGGAAGCTCTGGTCTTGTATTTTTGCAGTCTGGAATCTTCAAACCCCAAACATATGCCCAGGCAAATTTGTAGATAGAAAGGATTTACATTATTCCCTGCCATCGGTAAACCAGCAGATACTGTGGTTCACGCATCAGGGGAATAGCCCTGACACTGTGCAGCTACCAATCACCTACATTGCTGCGGTACCTTTTCCAGAGGCTGTCAGCTAACTGTGGCCATGCAGGTGTTAACTGCGACCTCTAATGAGGAAATGACAATCATAAACAGAGTGCAACAGAATGTATTTTGTCAAGTTTGGATGTGTCTCACACCTGTAATTTGGATTCTAAAGAACTCTCAAAATTACTTTGAGGCTATTTTTCAAAGGGTAGCCAAATTAGAGGTGTTTCTGTTTTTTATTTGGTTAAAACCAAAGGGCAGGATGATGTGAAAATCAGAACCAACATCTTCCTTGTGCATCCAGATACATAAGAAATACGAGGTATTTTTAAAATTTAGTGCACGTGGGAGCTTTGTAGGCAACTGTTTGGTCATAGCAACCAATTTCAGCAAGACACTGAATTATCTTTAAATCACCTCATTTAACTCTGTAGATTACAGCAAAGACAGAGGAGTAAGCTAATGTGAGAATGCCGGTGGAGGAGATGGGTTAGTAGCTGCATATGCCAAAATGGTGCTACTCTTTACAGGTTTTGCTCTTTGCTGTTCTTGCCTTATCAAGTATGTCCCAAAATCAAGCACCTGCTGAAATCAGTGAAAGAAATCCCAAGATGGAATTAATCAGAAAATCATATCTACAGGCTAGAGATCTTCTGTAGTAGTCACCTATGACTATTGCTGTGGTCTGTGGGGAGAAATGGATACTTCTTCAGAGTTATTCATCTTATTGAAAGGGGCACACACACATTTGGCCAAATGAATCGTAACCCAAAATACCTATTTTCTCTCCACTGACAAGAGCAGCTAGGCAAGATGCTTAATATGTGCAATATAGACATCTAAATTGAATCTTAACCCCTCTCCCCAACCACAAATGTCTCCAAAGGATGGGGGAAGGCCCAGTATGTCTACAAAATAAAGTTTAGGTTGGAAGATTGCAACCCTGTGTTTTTCAGAAGAGAAGTAGCAGTGGGAAAAGTTACAATTGCAATAAAGAATTTGCATTTGGAAACATTTTAAATTCTAGGGCACCATCCCTAAATACAGTGTCTGTCATTTGGAAAACACAGACTCCTTCTTAAATAATTAACATGCAGTTAATAACTTCTCACAGAAAAGGTAAATGTTCTGAAAAGGATGTTTTGAGGCTTTGATAGTACAATGTTTCTCCATTTAATTTAACAGAAAATTATTACAGTGAAGAGAGCAGAAGCACATGGGTTATTGTACTTGCAGTCGTGCTTTCACTTGTTGGTATTATTCTTCTGATCATTATTATTGTGGTTGTCGTACGCTGCTGCTGCCTAAAGAAGAAAGGTAAGTGGACTTTCACAACTGGTCTATATATTAAAAAGTATCTTAAGTTAGTTATAAATCTCCTAGTTATGTCAGCTCTAGTGTAGTGCAAAGACCTGCGAGCAGAAGTGTGAGCAGACAGATCCTGCTCTTAACCATGATCTGGTTAAGATGCTCCTTACTTTCATCTTGTTGTTTCTCCTATAAATTGGTTCCAAAGTAATCAGTGACCCATTGGTTTTGCTGTTCACATTACCTACAAGGGGGTAGTGTTTTTCAGGAATACGTTAACTTTCAATGACGTTTAGTTCCTATGCTGAGTTTTTTTGTTGAAGCACACCTTCAGCGCTGTGTGTCTAATTTCCAATTTCTGTGTAAGGTGTTCTACAGGGGTGTTGCACAGTTTTGTAACAGAGGAGAGATGCCCCTGTGGTAGGTAGCTGGAACACAGTGCATGCTGCAAGAGGAGCTCTAGTAGGTCACATTTTACTTGCCTGCATTTTAAACATTCCTTTTTTTTTTTTTCCCTCCCCAGGATCTACATATCAAAATGAAATAAGGTAAGCTGGACGAGGTGGGATAATTTTTCCTTTTAACTAAACTCTTTCGGGCTGCTGCAGGATGGTGAGAGGGATGTGCCCGTTCCCATGGCCCAGCACCCCCAGGAAGCTTGGGTGCTGCCCTGCTGTGTGACCTTGCCCACTTCTGTGCACACAGCAGAGGAGGGCAGGCAGTGTGCAGGGAAGGGGACTGACCTTAGGGGCGAAAACCGAGGGCCGCAGCTCGCAGAAGGCGGTGAACTCTCTCCCTACAGCACGCTGGGTGAAAAGAATCAACACCCCGCCAAGGCTACCTCTCTGATTCAGCAAGCGCAGAAATTGCAAACTGCAGATAGACTCCTACTGAAGCTGATGGGCAAAGCCAACCCTTCAAAATTGCCTACAGCCCCCGGAGAAGCGGGGTGTGTGTGTGTGTGCCCTGCCTGCCCCAGGCCGGCTGCCCGCAGCGCGCCGGGCGATTGCCCGCTCCGCCACAGGAGGTCACTGCGAGCCCGGCAGTGCTGCTGGGGCTGCCGCGGCTGCGGGGGGGGACGACGGGGGACGGGACACCTTCGGGCCGGGAGCCTTGCCGCTAGCTAATTGGGGTAGATTGGCAGGCAAATTAGACGGCCTCCCCCCTCTTGTAAGGGTCGCTAGCGTTAGCCTAATAAAAATTAAATGAGGGAATAAAGCTGCCCCGGTGGTGGGTGTCAACACTTAATCGAGCGATCCTCTGATGGAGTTCAGTACAAAGCTGTTGGTGCGTTGCTGCATTGAGTTGGAAAATCTTAGAAATCATGAGCTAATGGTTATCAGCATTAAGATCCTGTTTGTCGGTGCCAGTGCAGCTGTGACAGCAACGTCAGTGAGGTTATTTGGAGTTATTTTTTCTAAGCTGCTAGGGAGCATTGTAAATTCATACTCTGCCTACACTTGTGGGGCAATTAACTCCCCATCTCCTAATGAGTTTACAAAATGTTACGCCGCATTGCCTCGCACTTCAGTAACACCTAGCTTCATTAAAGGCCTCTTGTGGGGAAATTTTGTGAAGGTCTATTGACAGATTTCCATTTATAGAGCTCTGTATTGATACAAAACAAAATAAGGAAATAGGTAAACACTATTTTCTCCTGAGGAAATGATGCTAATTATGCCATACCATACCAGTAAACTTCCACATGATTTCTTAGTTTATGACACTAAATTGATCATTTTACCAAGTGCAGCTATATAAATAGGGCAAAACTACATCAGCAGGAAATAGGAGGTCAAAAGCAGGTACAACTTGCATATAGGTTTTGCTATGAATAAAGTCCTACAAAGCCTTTTTGCTTGGATTCTGACTTGGTTCTGCCAAAAGCCTTCAGCAAGGGTCAACCCTATAAGGCAAAATCAACTGAACACACAGGGAGGCATCTGCCCAGCAGCAAGGACTGGTACGGCCGGTTCATGTCATTCCCAGGCCCCTACCTCACTTACATGGGTCTGCACAGTGCTTTCTTTCAGACAACCTGAACAGGTACAGAACAGGGCAAAACATTACTTTCCCCCTATGTCTTTGAATCTGGTCTGGGCAAATACAATTCTATCTTCATGACAGAATGTGTGTTTTTAGATCTCAGTAGTAAAGTTCCTATTTTCCCATTACCTTTAAACATGAGTTGTCATACTGACTTCATAAACGTTGCTTACACTTCGAAAGTTAAGCAAATGCTTAAGCAAATACTTAAGCACTGGGATGAGTCCAGGCTCTACGGCTCAGTTTGGACTTAGAAACTCAGTGTTGCACAGTTTTGTAAAGTTTTAGTATGTCTAAACAATGACACTGAAATCACAGGAATTATTTACAATCATTTACAGATTTTTAGGTCAGGTGGTTTTTTTTCTTGGGGGGGAACCTACCTGCAGTAAAAAGAATGGTGATTGTCCAGATTTTGGAAGCTGTGTTGTAGTAGTAGTGACGAAGTGGTGAGACCAAAGATATATTGCTTTGCTTCCCACATTTATTTTTAACTTGGCTGGCTATCTTGCTGTACTTCCCACACATTTTTGTAGCTGCTTTTGATTTGGCTACTACACTGAGTTTGTTGAGATCTAAGGATCAGATAAAATAGACAGTAACATGTTGAGGTGGTATTCCTAAAATCTTGTCTTCTAGAGCCATGACACGTTTCTTAGTGGTATTTAACTTGTTTACCTCCTAAAAAACCACATAGTCATAGCTGGCTTGTCAGATTTATGTGTGCATGAGTAAAGCTCATCCGAAGGTTTGCTGGCCTGCAAAGTGATTCCTCCTAAACATAAAAAAGTAAATGTAGCAGATTCCACAAATATTGCTAACCAAGAATATTTCCCCCTTTCTCTACAAATCCCTGGGTTGTCATAGTCCTGCCATCAGTTTGTGCTTGCCACACCAGAAAACTAGGCAAAGATGGACCTGGGACTATCCCGGAGAGGAGTCCATGGTAGGAACAAATGAATAGTAGCATCTCTTCTAGCATAAGAGTTCTGAGAAAAAAAAGCAGTCTTTTCTCACTGTGCAGCTACACAGGTCACCGTTCTGCAAATTCAGTGTTGTGTAACTTTGAGGGATTTCTGTCAACTTCACTGTGGCTATGCTCACTTGTAAAGTAAATTTCAAAATGAAGGATTAGCTTTGGAGTGTGCACACAAATCACTTGGGAGCTAATTGTGGGGAAGTCAGATAACATGCTTTTTTTTTTTTGCAATTGGCGGGGCTCAGATCACAAAAATTATGAGCTGCCATAAGTGATCTAGCTGGTGTTTCATTATTGGGCCACTGAATATCCTGTAATTCAGAATTAGAGATCAAAACTGATTTCCTGCAAAACCTATGATCTGGAACAGAGTCTTCACTCTTTGAAGATTACTCACTTTATTTTCCTGCTTTGTGATAGTGCAGCAGATGGAAACTTTCTAAACAGAATTTCACAGGTAATACTTCTATGGGAAAAGATTTTTACAAGCTAATTACTTGGAAGGTGCAGATGTGTTTTGCACCTATTTTTTCAGAAGTAAGACATATAATTTTTTCTCTGTAGCCTACTACCCAAGAATTCTCATATCATAATGAAGTTCTAATGACAGGCCTTTTTGTTCTAGAAAAGTTTCAGCTGAGAAGAAAAAAGATGGTGATTTGGAAAACAGGCAAAGGCACGGTAGTGAAAATCAGGGATACATTCCAGAGGAACTGTGGAACACAGAACAAATCCCAAGTGAGTCTAAGCTGATGAATCAAATATTGTCAAACTGCTTCTCAACACAGGCGTTTGGACAACATGTGAAGCCATTACATTACAAGATTTCACAATACTTTGTGAAGCACTTGTGCTTGGCCTGAACCTCTTCAGAACGTCTTGGATTTTCTAGTGCATGGTCCTTCAAAAGTATTGAGAAAACATCAAAGTTCTTTGCAGCTGAATTTAGTTTAAGTCCTGGGTTTGTTTTTTTAAATGCTTTGTTCTTCCAAATATTTTCTGGGGCCAGAGATGAGAGTACTGGATACCCATAGAATAGTCAATTTAAGCAATATTTTGCAGTTGGTCTGTAAAAACAAAAGAATCCAACAACAACAACAAAAAGGAACAAAAAAAAAAAAAGGAAAGAAAAAAGGCAGTTAGTGAACTATGATTTTACTGATAAATGACTCAGGCATTATAAATTCTAGTCCTTAAGCACAAAGACTGCTCAAAAGCAAATGTAAATCTCCACCAAATCGTTACCCACCACTTGCATTTATAAGCACATTATTATCAAAACGTTTAATCAAACACGTAATGACATAAAATTATTGTGCAGAGTCTATAATCCAGGCATACATCCTTTTCTCTAACAAATTGTGAAGAAATAAGTGCAGTGAAAAGATTTCAAGAGCATGTGTTATAGTAAAATGTAGCAGTTATAAAAAATAGAAGGAAAACCTGGACCAATTGATCCTACTGGGTCCTAGATGGGCTCCTTTCATATTTGTTAGTGTGCTGGGTTGACCCTGGCTGGCCACCAAGTCCTCATCAAGTTGCTCTATCACTCCCCCTTCTCAACAGGACAGGGGAAGAAAATAAGATGGAAAAGCTTGTGGGTCAAGATAAGGAGGGGGAGATCACTCACCAGTTACTGTCACAGGCAAAGCAGACTCCACTTGGGGTAGATTAATTTAATTTATTTCCAATTAATTACAGAGTAGGATAGTGAGAAAGCAAAACTAAAAACATCTACCCTCCCCCCACAAGCAGCGCAGGGGGACAGGGAACAGGGGCTATGGTCAGTCCATAACACATCATCTCTGCCACTCACTCCTCATCACACTCTTCCCCTGCTCCAGTGTGGGTCCTTCCCACAGGCTGCAGTTCTTTAAGAACTGCTTAAGCATGGGTCCTTTCCATGGTACAGTCCTTTAGGCACAGACTGCTCCAGCGTGGGTCCCCCATGGGGTCACAATTCCTGCCAGAAATCCTGCTCCTGCATGAGCTTCTCTCCATGGAGCCACAGCTCCTGCCAGGAACCTGCTCTGGTGCGGGCTCTCCACAGGCTATTATCTTCCCTCAGGGGACATTCACCTGCTCCAGCATGGGGTCCTCCACAGGCTGCAGGTGGCGATCTGCTCCACTGTGGACCTCCATGGGCTGCAGGGGAATCTCTGCTCCAGTGCCTGCAGCACCTCCTCTCCCTCCTTCTTCACTGACCTGGGGGTCTGCAAGGTTTTTTCTCTCATTTATTCTCACTCCTCTTTCCCAGCTCCTGTTTTGTAGCATTTATTACCCTTTCTTAACTGTTATTAGAGAGGTGCCACCAGTGTTGCTGATGGGCTCAGCTTTGCCAGCAGCAGGACCGTCCTGGAGCTGGCTGGAGCTGGCTTTGTCCGACATGGGGGCAGCTCCTGGTGTCTTCTCACAGAAGTTACCCCTGCAAGCTTCCCCACCACTACAAAAACCTTGCCATGTTAGCCCAACAAATTAGCTAGAGTTTGGCTTACAATATTAAATCATATTTAGCTGTATGCCTGAATGGCTTGTGGTTCACGCCATGGTGGACACCGAATAACAGTAACCTTGTATGTTCTTGTTACAGGAATTTCCACTCTTCCCCCAATGTCTTCAAAGTTCACTGTCCCTGCTGCAGATTTACATAACAGTCCTGTACCAAAGGTAATTGTAATGTTGATACCTTGACCTTTTCTTCACCCAGTGTGTATCATACCACATGCAAACATAGATTTTGGGTGGAAGTAGACATTTATAAGTCAATTACAGCTGTAACTGGGTAAGTGGAATGTCCCTTCAGCATTCCTGAATATTTGGCTTATAAGGATAAGTGTCCCGGGTGTTAGCCTCTGATTTAGATTGATTTGGGGGGATGGGGTAGGTGAGAGATGAGGGAGAAACAACCACCCCTGATATTTGGAAGAAATACCTAATAAAGCTTTTGTCACATATGTTCCCCTCGGCACTCTGTCACATCTTCCTCCCCACCTCCCTGGCTAAAATTACGAAGTCACAGATTTCCCCTCATAGAATCATAGAATATCTCAAGTTGGAAGGGACCCCTAAGGATCACCAAGTCTAACTCCCTGCTCCTTGCAGGACTACCTAAAACTAAACCATATGACTAAGAGCATCATCCAGACACTCCTTGAACTCTGACAGGCATTTGTCAAAGTCTGCTCTTTCCATTGCTTTTGATATCTTTCCTCCTCCAAATAACAGCTAGGCCTTTCTGCTGGCCATCATGGTGGGTAGCCCTGGCTGGGACAGACTTCCCATAGGTAAAGCCAATTGTCTTTTCATCATTCCTGGGATTAAAAAGTCTCATCCTCTCTCTCCACAAGCCCACTTACTACGATTAATTAATTCTTTCAGCCTTGCCAAACGGAGTAACTCTGACTTGGCTTTTGAGAATTCACCTCTGTTTATATTATACATTAAACCATTATAATGTGGAGGTTTGCTTTGCTCTGGGCATGTAATAATTCTGGACAGCTGTTACATATGTGCCTTTGCCAAAGTGAAGGTCTGCAATGGTTTTGCTGTTCTCCCAAAGTTGCCAGGCTGAAGGAGATGTGGATATAAGATGGAGGCACTGTTGAAGGTGAGGTTTGAGGTTCCTTTGCAAACAAAATCCAGTGTAGATACAGAAAATAAATGTGCATTTTTTCTGGATCATTTCTTGATTATATTTTCCAATTACACTTGTACATTGCTGAAGTTGCTTCAGTCAGGAACTTTACACTAATCTTAGAGACCTTTGGTATCTCAGCAGTAAGTGACGGAAGGGAAAGCACGCAGCTAACACCCAATCCACCCTAGAGCTTTGTCCCTTTCCATGTAGCTAACATGTAAAGAAGTAGAGCTCAGTGTTTATTCCCCTACTTGTTCTGTTCTCAGCTACCTCCTTTCGGAAGGGTGGTGCTGGGATCTCTTAGCTTCTAGCACAACAGCAACATGGATCTTAATTTATGCCATATATTTGTAAAATACATTTAGCACCTCCATGACGGTTTTTGCCAATATTCTCTTGGAAATGTGGCAGTGATGTGGTACCGAATTCCCTCCTCAACACAGTGATAACTCATTTATTTTTGAAGAGCTGTTTCAGCATGTACAATGCAGAAATCTGTCTTGGGATGACATTGCATATAAATCATCGCAGAGTGCGTCTAGTTCTTTTGGCGCACAATGTAATTTAGGAAGCACTCAATCAATGATTAAAACAATGATCACAATAATAGCAATAAAATAATAGCAATGATACTGATGTATTTGTGGCTGGGAGTTATGTTTGACATTAATTACTTGTCAAACAAAATACTATGAAAGAAAAGCTGAAAAGCATGTACAAAACAGCTGAGGGTTTGGTGTGAATCTATAACCCTGAACAACAGTTTCAAACAGTGTTCAGTACACTTATGAACAGAATCTTATGTCACTGCTTATGTTTACATGCACAAGGCATGTGGCACATTATGGTCTGCTATGAGAAGCAAAAGAGCTTGTGCTGAGGACCTCGTATCCACCCTATACACATTTCAAAGGGAGGCAGTAACTTCAGTTAGCTGTAGCCGTTTCCTAGTGACTGGGTGCTCATTAATGGTTGATGTGCACTGGTTGTGCACTGGGATGCCATTAAGCCATTTGGTGTCATCTGAAAGGTATTGAGTTTGGGTGCTCTCTTATAGCTCCACAGTGAGAATGATAGTGTTGTGAGTGGGGACCATCAGGAGACTGGATTCACAAGCATTGCATTCATGATCCTGATTCAAACAAACACAAATGTGGGTGCAGCCCTCCATGTCAAATGCTAGATTAGATGGCCTAGGAGGTCCCTTGCAGCCCAGTGGCTAGGGAAACATTTAAATCACTCACAGGCACACAGCATAAAGTTGAACTGTTTCTGTTAAACCAAGTGTCCCTGGACAATATTTGGTACAAGTCTGTTATGGTGGCTTCTAGCTGCATCAGTAAACACACACACATTTTTGAAAAATATCAAGAGATAATCTAGAGGTGGAAGTTATTTATAACTGGTTTATATATGTGTAGGAATATTTAGCAATCTAAAAATGGTTTGTGAAGGCAAGCTATTGCTCAATTTGAACAGGTCTTCTCAGTATATTGTGATGGTTCTGTCTTGTATAAGCAGGAGCTGATAAAGGTTGATGAAAGTTTACCTTAAATTGTGGATTTGCAGTCTGTGATTTAAATTTATGGCATTACATACGATAATGAAACATTTCCCAGACAAAAAAAAGGTTTTTCTTTTATGTCTATAACCTTCCCTTTTAACTACATAATAGAGGTTTTCTGACAAAAAGTGTTACTGGATGCATTCTGATAAAGTTCAATCACCACTGTTGCTGATATATTGCATAATATACGTTGTGGTGCTCTTTCACTGTATTTCTTGTCAAGTAGGAAAAATCATATGGCAAGCCATTTAACTGTTTGCTGATCAGTGCTGAATCAAACCATTTCTTCAGAAACCACCTGCCTTCTTGCCACTGCATTTTCTAAGCACAGAAAGTTGCATTTCTCAGTTGGCTTTCCCTGCCTGGATACTGGAAACATTCCCAAAGGTTTTTAATCTTTATTCTTCTGGAATTTCTAATGAGAAATAGGGGCTAAAACCCCATGAGGAATAGAAGTTATCCAGAGAATTTTTTCCATAGTGAAGGAGGTCATAAAGGGGTGAACTCCAACAAATTGCCTCTCTCTCCCTGGATAATCAAGAAAAATGAGCAAATGTCCTTGCAGTACTTCTATGGAGGTGAAGAAGAAGGAGTAAAGAACCTAAGTCCTCTCTCAGGAGCCAGGTGGGGAAGGAACGAGGAGCTCATCTGCTGATGGAAAGAGTCACAGAGACTGAAGACCTAAAGCCTTGTCTCTCTACCTCTACAAGGTGAAAGAAGTTAAGATTTCTGTGACTGGCTTCCTTGTCACCTTATGGGATCAGGATTAACTACAGCAACAAAGCTAGAAAATAGGTCCATATGGGCAAAGTTTAAACAGAGAGTTTTAAAATGAAATGAAGCTCATGGATGTAAGGACAAGATGAAGAGCAGCACAATCACAGTGAATGAAGATTTTTCAAGTTAGCATTTTGACTGGACTGAGGTGGTCGTACCTGCTGCACAGCTCATTCCACCCACTCCCAGGAGAAAACTGGATGGAAAGTTTCAGCACAGGTCAGAGGCATTAGGCAGTCTCCCTGCATCTCTGAGGGTATCAGCTTCAAATTTGATCCCTTCTGTTCCCTATGTAAAAAGTTACAATTTTAAATTATTTGAGAGATTAAGGGAGACTTTATGTCACAGGTTTTGTTTCCTCAGAAGTCCTTGCCTATGGACCCAAGCAGGTACAAAGCCTGAAATACCTGGTGGGTCTCACTGTAAAAGGTGACAACAGAAAAATCACTGAGGTCAGCTACTGGCCATTGAAACTCTTTGAATCAGAAACTAATGAAAAATGTTCACAGAAGATAAATGTTGCCCAGCAATTGCACTGATCAATTTACAACATGAACAAAAGATTTGGCAAATCATCTTAGGGAAAAGTAATACCTCAGCGAAGAAGAAGGGGGAAAAAAGGTGTGCAAGACATTTAAAAAATGATGAATATTGAACTAAATTATTGAGCTGAGGAAAAAATTACCAGCCACTGGTAGAGGAGGCCAGGAGCATCAGTCAGGGGTGCTGGAAGGTCTTCATTCTGATTACATTAGCCAAGAAAAGGTCAAATGGAGAGTAGAATTACAGGCTTCTGTTTAATGGCATATATTGTTACTGTCAGTGATGGGAGGAGAATCATTCTTGCTCCTAGTCCCAGGGCTAAGCCGCAGGCCAAAGGGGTGTTAGGAATCAAGGTCCTATCTGAGGGGCTGTTTCTCATGTCCTGACCCATTGCACAGAGCTCCTTCCAAAACCCAAGTGCAATGAGTCCTTATCTTGGCTCTAGCAGCTTTTGGGGCAGACCCACAGATGATTTTGGCTTGAACAAGGGACATAGGGCCAGTTCTACCAGGTCCTGAGTGCCACCTCCAAGGAACTGCATTTTTTCAAGTCCCACTGGTACAAAAGGAGCTCTAAGGACTCAGAATCCTGCAGGACTGGACAGTCTCCTACACAATCCTCATAATTAGTCCATTTAATATGCCATAAATGTCTCTATGATAAATCATAAGACCATTTTGTAAGAGGGAGTGAGTGCTTATTTATAGTGGGCCAGATTCACCTCTGGTGTAATTCAGCTGACTTCAGCACAGCTACAGTACACTTGTACTTACCACCACAGCCACACTCTTCCTCTCCAATCCAGAGTGAGTCATGGCTCCGTTAATGGGGAAGGATCTATTTTTCTTCTTAACTACTCCAAATGACACTATAAACTGGAAATATTATTTAGTTGTGGTTGTGGTTTTATACTGGCAAGGAAATGAATGATGAATTGTAGCTCCATTTATTGCACTGTATATAACTGCTCTGACTGAGGATTGTTTGAAAAGAAAAATTAAGCTATCAAAATCAAATTAAAAGGTCAATAAAAGAGAAATATAAACCAGTGACAGAAAATAATTTTACCCCTACTGATGAAATGTGCTATAGAGTATGTCATGTTATGATATTCATTGGTCAGCATATCTTGATTAAGAGAGTAATAAATATTGATGATACAGATATAGAAAAGGCAGGTGCAGTTTATAGTGTAATTTTTCCAACTATCTGTGGAAGAAGGGGAGGAGTGAAGTTATTTGGGTGGGGTTAACTCACAAAGAAATGAGAAGGAGTTTCCAGGCTGTATGTCTATTGATGGATGGGGAAATGTGCTGAGTGTACAAGTTGATGGAACTGGTTTGCTATTTGAAGCAGTAGTGTATCTGAATTATTCTGAGGGTATCCAGAACTTTGCGGCGGGTGCTTTCCTGTAAATGAAGTGAATTTGCAATAAGAATTAAAAACTGAGGGCAGGGGGAAAAATAACCTTCAGAAACAGAAAGCTGTGCTTCCCTGATTTTTTGTTCTAACAGTTAGCCAAATGTGTGATGCACGCAGACACATTTGGAAGTACTCCTACCACATTAATTTCAGCAATTTGTTCTAATGCAGTTAGACTTGGATTTTTTTGGCTGGCTAATAGCAGGCAAAGCCTTCAGTTTATCACACATTTTCACAGTGTCAGTGTCAGTGTCTGAGGAGCCACCATCTGTCAAATCAATTTAAAGCTCAGAGCCCTGTTTCATAATGCCAGATGTGTGTTCATCATTCATATCGTTGATGTCATATGGGTTGCAGAAATGACTACAAAATGCTTGTAATAGAGAGGTCCTTCTCTCATTGACTGAAGACTGGTATTCAAAACATCACTGCAGGATTCAACCCTGAAATCAGCTGATACACACTCATTTTACCTTCTGATTCATCCATGTATTGTTAGCTCTCTTTTTGTCTGGCTGAAGAGCTGGAAGGGATGGAAGGGTTTGGGCATTTCTTTCCCCAACAAAACCAACAAACTATGCAAATCTTTTCCCAGTATAATCTTCTCTTTATAGTAATCCCAATAAAAAGGCATCCAGGGCAGATAAGTCAACAGGCAGGCTTTGAAACATGTGACTGTCAAATATCTATGGTTAACTGGATGCCAAGCTGACAGTAGAAGGAGAATTCAAACTATGTAAAAGAAATGCTGTCGATATTGCATTCTTCACTGATAGAGGGGACTTAGAAGCTCACTCCTGTAATGCTGGGCTGTGCAGTAAACCACTAGAGCTATCTTTTTTCCCTTCAACGTGTAGGATGTAATGAATAATGAAACCATTTTTTCTCAGACTAGGACTGACAGGACTAGTAGAGCACTGAATTAATCTGAAAAAGAAACAACTTTGAAATCAAAACCAAGCAGAGGCTCTAGCAGCTGTAGGCTATCAGGGTCTAAATATGAAATTGTTGTTGTGGCCCTACTCCTCTGCATTTTGTATTTGTAATGTGTTGTATGAGATCTTCCACAGAATCAGAAAATGAGGTTTAGGTCACTGACCAGCAGCCAGCAGCCTCCATTTCAGTGAAGTTATATCCAGGGAACTGCAACGTTAGTGAGGCTATGTTACTTCAGAGAAAGCTCCACAGAAAATGGGCCAGCACACAGCGTGAGTTGATTGAAATTAATGAAATTATTCATTAATTGATATCAGAGCACAGTGAGAGTAAAATACAAGTAACCCAGGACATTTGCTCTAAAGCAAATAACTGTGAAAGAAGCGGCCAGGCAGAGGCGAGCCATCGTGGGCACAGTCCCCACCCCAGGAGCAAACTTGCTGCTCAGTTCCTCCTTTGGTGGTGAGGAGAAATGGCATGACAAGGCAGGGGCTGGATGGCTCATTCTCACAGATAAGGTTTTTAAAGCAAAAGAGGCATGCTTTGGTTACATTTTCCCCAGTGCTGTCAGGGAAGAATCCAGCTGGTGCAAGTCCTCTGACTCCCTCCTATTCAAAATCACATGCAAACCAAAATCTTCTGTACTACTGCCAGCTAATGGCCATAAATACTACCTCTTTCAACAACATCACTTGATGAACTTTCTGATTAATGTCTTTTTTCCTTTAGTAAATCTGGATGTAATACAGTGTTTTTGTGCAACACGTTCTGGGAAATATTCCCACTCCAGTATTTTGCTAAACATGGGATTCAAATAATGACATATTTCAGGAAGTTTCAGAGACAGTGTTCAATGAGGTGCTTTTGGACCCCCTCTGAAGTCTTCTGGTTACTCAGTATGCTAACTAGTTCAGTATACTTTATACTCAAAGGATGGTCCACAATATCTGGGAATACTTGCTTTCCACAAACATAACACTTGCCTTCAGCTTTTTTCAGAATTTTTTTTTTCCATTCTGTTTGCAAATTTGTTATTTTGTGGGGGAGTAATAGAAAGCTTCTCAAAACTCCTGTCCTAGTCAGAAAGCCTGCCATAACAGACCTGTAATTGATCAATCAGGAAATACCAAATAACTGTTCTGCCATAAATGGAGCAAATTTCATCATATATTAATCTCCAGGGTAACACAGACCAGAGGAAACTTTGGATGTGCTCTGGAAATGAATGAGTGATGTCTCTTTTCAGTACCAGTAAAGGTCTTTGGGCTGAACTGCAAGGAATTAAGTGCAGCAGAGAGATCTTAGAAAAGGCCTCTTAAGCAGAGACAGGCAATCCTGTTACTTCCCAGAGTGCCTCTCCTCTCTGCAGAAATAAACAGTAAAGAAGGGTAAATTTTGAAAACGGCAGTATGTTCTAGCAACAACAAAAAAAAAAGGGCGGGGAGGGGGGGCGCGGGAAGAGGGTTGTGTGTAAAACAGAAGGCAGCTGTCTTATGAAATGTTTCTAGGATAGTTATATTTATCCCATGGTTTTCCTTGAGGTGCTGGGACTCATTAAATACCAGAGACATGTTGTCCACATTTGTTATCTAACATTTTCCTCTATGGCTTACTTAATAATGTATATGTACCAAATGCATTATTTAAGATGTTTAATACTGGAAGAATACCAAGGCAATACAGACTGTACATGACTAATGCTCCAGAAACAAACCACAAGAAGATTGGTCCATAGTTAGGAACCAGCTTTGGCTTGATAAAAAATTCCACTGGGAAGAACAGTGACATTTCCATTAATTTCAAAGGGCTTGAGACCCTGTGGTGGGGAATTTGCAAGGAACAGTAGCCAGCAGATAGCATCTACCTGGAGGCAGATAAAACCAACATAGGGGCTGGCTGCAGCAAACCATTCAACTGTAGTCTTTCATTTAGGAAGCTCTCTGAAGATGCATATTTATAACTTTGGAAGAAATTTTCATTCATTAGAGGTACTTTGTAATTATCTATGTAAGGTCTCACTCCCATGTTTAAATATCCAAAATGTATGTTTCTTGGATGCATTTGAGAATGAATTTTTCTTTGTCTTTTCCTCGGCAATGATATTTTGTAAAAGTGCATAAGTAATTAGGACTGGAAATCCATTGCACTGATTTCATATGAGGATAGAGTTTTCAAAACTGCTGTGCATTTGCCCTGCACTGATCTCACTGGGGTCAGTTTGAAATCAGGCTGCAGTTGGTGGAAATGGAATCATGCCAGTTGTAGGAACTTTTAAAAAACACTTGCTTTGAATAAACACTGAGGTGTTGAGAGTGGTCTTTCAGATACATGAAATACTGGCATGCTTATTGTTGTAATTTCTGATGTATTTGGAAAGCAATGTCAGATGTTAAGGTTTTTTTACAGCTTAACAGGTAGTTTCTTTAAGAGAACCAGAGGAGAAATGCCCAACATCACATTTTGCTTAAAAGAATACAGACTGCAGAGTCCACAAGAAGTTCTCGGGTAGCAAAAGACCAATTAATGAATTCCCAGAACTGCCATCAGCGTATTGGATGTGAAGATTTTTTTGTTCTGCTGTTCATCCTTTCCTTCGTATTTAGATTTTGAGTGGGTTGCTGATGATATATTTCATTTTGGTATGATGCTTTGGGGTGAGGGTTTGGCAGGTAAACTCCTGAGGACCTTCGCGGGACTGCTGTTCTAGGATTTCTTTTAGTTCTGTAACTGCTTTTACTCTCCCATAGGTGCAGCCTCAAAGACGTACTGATTATCTGGTCAACCCAAAGAAAATCAGAAATGTGACACTTGTTTAGGATGTACTTCTCAGGGCAATTTCTCTGTCAGTTGCATTTTGCACATTTGGATGGCTTCCTGCAAGAGAGAAAGGTTAACATGAGTTCTCTCAGTTTAAGCTATAAGTTCTTTTTCTTTTTTTCCTCATGTAATGAAATAAAATTGCAACCTTTATAATGTAGCATATGATATGTCAGCAAAATAACGGACATAAATGACAGCCTTAACTTGAGAGACAATTAATTTGATGGAACTCTACAAGAACAAGAATCCATGCTTTGGGTCCCAAGGGAATCAGCAAAACTCCTATCAGACAGAAATGTTATGTTATCCACAGCAAGACCAAGGACTGGAACTGCAAGAGATTTATTTGCTCAGAAGAACTGGTTAATGATAATACTGGTTAATACAATATCTACTGCTTTTTTTAATGTACTTTAAGTACAGCTGATCTTCTTGGGTTTATAGAACAGCAACATATTTTAATTTCTGTTCTGTAATAAAATCAAGGGAAGTTTTCATGGGGGCTGTTTCAAAATTTCTAACAAAACTATCTTTGGATCAGAAATTAATTTGTTTCATTTCAATAAATTTTTTTGTTAAAGCTATTTGTATTAAACCCGATGTTCCAGTTTTAAATAAAAACCAATCACCTACATGCCAAAAAAATCCTATTTTGATTGAAACGCAAAAATCTTAAGCTGAAAAATGTGGATTTGAAACTCCTGACTTTTAAGAGTTGTTGCTTGAATGCTATATGTCTCTGTTCTACTTGTGGGCCATGTTTGGCAGCCAAATGACTTGGGTCACAGCAAAGGGTGGCTGCTGATATTCATGCTGGGCCTTGTCATTTCATCAGGGATAGAGTTGATAATGACCATAGGAAATGCACTTTAGCTAGGCAACCTTGTCAGCAGAGCAGATCTGGCATATAGACCCTGTATGTACATTCCCAATCTAAAGATTATGATTTCAAGCTGAAATGTTTTGTCTGAAGTTTTGTATTTCATAATAAAAACTTCAAGCTTATTAGTTTTTTACGAAAAGGCAAAATTCTTCCAGAAAACACAAGTTATTTTCAGTGTACTCATCTTTCTACCCACTCAAAGCATTCTGAATTATTCAGTGTTTTGCATGTTAATCTTTTGTATGAACCAATGCAGGTGCTCTTTGCGTGCTGAAAGAAGCCACCACACAGAATTACTTACAGTGATAATCTGTGCAACAAAAATAAGAAATTTGAAACCTGATCTCAGGAAAAAGTTGGTTTGCATGTTTAGCATTTGGGATCTCATTAAATTGTGACAGATTGTTGCACTGCTAGTTGTATTTTCAGTCAGTCTGTCAGAACAAGTGCGGAGACCAATTCATGGTCTGCCATGTGCCATTGTATACAAAACTGTTTCAAATTCTGACCATCTTTCTGTCTTGTTTGTTTAAGGAGGAGCTTTGAAATGCATTCCATCGAATTCAATTGTACCAACAGCATGGTATGTAAATAGATTTAGTGTTATACAGAGAAAATATAAGCAATTTACATTGTGGAATATCTGGGTTTTTTCCTCAAAATAACCATGCACTGAGAGAAACATCTACTTTATTCTGATACAAGTATTGCTATTGCTGACATCTCCTGGTTGCTACTGTAGCTTAAAGTAACCTAAACACAAACAAAAATCCTCTTTATTAGAGGAATGTCCATTGAATGAGAGATATAGGCCCAGGGTAACACCAGCCTGTGAGTCGGGTATAAAAACCATGGACCTTTGGCTTTCTGTGCATGTGCATGGTTAGCAAGCCTTCTGGTTGTCAGAAAAGTAATCCTGCAGTACAAAAATGAAAACTGCATGGAGGCAGTGGTTTCCCAGCAAAAAAAGTCAATTAATCAGAATGTATTTTGAAAGGGAATCAAAATATACTGTGTTGTTTATCTCAAAGCCCTTCATTTCAAGCTTAACTTCGATATTATTTGGTATCATACTAAAGCAGCCAACCTAGAACTGAAGAAAACCTTTTCTCCAATTAATCTATACCCTTCCACATTAATCTAAAACATTGTTGTGTTGAGGCCATGGGCAAGAGGACACATGCTCTGAGCCAAGACAGACTCCTGTGTCAGCAATCTAGTGCCTTCCATGCTGGGGAGTCATCACTGAGATTTCGACGCGGTGCTACCTGGTGCTTGAGGCTCTTCAGAGGACACCAGCAGTGCTTCCCAAATTGGCTTTCAGGCTGTGGCTGAGCAAGAGCACCTCCCAGCACTGCTGCTGAATGAATGGGTTGATGTGAGACCCCTAATCTGGGAAGCATGTGAGACCCCCCCTTTCCTGATGACAGCCCCAAGCTGCTGCAGTCAGACATCAGGGGAGTGCAGCCAGGTCACCCTCCAGCTGTGCATCTTACCTGGGAGCTGGAATGTACTCCAGTGTGCCATGCTTACCTGGGGGACCACTTGCCAGCAGATGATTGCCAGCGGACAACACACAGCAGCAATAGGAATTACACCCCACTGACTGCACATCCCACTGGCTCCAGCAAACAAAGGTCTTTCACACAAATAGGTGCCACAACCATGGAAACGTACACATTAACCGGAGTCTGGAGCTATTTTCCTTCCTGCTAACTACAAGAATGCATCCCACACAGCTATGGTATACTCTTAACAGCATTAGCACAAGGTTAAAAATTCTTATGGTGTCCTTGAAATTTATAGTTAAGGGCATTTGTAAGCTTCTAGATTTGTTTTCTTCAGGTATGTTATACAGCCTGTATATAATTTCCAGTACTAGCTGTTACTTATGTTTGCACATAGAGCTCCACAAACAACAAAACATAAAATACGGAGACAATTTTTAGCACACAGGGAATATAAAATATGCAGGCACTTTCAGAAGACATAGTAGACTAAAAATATTGAATTTCAGGCACTTTATGGAGACACCAATCTTTTGTACACATGCATATTGATTTATAATTATGACTTGAGGGACATTTTAGTAATCTAGAAGTACCTAGTTTCTTGCTACTCACAGACTGTGCACAATCTGACAGTATAAAACCCTTCCACATTTCCTTACAAAATGTTCTGATTTGAATTCCATGCATGTATGTGCAGGCAAAAATGCACTGGAGAGAAACAGTATTTCATTTCACAGTAAGGTTTCCCAAAGTTGTCTCACAAGTTGGGGTTGGTTTTTTTTTTTTTTATTTCACAGAAAAATTCTGGCTACCTTTAATACGAAGCCACTTAAAAATAACACTGGCTTCATGTGGAGGTTTCTTTTTGCAATAAAAAGGCACCTCAGGTTTATGTGGGCTGATCAGAATCAACAGGTGAACTCTTACTGAAGGGTACTTGCAATATTGATGAATCATTTGATTTTTTACTGATTTGATTGAACAGAACCTCTATTTTCAATATCTATTTGGTAGAATATATAATATGTAGTGCTGCTAACTTACATACACCATTCTCAAGTATTTGGGTCTCCCAGCGACAGAGATGGAACTCTTTGGTTACTGGCCTCACTATCTCTTTCCTCAAAAGGATCCTGCATGAGGCAGGAAGGACACAGCTTCCCACAAGCTTCTCCAGCAGAAGATCCTGGGAAAACCAGAGGATGGTCCCCTCAAAGTGTGGCAGATAACTCATCTTGTTATCCTTCCCTCTCCACATATATAGACCTTACCTGTCTAGAATGAGGCCCACCCACAACTCCCCCTCCCTGAATTTCTCTAAACATCACACCTACATTCCCAGAAATACAATAAAATTAATCCAGTGTCCTCGCAGTAACTGTGTAAATAAAATTAAACAATCAGTACAGACTAAAATTGTCTCATATGGTCAAGCTATAATAAAAAATAACCCCCTAGCTGCTAGTAGAACACTGTTCCCAAAACACCTTTGTCATCTTAGTACTCTTTTTCCAAACAACCTCCAAAACCCCTTCTAACAATGAGGTTGAGAATTGAAATTCATAAAGGCACTTGATATGGAGGAGCACGCTCTCAGTAGATGCGACTTTTATGATTAGATTCTCCTCCTACTCACCGTGATCGACTCGTTCCCCAGGCTATAAACTACCTGTCTCTTCCCCCTAGGTGACAAGCAGCTTCATTTAACTTTAACTTTCTGTCTCTCACTTTCCTCCCTCTTTACCATCCTTTCTTCTCCACAGCTACCAAATGCCTTTTCTTTAAACAAAGGCCTAATTGATACATACCTAATTAACATCTAAGCATTTATTCTCAGCTTGTATTGAGCCCTGAAAATTGCTGCTTCTATTTCAGACCTGAATAAGGGCTTGCATACCTGAAAGTTTGCCTAATATGTCCAGCAATACCAGCTGATCTAATAAAGCATTCTACCTCTACCTGGAAACTTTCTCTGGCCTATGCACACAGACTGATGGCTGTGTATTTCCATCACCCCACCCACTGGGACCCCAGGAGGACACTATGCAAATCTCAGCTGACCTTCCTGAACTGCTGTTGGGAAAAATCGGAGAAAGAAAGAGAAGCCAAGCTGGGTCCACACTAACATGTGTGCACCAAACCTCCTCAGCCAGTGGAAAAGACAGTCGCGTTGTTGTGAAGGTGGGATTTGAGAGGAGCACTCTGCATTGCTGCGGGCTGTCGCTCTGAATGAGGTTCCTGCCCTTCCGCCCTGGGGAACTGAGTTTTCTCTGACCCATTCCTCACTCTGCTCTCTGTTCTTTGGGAGGTGCAGTTTGCTAACAACTCCTTTACATTATCCTAGAAATCATGGATTATTTATACTAGATTAGCACAGATAGTTATTTAAAGGAATATAGACATTTGCTGGCTCAGAGGAATATTGCAATAGGCTATTCCTTTTCAGCTCAGAGAATTAACGTCTGGGAGCTTCCAGTGTCATTTGGCATTAGCTCTCATAGCAGAACTCACGTCACACAGATGTTATTTATATTGTTTATTTTCTACTGTGGTATGATCACTCCCTCAAATGAGGCTTACACTGAGTGCTTTTTTTTTTTTTTAAATCATGTTCCAGCAAAACCCTCTGTTTGTTTTTGTTTTGGGGAAAGAATGCCAAAATCCAGGGTAAACAATACTGAGATGTTTTTATTAGAGAAGCCAAAGAGATCCATCTGAGCTGTGCTTCCAACTCATTAGCTTCCCATCACAAAAAGCCCAGGGGCTGTTCTGACCTTGGATCGGCTCAGGTCTGCTATTGATCCCCTTAGTCCCAATGACTTTCCAGTCAGATACTGATGCTGTAGTCTCAGCTCCGCTCACTTGGACCGTGTGTTTGTGCACCCTGGGTTTCTCTGCTGCAAACACCAGTATTGCTACCACCAGTTTTAGACCTGTGGGTCAGACCCCCTGCCCCACAGCTGACAGTCTTTCAGAGGTGGTGGCAGACTGTATTTTTCTTTCCCAGTGGAGTAAGGATTCACAAGGTGCTACAAGCTTCCAGATGCTGGGACTCTTCAGAGACACAGAGTTGCATTTAGATGTTACCCTACTGTCCTTCCAAGGGACAGACAATGAATCCACCTTGATGAGGCAATACATTTATTTGGTTTTACTACAGAGCCATACAATTTGTTAAAAAGAATGCTGTGCCATTTAGGTTTGTCTCAGCACTTCTCTTGCACGTTGCAGCACCTATGCAGAAGCCAGTATTCTTCATGATGATTGCTGATCCACACCAAAAGAGTGGCGGGGCAGCAATGCCTGCTTGAAAATTAGCCTTAGGTACTCTGGATTGCATTATTTTTGGTATAGACCAGTTAGACACACTCAAACCATGCAAAACAGAGACTGTTTAAAATACAAGAAAATTTAGCAGCCATTTTTGTGGAGATCTTGGAAATTTGCAAGGCTGCTCCCCGATCCTCTAAAGACATGTACATTAAGATCTACATTATCAGTGAAGCCCTTTGATTCTGCTGGTGAGGAGGCAGTACCTCAGCCTGAGCTCAGAAAAGACTTTAAATTTGATCACTGTTTCATAGTCTCCATTTGTGAAATAAACAACTCAAAGAGGACAAAGAGAGATGAAGTGCCTATGCCGAGCCATCAAAATTCATTGCAGAAGCATTCAAGCTGGCAGAGGAACAGTTACTTTCCCCTACTGCTTTTATCCATTGCCAGAGCAGGGGACAATCACGGAAGAGTGACAAGGATGGGACTGCTGATCACCAGGAGTCCTCACACTTGGTGGTGGGGCAGTGTGCCACTCCCTGAGTGGATGGAGAAATATACTTTGAAGAATAGCTGTAACTGCAAAACAGATTAAAATAAAATTAACCCTTTTTTGCCTACAATTATATATGATGGTTACATCATGGATTCTGTCATACCGGGGCTATAGCTGGACTGTGCAATGCGTTAAAGCATGAGGCAAGGTTTTACTATGGCACGGTGCTCCTGTGGCACAGTGTCATACTGTTTTGGTGAAGAAACATGACCTGAGTATAATCTACTGAAATATCAGCAATATGAACATAAGACCTAATTATTGACTACCTTTCGCCTTAAGATCCTGAAAATAATTGTGACATTCTATATTGTATTGTGCAACCAAATTGGAGGAAATTTTATAACTTTGTATTCAATCACAAGCCAAGATTCTATTCCCTTTGTTCATGAAAAAATCTTCGCTGATTTCAGTGGGATAAGTCTATTTTAAAAGACCTTTCTTACTCGGTAGGACTGCCCAGAGTTACAAATAAATAAATTCCTTCCAGGGCTTCCATATTTTACTTTTTCCCCCCCAACATACAAAGATTAGCTGTGTGTATTAAATGTGTTTACAAGATGCACGTACTAAAGAAGATGGAACACTGGGAGATGCAAGGGCTGGAAAGTGCAAGGTAAAGGAGGAGGAGGCTGTAGTAGCACACATGTATTTCCACTGCTCTGAGCTGATACCTAATAGCTGAGGTCTTGGGAGATCTAATGAAATGAGTTAGCTTTCATATGCAATTTTGACAGCATTCATAAGAAGCTTGTCAGGGCCCTGAGTATGCCAACAGCCTCTGTAGCCATCTCTCTCTGCAGTCCTCTGCTGCAGCCTCTTCCACCCCATGCATCCAAGGGTTTAGCTGTCTGTGTTTGAGGTCCGCTCTACTATAATACGGTGATGCTGTTTAACCTTCCACCACACTTGTGTGAAGACAGCTAAGCTGTCAGAAGGAGCAGTGAGAAGCCTCACCCTGGGCCTCTGCCCATGCACCCTGTGCTCCCTGGCTTGGGAGCTCTGCCAGCCAGCCCTTGCTCCTCACCGGCCCTGTGCCCCGGCTGCACTCGCTGCCAGGACCTTGAACCTGCCTGCCATATGGACCTGTGCGCTCACCTGGGCTTTTGGCTGACCTGGTGACGGTCACTGGGGCTGCTCTGCTCTTCTTCCCTCATGGGGCTGTGCCCCTGGCCAGGAGGACCCAGCCCCTGCTGGCCCCCCATGCCCGGCAGCGTGCCTGCCTGGTGGGGCAGCCCCATGCTGCTGCTCCTGACACCATGTGCTGTTGCCGGGCCCTTTCTGAGCTGCCTAGAAGTTCTCAGTCTCCTGGTAAAGAGCTGTAGGGATTCCTCAGGTTGTAAGAAAGATTATATCGAGGGCAGATTTAAAAGTTGTTTTTACAGACAGCACAAACTAAGAGGCTAGTACACCGTCTGCAGTTTCCCGTGGTTGCACATTACAACAAGGAGCCCCTGTCCACCCATTTAGGAACAGAGTTACCTCCAGATTTAAAGGCAATCCTGCCACGAGGTAGTGAGGCACAGCATCTCCCCGGGTCGGTCCTGCTGCGGGGGCTCTTTCTGTAACAACCACAGCACTGCTGCTGCCCTACATCTCCCCCAGGACACAGGTGGGAGCATCCTTTACCCAAAGGGAGAAGCCGGACAGCCACTCACTTTGCCACATAACAAGGGAGCACAAATAGTCTACCGAGCGGTTCTACAGGGAAGAGGGAGACAAGCCATTTGTCTTTATTAATCTGTGCTCACTGAGCAGCCTGTGCAGGAAGGCCAGAGCCACTCGCTGCTGTTGCACCGTGGTACTGCCCCTAAGCAGGTGCCTAAAGAAATTGCTTCTGTGTCCAGAACTTTCAGCGCTATTGCTTTCCTGATGAGTAGCTGCAACAAAGTCTGAACTATGAACACCCAAGCTGCGCTACTGCAAGTAATGTTTTATTTCCCTTCAGGAAAGATTCCCCCC
>JANZLQ010000061.1:6421664-6434648 GCA_026212715.1 Elanus axillaris
CCCCCCTTCTTTGCAGATGTTTCTTTTCTCCCCCTCTGTCCTCAGTCTGTTGTCACCTCTCACCTTCTCAGCTGGCTGTGAAGCTCTGTGAACAGCCACATGGCAGAAGTAATAACGAAGGAAATCTATATCCCTTTACCCTCAGCGGCCAGACTGCTGAGAAATTTTGCCCTGCATTGCAGATGCGATTCAATTATTGCAATGAACCCAGTCAGAAAGAATTAATGAACACTTTCTAATGTATACTGGGAAGATTATCCACCAAGTCAGGGAGGTTTTCCTTCTTCTCTTGCTATATTGCTACACTCAGCATCTTCATAGCTAATAAGTTACAAAGCCTTAGTTTCCTTAACTTCAACTGCTAATCCCTTTTGACAGGGCAGAGGTAGATACAATTAATGTCAGATGATAATGAAGTCATTGATGGTGCCCTGAAATGGAAACTGTAAGAAGAGCCATGAGCTATGGTTACCAATGTTACATTACTTAAGCCACTTCTTTGCTTGTATTTGTTAATTTTGCTGCTGGATAAGGTTTGCCTGGCAGACACCTATGTCCTTTGTCCCCTTTGTAGCTGCTTAATGACAAAAGTTCACAGTGGGCAAGTAAGTGACAGTGCATGACAACTCTCATTTTCTGTGTTTATCCTCCAGGGAAGCACTGCCTTCAGACACGCTGGTGGGTCATTGACCAGGTTAATTCAAAACATCAACTGAATAGCCTGTAATTGCAACAATTTACATGTAAGTGCTAGGCTGTAACTACACTGGTTTTCCTTCCGCAGGTGCACAGTGCAGTGTATTCAGCTCACGCTGCCTAAGTTGATGTTATGCTCGAGACCTCATAGGTAAGAGTTCATTGAACTCAAGTTTGCTCTGTTTGCTGTGTGTTCTGCTTTGCAAACACAGTTGTCAAATGAATATAATTGCTAGCACAGGGTTGTTGGTTTTTTCCTGTCAAGGAGCAAGAGGACTTTATGAAGGCTTAAAGATCTAACTAAAAGGTCAGTTGGCATAATCAACAATTTAAGTAATAAATCTATTATCACGCTTTCAATTTCATTACCCAATTAATGATTCCTTCCCCTGGGTTAGAACTGGCATTTCAGTGCACAGAGCATGGTGACTCTCAATAGCCAGGTACGTTTTTTAATGTACTTTATGGCCAAGATAATTTATAACACAAAAACTCCAAAGGACATAATGGTTACTTTGTTCTCTAGGCATCAGTCATGTCTTCCTTTAAATTAGGAATGTGTATAATGGAACAAAGGGAATAAATATCTAATATGGAAGTGGACTTGAGTTGGGATGTTTATGTGCTTGCACATCTTTTTGTATGATATTCATTGAAACTAGCAAGAAACCTTCTGGCAATGGTCTTGGTCACAGTCCAAAATAGTACCCCCTCTTTTGCAGCAGTGAGGGATGAAGAACAAGGACAGGAAGGGAAAGGCACCTTTCAGCAGCAGAAAGAAGCTGACTCTTGAGTCTTCTCTGCTGTTGTAAACTAAACGTCATTCATTCGAAACGATTTTGTTTAAGGACACTACATTGAAGATCCTCTGGAGTGACTGAGACAAGATACTGGCCTATTCTGCTAACAGCTCTCCCCACAGTCAAATCATGTATTACTTGTTTTCCAGTTTTATACTAATCAGAATTGCCTTTTCCCACTGAACCCTATATATTGCTGAGATATGGTGCATAGGTTAGTGATTGTATTGTGTCACTGCTTTTTAATACTGAATTTAAATGTAGGCTAAGCAGATGAGTAGCAAACTGTTTACAGATGCAGTACTGAGAGTGTAATTAACCATCCTGCTTAATGAAGTATTAGTGAGTATCACCCAAGAGCCTGAGGATATGTATACAATATGCTTTCACCTACTTCTCAGTCCTTGCCCTGATCAGTGCCTGATCAAATTGAGCTCTCAAGAACAAACAACAACAGAAAATCCCATTAGGAAGTAAAGCTTCAGAACTCATTAAAGATCCAGAGTCACCCCGTACAGGCTAGTGAAGGACTAGCAGGTTTTCCTCCAGCACCAAGGTAAGAGAGGTCCAACATCAGGCAGCCCTTTCCCTCAGGTCCTGGATTTGCCCAAGAAGTGCTGTGGCCTCTAGAGATGCACCACTTAGAGGCACGTGCAGGGGGAGATTGGCACAGCCGTGTTCTGCTGTAACTCCACAACCACGGAACGACATAGGCTGGTTCTCCACCCAAGGAACAACTTGTGACCAGATAGCAGGTGGAACCCTGATAGTATGTATTAGGATTGCTGACATATTCCGGCAAATACAGAAAATGTGCTAGAGATGGGAACTAAAGTGCGTTTATTGTACGCACGGAAGCCCTCTTTACTCATCTGAAATATGTATAAAAATATTTTCATACATCTAATTCTACGCCACCTGGCAACATAACAATGCATTATTGACAAAGCTAATACAAACACACAAACAAACAAACAAAAAATTCCAGGCTCTAGATCAGAATCGCTTGCACATGGTGTCCAGAAACTTGTATCAAATAGTTGCACTACCTTTCCTTATCTGGGCTGTATTTCACAGCTGTTCCTGGGGCAACATAAGGATCTCACTGATGCTGGCCCTACACTGGGCTTGGGGAACCTGATGACCTCCAGAGATCCCATTTGACCTAAATTATTCTTTGAATCTGTTTGAAACATGAAACAAGGTAGATAAATGCTCAACAAAATGGCAAGGCCCTCTGTAAAAGAAGCTAGCAAGTTTTTGGCCTTTCCTGAATAAGAGGTATGTTATTTAATACTCTTCCTTTCCTCAATATCAGGTGAACTCATCTGTTTACCATTGCATAACATCATTAAAGTTTTAGCTTCTGAAACTTAAAATACAAAGAGATGATAAACTAAATATTTAAGAGAACCTGGGATTAGATTCCACTGACCTTCACAAACTCCTTCGAGTAATTTATATAAAAGAACCTACTTATTATTCATAAAACCAAAATGACTGAAAATTTGTAAATCCAGGACTGCTACTGAATTTTTCAGCTGAGATCAGAGCTAGTTAGTCCATTAGGGCCATAGCCAGTGCTCCATCATGCTGCCAAGTCCACTGTAGTGTCTGGACTGTTTCTAACTGACTCAAAATTATTTTATTTCAGATCCTTTGAAGGAGTATGTACTGGACTTTTGTTTTGGTCAAATCATAGTGCACAAGGGTAAATGCTAGACCCCTCCATGCTTCATTGCACTAGAACTGCACAGGGACAAACCAACTACACAAGAATGCATTAAATCTAACTGCGCTTTTTTTCCAACCTAAGTAACACAATATAGCTTTTTTAATTTCTGTGCAGCAGCATTGAACAAGCTATATGTGACCTAGCTTGCATTTCAAAGAGGGATGATAAGAAGAAAAAATTGTAGAAGCTGCACAGTGCCAGACACACAGCCTGTGAGGTTGGAACTGGGGCATCCCACGGCTTGGCCTTGTTCTCACCCTCCCCCATTGCCATCCACAGAAGACTTACATCTTTCAGGGGAAGGGTTTCTGTACCAGCCCTTAGGGGTATATCCACAATAGCTAAAAAAAGTTTTGGATGCTTTCTTTTCCCTTATCCAACTAGAAAATTAAAGGAGAGGGAGAGTAGAGAGAGAGATGCTTTGCCAGGACACAAATCAGGGTGGTCAGTTATGTCCTGAAAGTGCCTCAGGGGAAACTTGTATTTTCATGGTCCACAGAGAGATCCCTCGGAGCCCAGCCCTTCCAAAGTCACCTTCTGATGGTGCTTTGGAAATACCACCGAGGAAAACTCTGTGCTGAATAAAATGGCAGTGCAGCGAGTCAGGACAAAGAACCACATCTCTTTTGTGTTCATGAATCTATTTCAGAGTTATGTTGACCTTTACAAGAACCTTTACTTAATAACACCTCAATTAAAGATACTGGGTCAGAGCAAGCACTTTCTAGCAAGGATAGAAGGTGGACAGGGCCCCCAGAAAAGTCATCAACCATTAAACTGAAATGTCACTGTTAGCCCATAGGAAATAGCTAAATGAGGTGTTATTATTGGTAACACAGAGATTGTAGAAGAAAGATGAAGGAACCAGAACTAAGCTTTTCTCTCTGTTAAAAGTGAGGTGCTTTTAGTGAGGGGTCGTCCATTCCCATCAGTCAGCTGGGAGCTGCTTTTATTTCCACCTCCATTTTATCATTTCTTAACATAAAAAATGCAAATAATTTCATCAAAAAAGATTCAGCCAAATTAGCTATACCTATTCATCAGCTTAGGGCTTTAGATGCTGAACACGCACAACTGTTTTTTTCTTGAATACTTTATGTCTCTTTTCCTTTCCATGCCTCATACTCCTCTCGGCAAACTAACCGTTGCTAAAAGGAGAGATTTAACTCAGTGGCATAGAACAGGCAGTGTGAAAGTGCCTGGCTTTGGGTCTCTGAGCATGCCCATTACTAAGTGGGTATTTCTAGAAGCCAGCACAATCTGTCTCAGTCTGTTGTTGCACTTCACAGCTCAGAAATTTAGAAGTGCTGATCTTACATTTTCCTTGACTGGCTCAATTTCTGAATGTTAAGTAAATATCTTTACCTTGATAAGTGGAAGAGATCCCATTCTGTGAATAAACTAAATGTAGGAAACAGGCCTAGAAGGGACCCCTTGAAGTATCAAGTCCATATCAAGCTTCCTACCTCCAGCCAACTTTGTATGTAATGTTAATTGTAAACAGCTCCATTTAACAACCAAGTATGTAAGGGTCCAAAGGCCCCAGAAGCTGAGGCTGAGAACTCCAAAGCTTCACATATCAATCCATAAATATATTTTAAGGAAGATATTTAGCAATAGAAGCAAATCTTCCCTTTTATTGACCTTCCTATGTGCGAGTCCTTGATTGAACATTGATAAGGTTTTCCCTCTCCAGCTAACTGCTCGGTCTTGTTCTGTGCCCTAACCTGGTCTACCCTGCACAGCAGGGGATCCTGCCCTCTGAGAAAGTGAAGAACCCCCAACATGTATTTGCATGAGAGAAGAGCGAAGATGAAGTACATTCACATTGGTATCCTCATTTTGGGAGCTGCTAATTATGGATCACTTGACCAGATGACTTTAACTTCCTTTTACTGGAAAATGTTATGTGTAATTACTATCAATACAGCACTAAAAAGGTTTCTGGGGTAAGTGGAAAGACAGGGTTTGAGTGTCTTGACTTTTTATTTTTTCCTGTAAAATGTCTGGCAAAATTTGGGAGTCCTACAACACAAAGATCAGAGGTTGCATGAAGCCTCTACTCTGTCTAAAAATGAAAAAAACCCAGGATAGAAACTCTTCTGAACTTCAGCTTTATGCTGTTATAGACACCAAGAAAAAAATAATCCAGCAGCTCCAGCAGTCCCAGCAGCACTGCTGGGTGGTGCACAGTGGAAGGGGTCTGATAGCACTGCCCTTCATTTTTGGTCAAACCAGCCTTCTGCAGCTGGGGTAGGAGAGAAGACTGTGATCCCTAAGCTTCATGCAGAGGTTAATACCGGCAGTGTATTAAATTAACTTTGCAATATACGTCAGCTCTGTCTAGAAGCTGGGAGTCTTCTAGATCCATTCTCTGAGCTGAATAAGGATTTAGGGAGTAAACAAAGGGGAAAAGAATCCCTGACCCCTCTGCAGTGGTCAAGAGCCAATGGGAGTCTCCTAGAAGTCTTATTTCATCCTGACATATGCAGCATACATACATACATAAATACATATATATGCAGCAACTAATGCTCTCAGCTTGTACTGGAAAGAAATTCTTTATTTCTGTAAGATGCCACTGAGAGTTTTGGGGAGAAAGAGTTTGATTTTCTCTTTGTTTGTTTAATCTAAAGGGCACAGAAAGAGATGCGGAGCACAGAGAATTTGCCCTTAACCTTAATTTCCCCAAAGTCACTGAAGTAAAGTAAGGGAAGGAGTATACTTTAAACTTCCTTATCTCTCCATACTGCAAGTTATAATTGTGGATCTTTTTAATCACATTAATTCCTTTGTCTGTACAGAGATTGAAAATTGTTAACTGATAATTATGTCTTTTTACCTTTTAATTAAGAAGTTAACTGCCATGGGTAGGTGCCAAGTAACGTCTGAATGCTATACATTTTCACATCCTCTGGCTTCTGCAGAACAGAGCCAATCAAAAAGTCAAAACCCACAACACTTTTCAGGCTTTGAAATATTTAGGGAATTTGGCTTAAACTGAGAATGGCTTTCTTTACACCAAAGTTAAGGACACATCTGTGAATTACACCCTTCAAAATTCTATGGCCAGACTGAAGAATCGACACTTACACTTGGGTGTTTTGTTGTTTTGGGTTTTTTAGGATAGAAGATGACTCACACTGTACAGTAAGTCATGTCATGTAACTCTCCGGAGAAAAGACTCAATTTTTCCAAATTATATTTGATATTTTTGTGACACTGACAGTGAAAAGATTTTGTTGGAACCATTAACTCATTCCTCTTGAATGGGAACAAAGGTTAGATTGTAACAAAGGCCCTAAGGCCCATATCTTCAAAGGTATTTTGTTATTACCCCCAGCCATTAGCTTCTTAATGAAAAGGTAAAAAGACATACTAATGGGAGTTATACCTGTGGAAACTGTCTTTTTTCTACATTTTAGTTTTTTTACTTGGGCAAATTAGCTGATATGGATGAATGACCAGTCACACATGGTACAGTGTCTAGGACTATGCTTGTTAAATCTATTACTATCAAGGAGCAAACCAAAGCCTATAATTACAGCATGTTCTCTATAATTAAGGTCACGTTCCAGATCCCCTTCTATTTCCCAGTATTCAAAGGCACATGCCTTTCTGAAAAGAAAGCTTTCAATTGGAAATCAACATCCTTGATTTCAGCTGCAACAGAGACTTTTTTCTTTCAGAAAGTTTGCGTGAAATTGTTCCTTCTCTTAAAAAAATCATAGAGCGTAAAACCAGCAAGAGGCATAGGTTTCATTTCAGTGTACCAACCTCAAGTGCTGGGAAATGTCAGTTTCTGCAGTCACAGTCAAAATTCAAACATAATCTTCCAAACAGAGTGGCTGTGCACTGATGGAATATGGAACACCTTTCAAGGCACAGGCATATTTTCATTTTGTTTGATTTGATTTAAATCAAATTTGGACTGAAAAATATA
Organism: Elanus axillaris; assembly: GCA_026212715.1. Lineage (NCBI taxonomy): Eukaryota > Metazoa > Chordata > Aves > Accipitriformes > Accipitridae > Elanus > Elanus axillaris. Next base: position 6,428,839 of record JANZLQ010000061.1, read on the forward strand.
ACAGCCTAAGCAGTCATCTTCCCCTTCTGCAGCAATTCTGCAGCTAATCAGACTTCTAATAAAACTACTTCACTTAGTAGATGCCTTCAACGGCAGGATTTAAAGTGAGGCAAAACGGTGCAGTTGTGTGTCATTGCCAGTTACAAAGAGTGAGCGTACAATTAGCTCTTTTGTCACATATGTGCAACACATGGTTCTCCAGTTATGGATTGCTCAGTCTTGCAGAAAAGAGCCATCTTCAGTCCTCTTGCACAAGTGAAACTCCTTGGACGCCCGTGATGCTTTCTGTTTCAGGATCCAGCTCAGATGCTCTCCTCTGCTGAGTCTTTCAGGTAAGTGGGAGTAAAAGGCAGTAAAATTGCAGTCATATGCCAGCAGACAAGATTGAACATATACCAAGTGCAGACATGATGAATAAGAAGGTGGTATTTTAATAGTCAATTTTCAGAATATAACAGCTCTTGAAAATAGATTAGCTTAGAACATTTTCTCTATTTAAAAGTGTCACTACTTAGCTGTGCACTTAAGTAAAAGCTGAGCTTCGGGGCACCTTTAAGTTAAAGGATTACCACATGTTAGAAAGGCTGCCAGCAAAGGGGTACCTCAAAACTAAAACCTGGTGTCATCAGACAGCATACAGGACAGAATATGAATAAAACAAATACTAGGGTTATCTTTGTTCTTAGATCCTTCTGAAAAATTCAAGTCGCTGATGCATTTCCAAAACTCAAGACATGTCGAACTAAGCTGGCTCATGAATTAAAATGTCTGAGCTCAGACTGTACCCAAGATTAGGATGTATCTGTTTGTCTGTGTGTGTGTACATTCGAAAGCTATTGAGTTCAGTAGGTCTACACTAAGAAGCAGGAGAGGCACATAGGCATTTCAGTCCCCAGTTTATATCTAGATTGCTTTGGTTGGCTGTGGAAGTTTTCTCCAGTGTATGATATGCAAACCTGGGAGTCATGGAACAAGATTTGTTCAGAGAGGGAGAGAGAGAAGAGATGCCTCTCTGTGGGGGGCTGTCATTGGGGAGAGGGGAGTCCTGTGCTAACTCAGGAATCTGAGGGTGGCTTATGCATCTTATACTGTGACTGCACACTGCAATATATGCAAGTTGTCCTCAGAGCAGAGAATCATTGCATGGAGGGCACTGCCATCACCACCAGCCTCATTGCTCTAGAAGAAACCATGCCTGGTGCTGTATTTGAAAGGAGCAAACTCAGCACCTGGCTATAAACTCAAATTTAACACAGGGCCCCGAGAAGAGAGGGATTTCCACCCTCCTCCACTTCTCTCACTAGCTAATTTGGGCAGCTCATTCCCCAAAATGCCAGCTCACATCAATCCTGCCCACAGGTACTGAACTGGGACTGCAGGACATCCTGCAGTGGGTGGGTGCTCCAGTGAGGGGATGGGGACGAGTGCCGTGGGACCTCTGGGCTTCCCCCACTGCAGCTCAGTGTGCTCTCCAGTGTTCCTCTCTTGGAAGCTGTGAATTCCTCAAAGCAGGTCAGGAAATAAAAACATTAGATGTTCCCCTGATGAATCTAGTGCAAAGAGCTTTCTCTGCTAATATGCTTCTCTGTGCACAGTGGAGAACAGCCTGAATTATCACCATGGGATTTTCAGCTTGAATTTGACACATTTATTTTGATGATGAAGAGTGAGAGCAATAGAGTCCTATCAGTGTCAATGGGAACTGAAAAGATTTTTCTTTCAGCGGTCTGTATCACTTTACCATGTGATTGTGAGCCCTTTGGTCAGAAATAGCGCTTTAATAATTTGTGTTAGCATTGTGCCTTGTACCTGTAAGCTGACAGAACAATGGCACTCCTGTCAGAATACAAATACTAACACAATGCACCCACAATTACTTTTCACTGGAAAATGTTGTCATATAATACATAGCTTCTTCAGGGGCTATGTATCATATTTACTTCATCATTTTTACTTTGGGTCCTTACACTGTATTGACACTCCTGAAGCTACTAATGCAATGCACTCTTACCATGTTTATTGCCAGTTTGGTCCACTCACAACAAGAGTTGGGACAATTAATGTCAATTTTTTAAAATGCCAGATGCCGGTGGAGGTCCTGGGAATAATAGTATAATGAAAGATGACCAAAGATGATATTTTAAAGGAGGTCTTCCCCCTTTTTTGTTATCACTAGTAACTTGGAGAAGCCTCAAAAAAAAAACCGGGGGGGGGATACCTTGTCAGACTTCAAATTCATAAAAAGTGGAGTCCCTGCAGTACTGAGACCCCCAATTGTGAATGGCAGGATTGATACTTAACTTATACCTATAAATCATACAACCATGCAATCCATGCATTTGCTGAGATGATTCTTCTCCAACTACCTCATGCTGTGAACTCTTTTTTAAAAAAATGATATATATCTGCAAACATAGCACTGGCTCAGGTTAAAGAAGATCAAGTATTAGTTGCAAATATGCCGCTGTATTTAACAGGGCAAATGAAAGTCCTCCTCCTGCTGCTGTATTGATGCTGCATGGGTTCACATAATGCTGCCACCTCTCTATTTCCCTGCAAGACTGAGATGCCAGATATCCTCACTCAGAATCAAGACTGTGAAAGTCCCAGTGGCTGGCTTAGACTAGTAATCACATCAGAGACTGAAAAGAACTGCATGGGCTCTTACCTTGTCAGGAGCCAGCAAGTTTCTCCAGAACAAGAATAAATCATGATTTAGCATTTTATTCCTGCCCAGAAGTCAGGGCACCAAGTTTCTGAGCTGACACAATAACACGTTTATTGGTCCAAGTAAATGGATATAAATGCATTTACAAAGGTAGGGATGTCGGGTCTTGGCCAACCAGGGAGCCCAAGCGAAATAAAAGGCAGCGCTCTTCCTTCTTCTTCAGCAACAGTTCACCTCCTTTTGTGGCTGAGGTCTCCAGTGTCCATTTTCAACTTGTGTCCTCAGCTTCCTCTGCCTTCCTAGCACCCTGAAGGAAGCAGGAGGCAAACCATGCATCTTCCACCCTCCTGTTATCAACCCCCACATCAGCCTGCCCCCCTCCACATTTCTCCCCTTCTGCCTCACACCCCATGTCCACAGCCCTGTGCAGGCCCTGGTCAAAAGTCTCTCTACATCTTTCTTATAAGCTCTTTTCATATATTGAAAGGCCACAATAAGGTCTGCCTGGGGCCTTCTCTTCTCCAGGCTGAAAAGACCCAACTCTCTCAGCCTGTCTTTACAGATCAGGTGTTCCAGTCCTCTGATCATTTTCGTGGCCCTCCTCTGACAGGTCCATGTCTTCCCTGTGCTGAGGACCCTGGAGCTGGATGGAGTACTGCAGGTGGGGTCTCACCAGAGCAGAGCAGAGGGGCAGAATCCCCTCCCTCGACCTGCTGGCCACGCTGCTTTTGGTGCAGCCCAGGACACGCTTGGCTTTCTGGGCTGTGAGTGCATATTGCCGGCTCATGTCCGGCTTTTCATCCACCAGTACCCCCAAGTCCTTCTCCGCAGGGCTGCTCTCAATCCCTTCATCCCCCAGCCTGTATTGATACTGGAGATTGCCCTGACACAGGTGCAGGACCTCACACTTGGCCTTGTTGAACTTGATGAGGTTTGCACAGGCCCATCTCACAAGCCTGTCAAGGTCCCTCCGGATGGCATCCCTTCCCTCCAGTGTGTCGACCGCACCACACAGCTTGGTGTCATCTGCAAACCTGTTGAAGGTGCACTCAATCCCCCTGTCTCTGTATGTTGTTAATGAAGATACTAAGAAGTATTTGTCCCAGTACAGACCCCCGAGGGACACCACTCATTACTGTTGTCCACCTGGACGTTGAACCATTGACTGTAACTCTTTAGATCTGGCCATCCAGCCAATTCTTTATCTAATAGTCCATCCATCAAACTCATGTTTCTCTATTTTAGCAGCAAGAATATTGTGGGAGACCATATCAATGGCCTTACATAAGTCCAGGTAGATGACATCTGTAGATCTTATCCTGTCCACTCATGTAGCCACTCCATTGTAGAAGGCCACTAGATTAGTCAGGCATGATTTGCCCTTGGTGAAGCCATGTTGGCTGTCCCTAATCACCTCCTGGTCTTCCCTATGTTTTGAAATGTGTTCCAGGAGGATCTGCTTCATGATCTTACTGGGCACAGAGGCGAGGCTGACTGGTCGGTAGTTCCCAGGGTCCTCTTTTTTACCTTTTTTTTAAAAATGGGTGTGATGTTTCTCTTCTCCAGTCACTGGGGACTTCACCTCACTGCCATGACTTTTCAAATATGATGGAGCATGGCTTGGCAACTACATCAGCCAGTTCTCTCAGGACCCTAGGATGTATCTTGTCAGGTCCCACAGATTTGTGTATGTTCAGGTTCTTCAGGGTGACTTGAACCTGATCTTCACTGTTGATGGGAGGGATTTCATTCCCCTAGTCCCTGCCTTGATGTTCAGGGGCCTAAGAGATGTGGGAAGAGAGATTACCACTGAAAACTGAGACAAATAATTTGTTGAGTACCCTTCTCCATGTTTGTTGTCACCAGCTCTCCCATTTTATTTACCAGGAGGGTACATTTTCTTTCATCTTCCTTTTCTGGCCAACATGTGTAGAAGCCCTTCTTACTTTTCTTTGCATCCTTTGGCAAATTCAGCTCCAGCTGTGCCTTAGCTTCCTGTTCCTATCCCTACGCATCTGGGCAGCATCCCTATATCCTTCTCAGGATACATGTCCCTGGTTCCACTGCCTGTGGAGCCTCCTTATCCTCAGGTGGAGGAGCCCATCCTGCTCCTGCTGGGGAAGAGCACTGGAAGGAGCACATGGCCAGGCAAGGGCCAGGCAAGGGCCAGGCAGGCGTTCAGGCAGGAGCAGACTGAGAGCTGTGGCAGCAGTGACTGGAAAGGGAGGGCTCCACGTGCCCCTCTGCCCACCCACTGATGGGTGCTACAGGAAGGTGAAGCTGCAGCACCTACACCTCTGCAACTCAAAGGGGAAAGGCATTTTCCAGAAAGGTCTCACAGAATTCATTTCACTGTCTCTATTAAGACTGGCCCTGAACATAGATTTTGATGAAGAGAAGAGGTTGCTGCAAGGTAGTCCCTGGAAGTGGACAGGTTTGGCAAGCTTCTCAGGCTCTCCAAAATGATGCACTAACTTTTTTATTGATTTCAGAAAAATTTGAGGGAGTTAAATGCATTCCCAGAGCAAATTGAATCTATATTTCTTTGCAGATACATGAGTCAGAGCATCTGAATGTGTATTGCCAAATATAGTAATCGTGCTCTATCAAAAGATGGATGCTGGAGTATAACTGCACACTTTCCAAAGTTCTGTATTAATTATTCGTTCAGAAAAATTATCGGAAGGACCTTTTTCCATGTATCTGTGAAAGCCGCTAGACGAAGAAATGCCACAGAATTATTTTAACAGAAACGTTACGACTTGCTGAGCTCCGCGGTAATACAGGCCCACGGCGGGTGGCCGAGCGAGCCGTCAACCGTTGACCGTTTAATCCGGTCCACCCGCACTAATTCGCACCCTCGGGCTACCTCCAGCACGTACGGTTTGAGGGGCCGCTCCCAGCCCGAACTGGGCGGCCGAGCCCACCCCCGGCCCGCCCGCTGCCTCCCTCAGTCACGGGCTCTTTCCTCTGCGGGCACCCCCGCAAAGGGGAGCCCTGCTTGTGCCGGGCGTTCGGGGAAAGCGGCAGCCCCGCTGCTCGTAACCGCTGCCGAGGACGGCGAGGCCTCCTGCCTCAGGGCCCCCGTCCCGCCCGCTCGGCCGAGGAGGAGGCGGCGGGGGCGGGTTCCCCGCTGAGGGGG
>JANZLQ010000061.1:6443272-6489527 GCA_026212715.1 Elanus axillaris
TCTCTAGCTTGAATTCTAGGACTCTTCGTTCTCTAGCTTGAATTCTAGGACTCTTCGTTCTCTAGCTTGAATTCTAGGACTCTTCGTTCTCTAGCTTGAATTCTAGTAATGGGATTCTTGCTATCTCTGTCCCTTTCTTTTGTAGAAAATATGCTCTTCTTTCAATTCCCCAGGATTAAATTATTTTTGTTTTAAAATACTGAATACTGACCCTTTTAAGCACCTAATTTTAACAGTAACTGAAATACTCTGAAGAATGCCTTTTATTTGAACTTAAGTGATAGTATGTGGTGTTCAGGAAGGAGTTATGAAATGACATTGAAATCTGGTTCCTTGTATTCCAAACATGTATTAGTAAAATGTGAAGTAAAGGGTGACAGAAGATGGAAACTGCTACAAATTAGAAGCATTAACTTGATAGGAGGGAAGGAGGAGGAAAATCATACTAGGCAAGAGGAGATGGTAGAAAAATAAGTAAGACATGGTTTCATATGTATCACTGCTACACTAGGATTTGACAGATAGGCACTCACCACCAAAGAAGAGAGCAAACACATTGTTGGCTTGGCACACTTTAAAATGCATGTGCTACACTTTAAGCAGGGCATCCGAATACCTAAGGCAGGCCAGCTTCATGCCAATTTTAATTTGCCAGTCAGACTTAGCTAGCTATCACTACTTTCCTTCAGCATATTTTGCAAGCTACTGGACAGCACTGACATCCAAGCCAAGCTGTATGAACCTCTTAAGTTAGATGACAGGAGGTCCTTTCTTTGTTTCACAGGGTTTTTATACTGAGTGCTGCTTTGTATTTTTTGCTTGGACTAAAAGCTTGGTGTGTTTCCATCTTGGCACTGCATTTATGGGATGGATCTGCAGATGCAGAAACATTGGTAGCAAAGGATTTAGCATTGATTTTGTAAAATGCAAAAAAACCCAAGTTGCAAATTATCTGAATTCTAGCAATATCTCCTGCGATCATGCCATGTAAGCCTTTAATAGATGTTTCTGACTCCAGTGTGTCAGGCAGCACACAGCTGGATCTAAGTGAATGTTACCTGCTTTCTGCATGAAATGCATAAGGAACTTATATTCTGTCTAGTTATAGAATGTATACATTCGAATATTAACAAAAGGCATGACTCTTCTGGAGGAGCACATTAGGGTCTTTTAATGGCATTGCATGATGGTTTGCCATGTTCATGTGTCAATGAGGTAAAAATGTCTAGCTGGATAACACTTTTCTTACGCAAGGCACAAAGTGCAGAATGGAGCCTCATACATAATAAGAGACTGAAGACAGAAGGAATGACTGATGACTACTTGGAGTGGAGAAACTTAAGTTGTCATTGAACTTGAATTGCAAAACACAGTTTTGTGGTGGGAGATTGTTTGAAACAATGTGGGGGAGCTTTTGCTGAATCTGTTTGACCATTTCCCCTGGACTCATTCCATGGCTAGGGCGCTACAGGAACTGTAGAGCACTTACTCTCAGGTAACCTGGTGGGTCTGTCCTGGGGCCAGGGACCCTGGGAACTACCTGCAGCTGCTCAGTGAAAATTGTGTGTTTATATTCTCTGCTGCTGTTGACAATGAAGCTGATAGCACCATCAATTTCACTGAGCAGCTGCAGGGTCCTGGGAGCTTCCGATTTGTGGAAATCCCTATTTTTTGGCCAGCTCTTGGACAGAGCTAGTGACCTGGCTTTTTTTTTTTCTGCTTGCTGTATGTGAGTGTATTTGATTGTTGCCCCTGATTCCTGGCAATCAAGGTGACCTTGTGTATCACCCTGTCCATTTTCCTTTTCAGTATGGCAAGGTTGTTTCTAATCTCTTGGCTGTGGTTTAGGCTCAAAGTGGCAAGGCAGCTTTGAACTGCATCACACTTCAAATTAAGCAGCTCCCCCAAAGTCTCAGTGGGTCACTTCTGATATAGATTTGAACCATGCAGAACAAATCCTTGGTCAAGTGAGGCCCCATTTCAAGGCAGCTTCAGCAACCAGTTAAGGGTTCCCCTTGCATGAATCTCCTCGTGGCAGAGAGCCAGGGATAACAGGTTTGTGTCATCTCTCTGTGCAGCCCCTGGGCAGGGTGCCTTGCCAAGGCTGCAGCATGCTCTCAGTCCAGTGATTCCCCTGCTACTGGAATAGCCCCAAAGAAGTTACTGTCATAACTGCAGATGGCTGGGGGGCTGCTTGGAATTGCTCACTGTGACTAGACTGGCTGCCTGGGGATTTGAGGAGTAGAGTAAGTGACGCATAAACATCCTTGCTGCTTTGTCTTGTTCTTGTCTTGAAAATCAGAAGGCTTTGCCCTGGGGTGAAGGCAGAAAGTTCCTTTGCATGGCAACTTGAAACTGCCATAATTAATACTTTTTAAAAAGCTGTCTGGCCAGTTACTAGTGCAGTCTAACAGACTGTAATAACATCTTTTTACCTCTGAAATATGTAGGGAAATGGGAAGAAAGTCAGAACAATTTTTATAATTGTACTAGAAATAAAAACAAAAATGCCAACAAAAAATGCCAGAAATTTTGCAGTCTGGGAAGAAGCAGCCTGTTTTAATAATGATGGCAAATACGATAAGATATGAAGCAATTTGTCAGTGCAGACTTTTGCCATTAATAAGCCAAGCTGTCCCTTGAAGACAGCCTTTAACTCAATTACAGTTGGGTTTGTAGCTCAGCAAATTAAATTACCCTAAACTTCAGAAGGGTTTGGAATAATGAAATACAATTTTTGCTACAAAACCACCATCCATAATCAGTTATATTATGCCTAGGCAAGGCTCCTGACCCCTTAATCGGCTTAGGGCATTTCCTATCTGGGGATGCTGATATTAAAGGATACCCAAGATATCATGTGAATCCAAATGCTTTTCCTAGATCCCCAAGGTTCTATTTTGCTCCTAATCAGATGCCACAGTCAGTTGCCATTAACTGTCTGTATTTGCCTGCACAGGTTGCCAAGGCTTATAATTTAGGCTGCATGATGTACCTGTGCTCCATGTTTTGCTCCCTTGCAGAGTAAAGACTGCTAGGAGGTAATGCAACATCACAGGGAGATGCAACACACTATGTTTTGTGGTATGAAGTACTGACTTGCCCTGATTTTCAGTTCCCAGAACAAAATTGCAGTGCCTCCTCCCCATGACACTGCCTGTTGCCTGTTCCATTGCCCTGGTATGATGACTGCTTGTGAATCAGAGACATCAGCCGCATTACTGAAATGACCAACATAAACAATTAAACTATGTATTTTTTCTAGCTGGTTCCTTTCAATGATTGTTTTCAACACAGCTTTGGTGAAGGATTATTTTTAACTTGAATAATTTTAGTGCTTCTGTTTTCTGTATGACCTTGCAAACAATTGTACCCAAACAAAAGAGGCCTTGGGGATGGGAAGGTGTGGCTGGATTGGGCTAGACTGGGAAGTAGGAGTTCTTAAGGCAGGTTTCCTGCCCAAAAATTCCCTTTCTGGATATGTAGTGCCAGGTCTGATGCTACCAATAGATAAGAAATAATAGAAAAAAGGAAGGGGCCACCCTAACCTCAGTCAGTCATTTTTCATTTTATGCCATCTAGCTTAATTTTTATGTAATTGAAATATTCCTCTTGGGTCACCTTGATGTTTTCTCTTTATCAGTTTCCAGTGTAATTAGGATACGGGCTGTATCACCCATGTCCAACTGAGAGCTGAGGTAATATTTGGCAAGTGGTGTGAGAAGGCTTACTCTGTAGTCGATTTTACCCTCTTTTTGCCCTTTGCTGAACAAAACCTAACATGCAGTTTAGAGAAATTCCATTATACCACATTGAGGTTCCAGCTCTACTCATGTGAATAATTCTGCTGAATTGAAGACAACTATTTTTCCACATATGAGTTACCCCTGTAAATAAGCCTTGCAGGATCAATTCCTCTGTTTTCTGCAAAAAAAAAAGAGGGATTACTTCTCATGGCTGGCATGGTAATTAACAGGATTTGGGAAATACATTCTTGCAGCTGTTTTCAAAATGAACTTCAAAGATTCCATTAATCCCTGCCTCAAAAAAAAAAGATTACAATATCTTTGGAGAACTATCTGCTTAATAATGTTTTAATTCAAAATATGCTAATAAACTAAATATTAAGCAAGCTACTGTTTGTGCTAATTATGTTGATTGCATTTGGTATTGGTGTAAATATACTGTTCAGAACATTATATTGAATCTGAATACAAAATCAGCAGGTTCTTACTCTGCTGATTTATAAATTACAGCCCAGCAATGGCAAAAGTAGGGCACAGTGAAAGTTCTTGTCTATGCTATTAGAATATTTAAAGCTAGTACTGGAAGTGGGTTTTCATATGCCAGGCAGTGATTCTCTCTGCCCATTTCCATCCCTGTTTAACCTGAAAGTATGCTGGGTGCTGAAGCTCTGCTGTCTGTGTACACTGAGGTGTGTGTTCTGAGGACTTGCCTTAAGCCAAAAGCTCTGTCTGGACAGAAGTGAACAACAAATCACATCTCTTAAATTGAGGCAAATGCCCTAACTCTGTGAGCAACCCTGTGATTCAAGCACTCTGCCCATTGGGTAGAGTATTCCTTTTGTACAGACATGTAAATAAAATGTTTTACATGGACAATGACCACATTGCAGACAAAACAACCCAGGAGCAGGGACTGCAACCCTGTCTTTCAACTACCCTGAGAAGGCTCAGCTTCAAGATTACTCTTTCAGTTCCCATTGCTTTTTCTGTGCCTGGTTGTCCAGTGGATCAATAGGAGGGCCAGGGCCTTCTACCAGCATGCCTCCCTCTCATGGGAGTCATGGGTTGACCTGGAGTAAACAGTACCTAAACATGCATGTCCTCCTTCCTGGGGAAATGCAGCAACCAGTACATCGGCAGTCAACCTGGTAAATAGCTTTTCACACAGGCTGCAGCTTCTATGGACAGCTATACCTTGAGTATAGTGCTTTCCTTCTGTGTTTGAAAGTAGTGTTTGAGACTTAATTTGCACCAATGTAAATGACTGACAAAGATGCAAGGAAATGAATGCTGAGGCCCATGTTGTGTTCTTTATAGAAAGATGAAATTGTGAAGAGATTGTATCTTCCCCAGATGATTGCAATAGCAAGAGCCAGGCACTGGTCCACGGTGTCTAGAAGAAAAATCATCTGTAGTTACCCATAGCCTTGTTGTTAGTTTCTGACAAATATTACTGTGGTTTCTGGGATGACAATGTGCATGTGTGTGCATACTTGTATGCCTTCAGTGACTACAAAAGTCATAGAAAACCAGTGCTGGTCACTGTGCCAACTTTTAGCCACTGTTTGAATACCATCAGTTCATCTCACTCCACCTGTGGAGTTTTAATTTATTAAAATAGCTATAGGATAGCCTTAATAAAATTAAGGACAATCAAGAGCTAGTCAAGTAGAACACAGTTTGACCCATGAAGATAATGACAGAAATCGTCAGAGTGCCAGGGATCGTTTAATTTAGACAGCCAGTATTGAAGGATGGATTCTGGCACTCTTGCTGTGGCAATATTATGCTGCCCTAGCAATGCAAAACAGCCAGAAAACTGGCTGTAGAAGACTCCCTGTCTGTAAAGGAGTGTGCAGAGAAGGTGCTACATAGGTGAGAGTAGAGGCCATATCATAAACAACTGAGATCCTTGGGTGAGAGCAGCCAGGGAGAAGTGGTGGTCTCCAGAAAGCTACTTCTACCAGAAATATAAGCTTGGTCATAACCAGAAGTGGACTCCTTTGTACTGAAGTATATGTTGATAAATATTTTTCCTTTCTGGAAGGTACTCAGAAAATGTGGTCTGTGATTTCTTACAATGATGTGCAAGACAGAAGTAACAGGCACATTATCAGATTTACTCATCACTCAGACAAATTATTCGCTAGATGTTCTGTACCTGATGCAGTTACCTTAAATGTGGGCTTTGAAGGACACTTTCATTTCAATATTTGAGTACCACTTCTATAAAAATGTAGGGGAGAAAAGTAGAGGAACTTGTAAAGGAGGCACAAATAGACCAGTGAGGGAAGTTTACTTGTGTAGCTTCTAACTTAGTTTTCATTATTATATTCAAGCTTCTCTGTGGGATTCTTCAGTTCTGTCTGCAGATGTTCTTTAGGTGACTAGCTGTTACTGATGTGAATGAACCTGTATGTAACAGAAGTTGATTTGGGATTTGCCATTTGGCTGTATTGCAGACCAGTTTTGAGAAGACTTACAATAGGAGAGAACAAGTGAAATGGCAGAATTTGTGCATGGCTCTACAGCAGTATACTTTATCTCTCCCAGCTGTTCCTCTTCATGCTTTTGGATATATAATTCCAAAAAATACAGTGGTGCTGAAATTCCAGTCCCATTACTTAGAGGCCAGGTAACCCCTGCAGCTGCAGTAAGCAGAAATCTTTGTCACAGCATGTCATTTTTCCTGCTCTTAACTTTTTATCTTAAACATGGTAATATCTTTTGTCCTTCTGGTTAACATTATTTACTGTGTTGTGGTTAAAAGTAACATTTTTCACACTGGAATGTGTGAAATGTTGAGTGCTATAGTTTCAAGTCAATACATGATGTTAGAAAGAGGTCGTCAAACAGTGAAACAGATTCCAGTAAAGAAGAGTTTAAGCTAATTAATCACATTGACATCCTGAATTCTACAGTGTATCCACTCATCCCAGTTCATAGCTGCTTGGTTCTGGCCTGTACTTAAATTTTGGATCTTCACTTAGTTTCTGACATATAGCTTGTGTTCTTTGCTACAGTGTGAAGGAAAAGCAATTGCAAAATTCCCATTTATTTCAGTAGGCTCAGGTTATCACCTCATCAGGTAATTATTTTCAAGTGGCATGTATGCATAATGTATCGATCTACCAGCAATAACTGATATTTCCCTCAATGCCTACTGCTTGTTTTTAAAATTAGTAAGTGGTCTTCTGGGTTTTTTAATAGAAAATTTATACCTGGTGTTAAAAAGCATGGCAAACTCCGGGTTCTTAGAACAAGGGGAGTTGAATATAATATGCCTGGACAGGAGGTACACAGAAAAGGAGACTATGTGAAGTATGTAGGACCTACATTTGATAGTCTTCTGTTCTTTGTTTTTAATCCAAATTTCTCTAATTTATTCTGTAGCTTTTAGGAAGGGTGCATGCTAATGTAATGTCCTCAAAATTCTGTCTAGGGGAAACTAAAAAAATGTACTATGAACCTTCAGGCAGTAATGATTACATAAGTATGCTTTGGGATCTACCTATGCCTATAGTCTAATGACTCTCAACTGTGGCTTGCTTTAGTAATCTAAAAACTCAGTATCTTCAAAGATCAACCAACACTAAGTAATGATCAGCCTGTAAAACTTTTTTTCTTATGTTGTTTCTGGATAAAGTCAAACCTAATTGTCCTAATTTGAGGAACTGTACAGGAAGTATTTAGTCCTGAAAAACAGTGGCTAGGAATTGCTGTATCTCCTGATCATTCTGTTGTTGACTATAAAGCTTCCCTTACTTGGAAAACATGGAAAATCCTTAAGCAGATATTTACAGTGACATTTTTATTTGCAGGAATGTTATAAACTTTATAAATATAAAATTTATTTTTCAGTACTTTTCATTTAAAGGCTAAAGCAGCTGAACTCTTTAATTAAACCAGAAGGCTATGAAAAAAATAAGGCGCTTATGAAATAGTTTAGATTGATTCAATTTAACTTTTACAGAGAAAATTTTGTATGGAGAACAGATGGTATTGTAGAATAAAGGCTTGCTTTGCACACAGCTGGCTGACCCACAGCCATTTTTGTGCTGCATTGTACCAATGTGTATTCCCTTCTGTCACACATGTAATGCCTTTTGTTAGGGATGGACCTGGTAGCAAAACAAGGCTTAAGAAAAGCTTAGGATATGCACAGTTTAATGCTGTTCCTCTTGTCAGTGAGCGCAGAGCTTCTGAATAACATTTCAGATGTATCAGTGAAATTATTTTTTGTCCTGAGTCAAGTTTACACTGACTTTTTCAGCTATTCACTTCACAAAAACTTTCCACCATTTCTATTCTCTTAATTCTACCCTTGAATGTTCTTTCATTCTTTGATGTAGAAAAAATAGACTTTTGAAAATCTGCAGCCAGTGCTTTACTGGGATACAGCCTGCTGTACCTTGTTGGCCCTGCACTGAGATGAAGAAGCAGAATAATGTTGTTATTGTTAGGGCCCATTTGCCTGAGAACTTTCTGACAGTTTCATGTCCCCAATCTTGGACTTTCTGTGGCTCATCAAAAACAACACAACTGCTCTGCCCCCAAAAATTCTGTAATCAACACCTGGCTACAATCCCTAACACTAAGGCACTACTAATTGGAAGTGTAACTGAAAAGGTCAAGCTATTTCAAGACAAGAACAGAATGTAAGATTAAAGGCAAAAATTAGGCTGAGGGGTGCAGGAGGGGCTAGAAGAATGAGTAGAAAAGCTGCTGCAGTAATTTAACATTCTTCTTGAAAAGTCCTCTGGGCTGCAAATTCACTCTTGACCTTAGTTTGTACACCTATGGGACTAATTTAGTACAGTTTTTCATACCACATTAACTAGCTGCTATGTATAGCACTGGGAATTTAACAGGAGAGTAAACCTGTTTTCTTACTGGGACTTTTGGCATGTGGCTGTAGTCCTTTTTCTTTCCTCTTCTGACAAATTGTGAGTGACTTTGATTTTTGGAGACATTTTAATGATGTGCTTTGATGTTCTGTAAAACCACGGAGTTAAAAATTAATATAGCCCCAAGCAGTCATAAACTATGTTTCCTCCTACGCAACATAGCAACAAAACTGTTTATCCTGTTTTACTGTATAATCATTATGGTTTTGCACTCATGTTCATTTTGGCTCTGTTTCTTCTTTGATGCCTAGTGGGAAGTTTATTCAGTGCTTCTATCCTTGTGCTTGCCTTAGAAAATGCTGGGGAATTTTAGAAGCAATCTTTGAATGAAAAAAAACTGGCTGTAAGTTATAGGAAACAGAAAGCTTTAGACTGCTTTTATCTTTTAAAATGTGGTCAACAACTAGGGGGTTTCCTGCTTAAAAACAAAACTCAGAAATTATTTTTTTTTCTTGTATTTCATTGATTTTAATTTGATCTATTGGTTTTGAGGACTATCTGTTATACCAGCTTTTGGAGGGCTTTCATCCATTGCTTCTTCAAAGCACCTTTAGTAACTCTTTCTCATGTTTAGTTGTCTTGTACTCTGAAAGACATTAGAAAGCTAAGCTTTGTTTTGCAGCCTCTGGTAGCATCATGAAAGGTGGTGAAAGAAGCAAGAAGCTCTAGCTTTTAATAATACCAGCATCTTGAAAATGTTTTAAAAAAAATAGGTCTACTGAATATATTGAAATAAAAGGCTAAAGGTTTTTCAGGTGGATGATCACATTGTATAAGGCTTTTCCATAAGTTTCAGTGCCTTGTTAATGAGAAACTGATTTTTACTTTCAAATCCATTGCCCTCACTTGGAAGACGGCACAGTGCTTACAGATCAAAAGACGTATATAAGTGAAGGAAAGGTTATCAGAAGCTTGTTTGGCAGACTTCCAGGCTTCATTCAGTATATGTCCAATGGTCACCAATCAAATGAATGGCTGTAGAATACTTAAACTGATTTCAGGCTTAAAGAAAATATCTTGACCTCATGAACAGAAAAACCTTCATTGATCAAAGCCAAATTTTTGTTTTCTGTAACCACTTTCCCCTCTGCTTGAGGGGAAATCCTGAGAAATTAAATAAATGTATGGATCCATATTCCAGCACCCATCAATAGCAGACTGAACCTGACAGGTATAGCCTAGGGAGGAAAGAGTAGCTTTCATAAAGGCTAAGTAGCACAGCCTGAAACACTCAGGAAATAAGACAACTTGAAAAAGTATTTAAAAATAAAGGGGAGAGAAAAGCAATATAGTTACCATTTTATAGATGGGAGAAATCCAGTATTTTGGGGTTTTGGGAGGTCCCTGTAAATTAACACTAAAATCTAGTTTCAAATATGGATTGCAATTGAAATATGGAAATATTAACCACACTTTAAATAAAGGCATAAAGGTTAACATCTTTAGCAAAACTTGTCAGGTGGATTTATTGATTTCTGGCTGTTGGTATCTTACACTTTCGTGAAAGATGTTTATCCCTTTAGAATTCTGTTCTTTGACATTATTGGCTAAGTTTTCTTTCCTGTCTTAGCTCTGAGGCTCCAGGGAGGGAAAAAAAAAAATTTCCATCATATGGGGAGACTGTAGCTGTGCTTATAGACTAATAGTTGTTTTCTCTGGGGATCCTCTGTTTCACTGCATGGAGTGAGAGATGAGGCAGAGCCAGTAGAGCAGAGGCATATGCACTGAAGTCTACTATGAAAAAGATGAGAAAACCCACCACTGCCATGTGGATGCATGATAGACCATACAAGCTCTCTTGTATCCTCCTGAGGGTTTGAAGAGTTTGCTTCCCCCTTCTGGCTTCTATAATAAGAGCTATGAGTACACATGAAGGTTTTGTATTTGTGTTGTGATAAGCTCCATATACACAGAATACCCAGATAATACCACTCTTGTGGGAGATGGACAGAAACCAGGGCACTAGGGAAGGTTTTAACCAGATATTCTAGAGTAAATACCTTCAGATAAGTATGCCTGTGTGAGTTTTCATAAGAGAATTGATATGACTGTCCATATTTTGGTACAAGCCATTTGGTTTGCAATGCTACTATAGCAGTTAACTTTCCTGATGCATGAGGATGTGTGGCCCCTGATGGCTGAATGCAGCTGGATTTGTTCACTGAATTTAATTTTCTGATGTTTTTACATGTACAACCCTAAAGGACAAATGCTTTAGTCTATTTCAGTAATACACACAAGTATGAATAATTTTGCATAAGAAATGCATGTTTTGCCATACTTGCTAAAGTAACTTAATTCCACCTGTGAGGTGCTTTCTTTGGGGGATGCAGCATAATTTTCATGGTGTGTCCATTTCCAAGCTAGAAAGTTACCTAATAGTGTAATGACACTAATGCAGCCCTGCCACTGTGAATATTTATTTTGTCTGCTCTGGTGTTTGCCACATGTTCCTTAGTAGAGTGACTTAAATCAGTTTGTTTCATGAAAAGTCATGAGGGTATTCCTTGGACAGAGTGAACTGAAATGGGAAGTTCCATCTCTACTTGTGGCCAAAGCAGAAAGATGAGTCTTCTGGCCAAAGTTGGGTCAGAAGCATCATGGAAATGGAGGCATGGCAGGGACCCAAAGAGATATCTTAGTGTAGCTCATACCCTTGCACTGCTGGAAACTTGATTACATGTATCTCATCAGGAACGTGATAATTACACAGTTACACATATAGTTACACAGCTATACCTAAATGGTACTAAGCATTCCTGTTCTGACTGGTAGTGTTTCAAAGCAACATTGCATGAGGGTGAATGACTATCCAAGTTATCAAGGGAAAATCAGGCTGTAACTGTTAGTAATTCCAAGGGGAAAATGCACATTCAAGTTTGTTTTAACCACTTGTTTTGGGTTTTTCTCCCCAACAGAGACAAGGAACCGGAGCTACAAATGGAAAAGACAAGACATCTGGTGAGAATGGTAAGAGTATTTCTTGATGGATAACATTGAGTAAGATTGAGCCAAAATATTTTTTACTGTAATGATAGATGTCAGGTAGATGGTCAACATCCATGGTTTCATATCTTGTCTTTTGAATGTGTTTTAATAAATGGAAGGGCTTTAGTGGGATTGTTTTCTTTATATTTGTATGTTCAAACCATCTACTAAAGTAGAGACCTGATTCTGAGCTTGTACATGGTAAACCAAAGAACTCTGTAGAAGCTGGTGCAGA
Organism: Elanus axillaris; assembly: GCA_026212715.1. Classification (NCBI taxonomy): domain Eukaryota; kingdom Metazoa; phylum Chordata; class Aves; order Accipitriformes; family Accipitridae; genus Elanus; species Elanus axillaris. The sequence goes on from JANZLQ010000061.1 coordinate 6,455,149, forward strand.
TACAAATGGGGCTAGAACAAGACAGTGTTAAGTATGTGAAAAGATCACCAAGAGACTAGGTCAAGTATTATGAGCAGCTGCTATGTGTATGGGGAAGGTGAACAAAAGTAAATTAATTACAAAGGACTTGCTCATAAACACAGTTTCTGTGGTCTGATTCATCCCACCTAATCTTAGGCCCATAAGTAAGATACCAAAGTTAGAAGCCACTTGCACAAAGCTCAGTTGAGTGTTGCTAGAGATAGGGTATGGATGGAGTAGCTCACATGGAAGGACTATATGGCAAATAGGCTCCTAACTTTGAAACTCTACATGAGTGAATCTGGACTCATGCTGCACTGCTCTAAGGGGTGAGTAATGGGGTTTTTTTGGACTTTAACAAAGGGGTGGGCAGGAACCAATTTCTGCTCCTTAAGTGGCACAAACAATTCTAATTGGAAAATGATTTCCAGCCCCTGCCCTGCCTGCCTGCCCCCCCCAGTCAAACTAATCTTTCAGTGTAAACAGCAATTGTTTTGGTTTTTTTACCTGAAATCTCATCTTATTTCCTAGAGGAGGCAGAAATGCTTTACACACAAATGGTCACCTTATTAAAATCCAGTTACTGTCAGAAACATTTTTCAAAGAAAAACATTTTGATCAGCTTTCTTATATACCCAGCTGAATATGAGGCAGCATCAGCTTGTAGACATTCATGAATAGGATGAGGATTGAACTATGTAAATATGCTGTCTGCTTCTGTTTGATCATCCAGTTCTAATTAAAATACTATGTTCTGGTAGTCCATCCCATCTACTGAAAAGTATGAAGAATGTAAGTCTCTTCTCTAAAAAGCCATGGGTTTTCTGAGATGGGATAATTGAGCAGTTATTTTGGATATGCATTTTGGCCTTTAGGTGTTGCTCTGAACAGAATTTTTGGGCCCTTTGAGGCAACATATCTTAAAACATAAAGAGACTTCTTTATGCTTAGTTTTCCTGTTACAGAGGTGTGACTTTCCCATAAGGGCTGTTTGCATAATGTTAAAGTAAATGAAATCCATAGATGATGTTCCCAATATGATAAAACACAAATTAGAGTGAAAAAAAATATTTTGGCTTGTTGTAGTGTCTTGAATTAGTGGGAACAAATGTACCCTGACAGCAAAGCCATTTGCATTCTCAAGTTAACAGGAAAGGAAAGCAAGCAAAATTATGTCAGCCACTCGGGCAGCATGGGAAGCATATTTTTCTCCTTACTGTTTGAGCGTGTTATGAACTGAGCTCATTTGCCTTGAATTTCTTCCCAAATAAAATTGTCCTGTTGTCAAGTTTATTGTAGATTTACTGATTCTGCAGCTTTTTTAAAAGCAAATTCTTTTTTTCTCAAAGGGAATTTTGAGTGAGAAAAGACTTCATTAATTCAAAAATATATATGATTCTAGTTATAGCATAGTTTTAGGTGTAATATAAACAGGCAGATGCACAGTTAATCTTAGACAAATAGATACCAATTATTTTTTGTAATGAAATTATAACAAAAAAACCTGTCACCTACATAAAATAGAGGTGCAGCAGGGGAAATGGAATAGAGTCCTCTGGTCTACTCAGTCAACATGTTTGCATGAAAATAAAGCAGAATCAGAACTTAGAAGCTGAGATTGAATTCTAAATCAAAGAAGCAGAAATGTATAGGTCTTTGTCCTTACTAGCTCTGTGTACTTAGAACTCAAGCAGAAGTGGTTTATTCCTCTGAAAATTGGGGTGTGCTGTAAACCCACATACACAATATAAATCCTCATTGCATTTTTTTTTGGCCAGAAGTCTACATTATGTCCATGTCTTAAATTTTCATTGTGGCTGTTATGAGCCTCTTCAGATGTTTGTTTCCCTGTCAAAAGGAAACTTTCCCTCTTGTGGAAAAGGGGGGAGGGAGGGGAAATAACCTTTTTTAAAAAAAAAAAAAGGTCATGCTATGGAAATGTGTGCAAAGGCAAACTAGTCTGGTTGCTGTTGTTGCTATTGATTACAAGATCAGGAAAAGCTGCTGAAAACTAGCCCTAAAGAGCAATACATTCAGCTGTTTTCAGAATTTTTGATTCACACAGTGGAGATAGTGCTATGGGTCATTTTGTTTGTGCATTGTTTGTTGAAAATGAATGTTGGGCCTGTCTCTAGGCTGGCTCAAAACTAGAGAAAATAAAACTAATGACTGTGGCAGTCAGCATTCTCCCTCTTTGAAGACATGTATGGTGTTGCTGTCACTGTAAAGCATTCAGGGGAATTCAATCTCTGAAGATTCCTTTTATAGTAGTGATAGTTTTGGTAGACACAAATGCTTGTTCTTGTCTGCCCTTCATTACATAGCAATATTATATCCTTAGTTGTATTTAGTTCCTACCATTACAGCAATAATTTCTCTGAGCTAGCCTCCCTTCCAGTGGATGATTTTATCACACACACAATGCAGGCTCAGTCCTGATGTCTACTGAACTGGCACTGCCTTGTTCTAGCAGCCTTGCTTGTTGGCTCAGGGGGATGAGCAATGGAAAAGACTGAGCTTCAGAAAAGCCAGTAGTGTGGGGCAGTGATATGCCACAGTACAAGAGTTTGTGATAATGGGAGAAGCAAATCCTATACACAAACTGTACTGGTTGTCATGTTAGTGAAAGGGCTGATGTACCTACGTGGGACCTTCATTCATCAGCAGTTATCTTTCCTAAGCTGCCTTCTTGAACATTCTTCCAGACTGCTAGGTGGTGAGGCATGGGGACAAAGCTCCCTCTTTCAGAGCACTGGTGAAGAGCAGACAGGATTCCTCTCCACTGTCTTTCTTATGATATATACCACCATATCTTCTTGGTGTTTATGTAGGAACAAGGCTGGTAGTTCTTGAAGCTGTATCACTATTATAAATACTGAATAATCACTTGTGTTGGAGTAGCTTTTACACACTGAGTTTTGACGTTAATCTTCAATGACCTCACTGGATGCTGGTCAAGTCCTAGATGACATTTGTCTATCTTGACCTTTTAAATAAGTTGTAGTTTGTTCTTTTACAGGTTATGATCAAAATCAGATGGTGATTCATGTCTTCCTAAGGAAGAGTGACTCTTGCATTACAGTGTGCTCTCATGATACATCAGTGGTTAATGAAGTCAATGGAAGAGCTCCTGATAGCTTCAGTGGGCACTGTGTAATGCTGAGTAGCTTTTCCATCCAAAACATACTATATTGCTGTCAGGGAAGTCTATGTAGTTTCATCCTGTTGTCAGAGTGGGAAGAACAAAAATATTATTGGGAGTAAATTATATAAACTAGTTTTCCTGGGTGAAAACTGGTCAAAGGACTATTTTTAAAGAGAAACCACCTTAATAATTAGCAGTAATACTATGCATACAGAAACACAGGTATAAAAACTTGTTGTATATAGATGCCATGTAATTGCAGCTGCCATAACCTCACTGGGTCTCGAAGGACCTCAGTCCACCTGAAAGCCATGACATATTTGTCTGCCATTATGAGCTTAACTTGTAAACTCTATTATATAATGCTGTTCTCTATGATAGAAAATTGAAAGGGAAGACAGCAGTACTATCCTCATGCACCCCCTCCGGTATGAATCTGACTTGGTGTAATAGAGTCAGTGTGGGGTAAGAAGCTATGATTTCCTTTGCTCACCTAGTTTGATTAATCTGGCCTATCATGCTTGCAGATGCAACCTAAATGAAAACAGGATGTTCCTAATGTACTATTGTTACTACCTTGGCAATGTTGCAAAGTTCCTTTGTAGGTTAATACTTGTAACTTCTCGTTCTGTTTCATAGTACTCTGCATTTTTTTTTTTGCTATGTAATTTGTGAGCTGGTATCATACAATCTACTCTACAGCCTAGCACAACTGTCAGGGAAATAATTGCATCAGAACCAATTATTTTTAACTTTCAGATATAGAATCGGTTTTTCCTATTAATAGATCTTACCCTTTCTTCTGAAAGTATATAAAGCATGTAATTGTTAATTGATATTTGTTAATAATTTGCTTGGAATGAGACTTATCATTCAGCAATATGTATATTTATAATAAAATACATGTTTTCATGTGATGAATTCTATAACTTCCTCAGTCCGAGTGAAATGAAAAATGAATTGGTTTTGCATGAATTTAAATGTCATTGTGGATTAGGCCTACACAATCATGGCAAGGTGGTCAGTTGTACTGAAACAGTAAAGCCCGTTTCAGTTTCTCCTTGTTCTTAAGCACTTGTCTTGTCGGTGTATGATCTCTGCTTTGGGGTGGTCAGAAAACTATAAATGAATAAATGCTCTGCATTTCTTCTTCCCCATACAGTATACCATGGGATGCCTCTACATCAGGATAAGGAAACAGTAGAGTTAAAGTAAATTCTTATCTTTTACATCTAAAATGGAATCATCTAAACTCACTTAAATCTGAATGCTTCTAGAAAACATTTAACAGTAATGCTAAAGAATTGTAAAATAATCATGCATGGTAGAATAGAGAGATCTCTGTAGTAAGCTTTCCTGGTAGAGGTATGTATCTTGCAGTGTTATCAACAGTCCATTCACCCACTTCATGTACTTAAGGAATTCGGGAAATTCTGTACTCTGTGCACACTGCACTCAAGAATAAAGAATCTTGCTAGGTCCGACAGTGAATAATCATCTTCATAGTTACTTATGCAGAGTGCTTAGCTTAATAGAGCTTTAATTCCTGGCTAGAGGCCAGGATCATTATTGTAGTATGGTCTAATAAAAATATCTGTTTAAGAACTTGAAATTAATTTTCCACTAATATTCTCTGACTATGTAAAAAAGTACTGGTTTTGGGAACAGCTCTACAAATAAACTTACTTATGGAAAAATGATTTTGAAAAGGGAGAGGACACATGAGGCTAATTTGTATAAATATTCAAAGGATCCCATGGAAGATGGTTTTCTGTATCTGCCCAGGTCTAGAGGTCACATTCTTCATTCACAGGAAAGGACAGTAACTGAGCTGTACCATTACCATGCCTTGTGCATTTAGTCTTTCCCAGAAAACATTGCTTGTGTGGCAAGAAATGAAATAGATCTTGCAAGCAACTGCTGAATCAGTGTAGAACCACCCCCCCAAAACCCTCAACTGTTTCAGACTGCTTCTCTCTGATATTTCCCCCCTTCCAGCACTAATCAGAAGTTAGAATGGGAGTCTTGTATGAAACTAATTAATACTGAGTTTTCCTGGATATTAGGTTGAGTGTTGGGAGGAAAATTACCTTGCCTTCTTGTCTCTTTTCACTATGGTCTTCTGCTAAAATTTTCTTGTCCCTTGAAAGTGGTGCTTGATGGAACATGATCTCCCAGTCAGTAATGCAGTCCCTTTCTTCTACTTACAATCTATATCCAGAGCCAAATTCTGTCTTATCTCATACAACCTAGCTGGTACCAGTGGGGATTTAGGAAGCGAAATAAGAATAATTTGTTGTACCTCATCTCCCATTCCTTAAAAGAGGAAGTCTGTGTCTCAGCAGCATTCCTAGATTTATATGCAACCATCAAATAACATAACACCTTCACAAAGCCTAAATACAGAAGTGTTTGAGGCCTCAGCATAGTTATGTAAGTTGTATTTGGTCATGTACAGATCGCTCGGGCTCAGAGGAAGGTGTAAAAATCCTGTGTGAGCTCATCACCATGATCTGTAGCTGAGAGTATTTCAGATGAGTTAGGAGAAAAATTCAAAGTAAACAGTTCTAGATGAATCCCATCTCAAGGCATAGCTATGCATGGCAAAAACACTGCAGGCAACCTTACCTGCTGAGTTTCATTTTGGGCACTTCCTTGGGGACAGCTACACACAAAATTTACCCAGAACCAAACCAAGTATGTCTCAGGTCCTCTCTTGGCCTGTATTGCTTCCTTTGCCCAGACTGATGTGTTTATCAAGGAGTCTGTTCATCTCTTCAGGCAGCCACATATCTCAGCTAAAGACAGATCGAGTCTTTAATAACAAGGCTCTCGGATTGTTCACAGATCTTCCCTAGAGAGGATGCTGAAAGGAAGAGAGGGGAATTATGCATGAACTTCATTTCCTCTTCTAGGTGAATTTCCATTTCTTGAGGCCAGGCAGGGATAAGTTCAAGTCCTCTCCAGAGGAATACTGTGTGCTTATTTATTTGGGGTAATGATGACAATGAAGAATTGTTTACAAAAACTTTCATATTGGCAACTTTTGATGTTTATCCAGCAGCAATAACTTTTAAAGCAATAATTTATGTGTGTTTGAGATGGACACCTTCTGTACTGAAACTTCACTGACCCCTCCACATGTCTGTACACATGCAGTAGCCATCTGGTTTCATGGAGAGGATCCTCTGGTGGAGTTTAATGTAATGAATATACCTAATCTAAACTTAAGTAATACTTGTAAGGGAGCAGATACCGTTTTTCTGTAATCTGACAAGTTGGGTTTGATACTGTGCATTACTGATGCACTTACGAGAAGCTTTTATTTTTAAATGTTTAGGCAGAAGCATCTTCAAAATAAATGAAAGGCATTGTATTAAAAGTTTCATCAATTAGCAGAGCCAGCAGTGGTCATTTAGTCTGGCCACTGTCCTGTCTTTGGAATTCCCTGTGAGTTTTTTTGTATATCAGTTATAACTACTCTCATGACTACCAAATAAGTCCATACTGACACAAAGAATATAGCAGTATGCACATGAAGGGTGTCTGTGTGTATGTTGATAATGTAAAGTTAATTATGCAGCTTTTTCTTGCATGTTGTTTTGGGTTTTTTTCCTCTCAGGGACTGCACTGGAGAGGAAAAGAATGGCTTCCTATCTGATGAAAGAGTACCAGGAAAGCAAACTAATGCTTAAGTCCCATGGGAGAAAAAACAAAGCAGAACAGCATAACCATAGAAGAATGCTTTCAGCTTTTTAAACTCACTTTTTAAGGACTTAAATCTGAAATTTCAAAATATATTCCCCCCTCCCCCCTTTTTTTTTTTGTCCCTTAGAGGAGAAGGTCCCAGTTAGCTGGCACCTTTGCAATAGAAAAACCCTCACACTGAACACTCTTGCTACACATGAATCTGTTGAGGTACTTATATGGTCCTCACCACCATAGTAACTGAGTGTCTTCCAAGTATTTAAAAATAGAGATAACAATAACAATTTTTGCCCCAGTCCATATCTTTCTTCCTAGCTTGCTATGACAATAACTTGATTAATTTATGTGATCTTTGTTTTGCACACAGTGCCTGCAAACGATTTTGGAAACTTGTGTACCTGCTTATATATATGTGATGCTCTCAAACTGAGTGCACCCAGAAATTCAGCTGTATTTCTAAAAATGTGAGAAATGAACACATGTATATAAGTATATATACTTACATATGGTTACTCAAACAGTCTGCTGCTTTGCACCTTTGCAAGAGGTAGAAATTAGTAGAGCTGGAGCATTCCTGCAGCAGAAATTAAGATTAGAAGCAGAGCAAGGAAATCAACACGAATTATGCTCACTTGTAACTTAGTTTCAGTAGTAATAGAGGATCACAGCCCTGTTGTGTTAGAGGGTGTGCACATTATCCTCCCCTGCAAGCTTACTCTGTTGTCAGGCAAACCAGGTTCAGTAAGAACATGGAAGAAGCAGTGAAATTGCCTGAAAGAATGGAGTCTGTAAAACCAAAGGTAGAAAGAGCACCATTGAAGTCTGAGACCCAAGCCTCTTCAGGATACCCGTGGGATATTAACATGTTCCTTTGTCCTTAGGTTTTTTTGATAGTTGCATTGACTGTGGCCTGTTACACTCTGGGTTTGGCCTTTCTGACCCATAGTTTCTGCCCTTAGCTGACAGCCACTACTTCCCTGTTTGGTAAGATTTTTGTCTCAGTTTCTTTGTCCTTTAAACAATGACAACATGACTTGGATCCAGCTTCCTGCAGTATTGGGATCCTGGCACTTAGGAGGTGCTTAATTCAGTGGACACTTGAGCACCTGATAGGTGGTAGGAGCCCTAATCCTTTCTGAGAAGCTGGTGTATAAAGATCGGGCTAGGTCATTAGGGGGGAAAAAAGTCAGTTGTGAATTAAGAAATAATAAAGCTTTGGTGCAGCTGGTGGTTTTTGCCTTTTAGATGACTCATAAATATGCTGGAGTTCCTGTCAAGTGTTAATGAGGAGAGGCAGAACTGAAATTATGCCTTTGACAAGTGCCATATTTCTTTTGGAAATCAGTCTGTAATTATCGGTGTGCTGCCTGACTATGCACTAGGGAGAACGAGACTTCTTTCCATGACTGGCACGTAGCTGACACACACAGGCTTGCTTCCACAAATGTGCACTCATTTGAAACTGTGCTGTCATCAATACTCTGAGAAGAGGAACATTTAGTTCTGCTTTGCTGCTGGTAGGAGCCCAAATGAAGGACACAGGTCAAACCAGTCCCTAGATAACCCTAGTAAAACCAATAACGTTACCTGTGAAATTAATCTGTCCCTACATCATCAAGGATAGTTTGGGGCTGTATCAGGGCTAGAATCAGTGGCATGTGTAAGCTAGCATATTTACACTGGAAGTCCATGGAGCTGGACCGACTTGCACAAGTTGCAGATCTATCTCTACATGTTCCCAGACACTAACAACAGATGATTAAAAGGCTACAGGAGGCGTATATAGTCCAGCAGCATGATTTTAATTTAGTGGAAGTGAAAAATGAAAGAGGAACAGACAATGCACAACAGTGGTTACCAGGACTTACTATTGTGGAAACATCACTTTTCTTTTTGAGTGTACACACTATCTACCTTACATTATATGGTAGGCTTTTGTTCTGTTATTTTTCTTTTCCAGAAGATTTGGGTTTGTAACTGAAATGAAAATGCTTTTCCACTTAAGAGCTCCTTGTCTATTAGTAATTTGGTAAATGATTAATAATTTTTTTCTGAAGGTTTTTAAGATTTTAATTTATAGCATGCAGCTGTCTTAATGCACTTCACTCAATGCTCCAAAATTAGCTTGTAATTTGGTGTTATCAAGCTCCCTTGTGTAAGCAGGCACCGGAATTTAGAACAGCGGGAATGTTACAGACATGATGAAAATTTGGTCCTTAGCTGAACTAGTGACCAAAACAAAGAGCAGTTAAGGCTGCAAAAATGAATTAGATGCTACAACATGAACCAGCACAACACTGCACCTTCAGTCCTGGTGCTCATGGTGGATTTCATTATCTTACATAAAGTGCCTAGGTTGCCTGTACAATGTAAGAAAAGGATGTCTCAAAGTGGGACTTCAGCCCACCTGTGTCCTGGGTTCCTATGCTGACCAGGAGCTGTTAGGATTAATAATAGTAAACTGTCCTTCTCTATAGGTTAGGGGTGAAATTCTTCTTGCCTGGCTGTATCGTTGTACATCTGCGTGAGAGACCTAAAGCTCTATTTATTGTCAAGAGAGAGAAATGTATTCTTCTGTGACACGATACTTATCAGAATGAGCTGCTCTGGAGAGCCTGTTGTTTATAGATCCTTATCTGATGTAGGTATAAAATGGCTTCTGATTTGCTCAACTCTATCAAGGCTGAGGAATTTGTGGGTAATGCTAAAATAAAAGTGTAGAGCCTCTATATATCTCTGGAGTTAAGTGGATGCTCAACAGGGTTTTTCAGAATGTTGGTTTTGGACCTGGGCATTTAAGTTGTCCTTAATCCCATCTCAAGTATCTTCATCCTTATTTAGATCTGGCTGATCCTGGCCACCTCATGTCAGCTCTTCCAGCCATTTTCTCTGTGGAAATCTAGATGTGAAAACATCCAAATATTTCCTGGCTTGAGGTCTTTGTTAGCTAGGATACTGGATCTGATGAAAGCATTTACTTTAGTAAAGCACACATAGTATTGGTTCATTTTTTCCCCAGACCATCATGGGTTATGAACAGGAAGGATTGAGAAAAATACATATTTTCCAAGGAGGAATTCTCAGGAAAAGAAGGAACTTGGATAACACCAGATATGGAAAAGGCATTTCAAGAGTCACAGTAGAAAATAGGGCAGGGTGCTCTGGCAGCTCCTAGGAGATATCGTGGGTAGTCGAGAGACTAGGACTCGGCTCTCAGCACTTCCCTAGGGTCTCACAGTAACGTTATTTAATTGTGGTTGATGAATGAGCACTTTAACTGTGTTTTGAGTATCTCATCTTTCATTCTAATTTATACCTAAAAACCCCTGAGACTGCTAGTTGACTCTAGGTGGAGAAAGCATTAATTATTTGTTCGGTTTTAGTGAAACACTGGCACTCCACAGTGACCAATTTACTAGCTCCTCTAAAAGCTGCAAATAAAAAATGGACATGTACAAATGTATTCATTAGCACAAACTAATTCAAATCTAGGCTAATAGCCAGAAAAATAATAGATTATTGTAGGATTTTGGAATTCATTATGTGTTTGTACTAATCCAAAAGTAACTACCCCGGTTCTGGAGTTTCTAATCTAAGTTACAGATCTCATACTGATAGCCAGACAACTAAGAGTTAGCCTTTTGCATTTCTAATGACCTTTTTACTCTAGGTCATTTTACTTTAGTAGGTTCTCCAGAAGGGCTTCTTTCTAAGAATGTGTTGCAATAGCTCTCTCTCTTTCAAACACAATGTGTCAGACAGTCCCTCACCTAAACATCTTTAGTTTTATTGCACAGTGGTGGTACATTAACTTCCAATTTGTGACTTTGATATTCTGTAGTTTAAAGTTTTGATTAACCTTGATCAGTCCTTCCCTCTACTTTTGTAAGTTTTTCAAGGGCTTGTTCTGTTCATTCTGCCTGCTTTATACAGACACTGTTTTCTCCAGCTAAACAATGCTGCACTATTGTATGTAAATGATTTTTACTAATAACTTCCTAATTCAGTGTTCATAAAATAATTTAATTTTCATTAAAATTAGTAGCACCTTAAAAATTTGGGGCTCTGGTCCCTATAGACACTGCAGAGAGTTTGACCCAAGTTTCTGACAGGAAGCAAGAATTAGCCATGGAGAAAATTCTGGGCTGACTTCTGGTTTGTGGCAGGTGTGGTACAGCTAAAGAAAAGGGTAGGAGGGGAGAGATTAAAAGAGCTTGAAGATATGTTTGTTCTTCTGGCCTTAGATTGACTTCACTGAGCTGAATATAGGTTATCAGGTGTGGTACCTTTGAGAAGATGGGGATGCACAGGTAATACCAGACCTCCAGTTATGTTTGGCCCCATCTTGGGGTATGATGAGAGTGCATATACCCCCTTCCTGGCTTATACGGGTGGCTGTTCGTACAACACAGATGAGAATTGGATACTCCCCTTCTTTTCACCTCAAATAACTGGGGGCACATAGGGAAGGACATCTGACAGAGCTGAGGCAGCTGGATTCAAGGCTGTTCGGCATCCTGAAGCAGCTACCTCTTGGTCTAGCAGTCAGCAGACTAATTATTAGCAGACAGTGTAAAGCACAGGTGTATTATGATCTTATCTAACAGTTTTGTTCATAAAGCAGACAGCTGTATTTTTCACTAGCAAAAATTTCTTGGTCACCTTTACAATGAATCTATTTGTAACTAAACGCTGTGTATCTCTTGTGAGGTCTGCCTTTGGGAGGCAAAGGCATGTTGTGCTGCCTAGGAGAAGCTGGAAAAAAGCATTCCTGGCTTCTTTTAGCCAAGAAGGTAAGATGACAAATGGAAGATGTGTGGTTTTGGACCTTTTTGTCAATGGGTGATAGATGCAGTCAGTGGAGAACACAGACACAGGCTTTGCCAATCAGTCATGAGTCATCACTCTATCCATCAGCACCACTTTGTCTCATCTCAGACAAACTTAAGTCTTTGGCTTAAGTTCCTTTCTCTGTCAAATTTAAGAGAAAGAAATCTGGAGATTAAGGATCCATAAAAAATACTGTATATGCTTAGCACACTGACAGAAAGGCCTGTGTCATATGCCCAGAGGGACCAGGTGCAAGACTTGGAGCTGTCCTGCCCATGTCCAGGAGGTTTGATGGTCCTGGTCTGCACTGACCCTTGGACTTCTTTGAAACTGTTCCTCTATGCCAGAGAAAAGTGTCACAGCTGTTGTTTAAGTATTTATGGTTTTTAAATGAGGGACCACATAAATAAAAAGCAACAGAGTCATGTGATGGAGTCCTCTGGAGGTCTCTCAGCTAAAAAAGATTCCATTATGGAAGAACATAAAAAAGAAATGGTGATTTTTGACTATTCTCTCCATTCCTCCCATGCCACAGGCAGACCTTGTGAACAACTCAGTCTAGCGGCTGTTCTCTGATGCAGCAGAATTAGTGTAGATTTTTGGTCTTTATTCATCATCTTAAGAAGATTACTGCTGCTAACATTAACATTTTCTCTATTACATGGTAGACTGGCTGAGGTCCAGAGTGAGTTGGAATTAGAATACTTATTTTCTCCCTTTTATTAGTTCTTTTTCTTCTTGCAGTAGAAGATGCTGCACACAAAAAAAAAAATCAATTAAGAAAGCTGCATCAAGGGCTACTAGTGCTGCTTTGGAGTTTTCCCCCCATATATCTGTTTGTGTGAGCTTGTAACTCCTGCTCCATTTGGTTCTAAGTTTCAGGTTTTAATGAACCTAAATGTAAGCACATCCACAACTGCCATTATTTTTGGAGTGGGTACTATGCAAGATCACTATGAAGTTATTGTTTTCTTCTCCAAAGTATAAATAGATCCAAATTTATTTGAAACTTGGCATAGAAAGGTTTTATAACTACCATAAATCTGACCCTAGTTTCAAGCTTCACACAACTCTTAGGAAATCACAGTAATTTTCTATGCCTGTAAGTAGTTTTCTCCAGGATTATGCAGTACCACAAAGCATATTTAGGGGCAGATCTCTTGACTGAGCTTGCAGAATAAAAACCAGCATCTCACTAACCTGAGCTGAGGTGGAATGCAGGTGCTTATATTCTGCTGTGTGTTTGTGAGGTTTCTGGCCTAGCAGCAAGGGGCTGAATACAGCTTCCACTTTTGTTCATCACAACTTAACATTTCAGTATAATTGCTGAGATAGTGAGTGATCCAGCCTATTGCTGCCAGCCTCCTCTTCCAGTGTCAGGGATACCTTTTGTTGTTGTAAGTGATGCTGTCTGGATGTGACAAAACAGTTGTGCCAGAAAACAAAAAGCAATGTGGACTTTCAGTTCAGGCAGTTCAAAAAAAGGTGTTCTGCCCCCCAGTGGCTTGTTTCATGAGAGTCTGATCGACTTGGTTAGAAAAAACCCCAAATCTGGTTATTGCTAGTCAGAAGAGACTGCACAGATTGAGGTAAGCAGCAGAAAACAGACTCAGATCCTCAGTGCAAATTGCCATAGCTATTCTGGCAGTGATTTCTGCCAGTTTTTGCAAGGCCCAAGAGGCATTCGCTATACTGAAGCTTTTTACTAGTCATTGCCTTGTATAAGTAGATAGTTTTCTGCCACTGAGACCCCTTATTTACACAGGCAACAAGTGAGGGTGCCCATGAGAGTGGGATGAAGCATGTGATGCAGTGGGATGCTTTGGGTTGATTCCAAGCTACTGGTTCTCTCTGCCAGGCAGGCCAGGCTGCTATGATGGGTCAGGTTAGTTATTCCTTACTTTCTTCCCATCTTCATAAAAACTGATGTTTTGCTTTCATCTTTTCCACAAGCAGCTTCTTATCTGGCTTGCTTTCTTACTGGTCTTCCTCATGCTGTGTTCCCATCTCATTACTCATTCTTTCACCTCCCCCAGAGAATTTCATATCTCTTCAGCCCAGCTAGGTCAAGTGATACTTCTTCCTCTAATTGCTTAATTTTCCCTCCTCTTATTTTCCCAGGCAACGTTCTGGTCTGGGTCTTTTGGTGAATGTGTATTCTTTACTAAGGAAGGTTACTGACTAATGCTCTAATCTGGAGTCATGGTTGACTCTCACCCAAAGTCTCACAGTTCTCTCCAGTCTCGCAAAACATTCACTGTTTCCCAGACTAGATTTAAGCAAGGGCTTAAGGTGAGTAGGCAGCAAAGAAACATCTGGACGAAAAGCACCACATTTAAGAAAGAGACTAAAGCAGTCTTTAAAACAGTGGGATTGGAGATCAGAAGGCTTTTAATTGTTCTTTCTGTCTGCCTTATTAGCTTGGGAAGGAAGGAAGGAATAAATATTTGGTTTCCTGAGCAAAGGAGAAGAAAAAGATATTTCATTGGTTCTGTTTACATTCAAGTCTAAAATTCGAGCAATGAAGAAAATGAGGTGCATTTTAGGGCAACAGGGACTAGTTCTGGGATGTGCTCTATACTGCATTCTGTATATGCCAACATTTGTGGTGTCAGCAATTTAAATCCTAACTTAAATCCTTTATTGCACCAACCCAGCTTGTGTTTTCTGATGCAGAGGGAATGCATAAAATTTCTAGTCCTTCTTCTAGATGCTACTAACCTTGTAAGCTCATGGGGCTTGTAGTCTTCAGAAGTAGAAGGAAAAATGAATCTATATAGATTAGAAAACATTGGCTGGAGTAATGATCTGAGGTTGGTCAACTGTGTGTGTCAGCTAAGATGCTGTTTCTGATCAGCTTTATTGACAAACTGATGTGTCTGTAAATCCAAACTGAACTTAAAAAGTGCCTGTCAATGTGTAAATTCACACAGGGGGAAAAGTTTTCTAGAGAAGTTTTAAATGAGTAGGAGAGTTAAATGCTAGAGAAATCCTCAAACACAGAATGTATATGGGAGACCTTTGATTAATTTTTGTCTTCCATGTAATCATTTTAAATCACTGCTCTGGATTAACCTCAGACAGCAACTAAGCACCGTGCAGCCACTCACGCATTCCCCCCCACCCAGTGGGATGGGGAAGAGGATCAGAAGGGTAAAAGTGAGAAAACTCATGGGCTGAGAAAAAGACAGTTTAATAGGTAAAGCAAAAGCTGTGCACGCAAGCAAAGAAAGTAATCTGTTCACTACTTCCAATCAGCAGGCAGGTTTTCAGCCATCTCCAGGAAAGCAGGGCTCCGTCATGTGTAACAGTTACTTGGGAAGACAAAGCACCATTACTCTGAATGCCCCCCCCCCCTCCTTCTTCTTCCCCCAGCTTTATACGCTGAGCGTGACATCATATGGTCTGGAATATCCCTTGGGTCAGTTGGGGTCAGCTGTCCCAGCTGGGTCCCCTCCCAACTCCTTGGGCACCCCCAGCCTACGCACTGGTGGGGTGAGGAGCAGAAAAGGCCTTAAGGCTGTGTAAGCACTGCTCAGCAGTAAGGAAGACCTGTTTTCAGCACAAATCCAAAACATAGCCCCATGCTAGCTACTATGAAGAAAATTAACTCTATCCCAGCCAAAACTAGCACAATGACTCAACTATTTTATGTTTTTTTTTTTTCTGAGGCTATCACTTCAAGGAATCATTGGCAACCCTCAAAACACCAGCACAGGAATATTCACACTCTGGTTT
The DNA here is from genome assembly GCA_026212715.1 of Elanus axillaris. Lineage (NCBI taxonomy): Eukaryota > Metazoa > Chordata > Aves > Accipitriformes > Accipitridae > Elanus > Elanus axillaris. The sequence goes on from JANZLQ010000061.1 coordinate 6,470,591, forward strand.
TGACCTCTTTTGAAGATTTTTCCAGCTATCCATAACTTTTATTTTTACTTCATTTAGTTTACATTCTTTTACTCATATTATATATACATATTTTGTTTATTACAGTCTGGACTGGTGGCAAGGCCAATTAACAGAGCTGCTGAACTCTGCTGGTTAAAAGCTCCCTTTCAGTTGTACACACCCTTGCCAAAATCCAATTGCTTAGGCTGAAATTTGTCATCTTGATTGCTTGCCTCAAGCAGAATTAGTTTGGAAAGGTTCAGCAGAGTCATTCCAGTTATTTCCAAAAATGAGGGTTGAACAAAATGCTAGCACGTCTATCAATTAAAAACAATTTCTAGTGGCCTTTTTTTTTTACTGTTCTGAGCCTTTGTCATTTTGAACAGAAGTGTAAGATTTGACTTTTCTATCTTCAAAATTGGCCAAGTTATAAATGTCTAGAAAGACAAATCATATATTTGCATGTGTTCAGTGAAGCAGTTAATTATTTTTTTAAATGAAAATTTAACATCACTGAGCCAAATAGTAAGCACTAAAATAACTAAACCAACACTATCTTTGCAAGACTTAAGGAAATGATCGTTTTCTTTAATTGCTGCTATATGCTTCTCTAAGCTGCACTTTGGGCAGGAACTGAAACTAAGAGCATGGTGGTACCCCTTCAGTGTTCCCAAGACACCATAGTTGCTTAGGAGGAAATGTACCCCCTTCCTTGGAACCACATGGTCAAAGAAGCTGGAGCAGGGAGGTCAAAGGATGGAGTGATGAAGGAGTTCAGTAAGTCTCATCAGAAACTAGAACCCCAGAGTATTAGGGAGGGTTTGATACTTTTGAATGGAAACTGGGACTGGGAGGGAAAAATATGAATTGGGATGTGAGAACCAGAGGAGGCCAGGAGCCAGCTAGTGTGGGAAGGAGCTGGGGTGGAGTTCTGAGATTAGGGTATGCCTGGTACAGTTTTGGGGACTTAGGACTAGCCAAATAAAGAAACAGCATTGTTGAGGTCTACTAGGAACCATGATGAGTATCTAGACTGGGGAAGAGATAGGGGTAGCCTTGAGTTTGTACAGATGAGGTGGAACAGAAATGGCCACCACATCTGAAGGCATCAAAGAGCAATGAAGTCCCTGAGCCTGCAGGTCATATGTTCCATTGTCTCATTGTTCCTTTCCTGTCAGCTGTATGAAACCCACCAGTGAAACATGCGACTTTATCCCATTTCCTGCTGATTCAAGTAATGGAACAGCCTACTACCACTACTGGTTACCCCATTAAAACAAGAGGTCTATGTGGTGGATCTAACAGTTCCAAGCAGTCATGCTGAGGAACCATGTAAGTGTCCATGTGCTGCAGCAGAATGTGATTTTTTTTTTCTTTAAATCTAGGAAACGCAACATGCTCTTAAGACTATGAAGGTTGCAAAGTCAAGAATTTGAAACAGGATTTTCTAGAATTAGAGTTGTCTCTGCAAAATTAACTGAATTAATTGCATGAAGGAATTGGTGTAGCTTGTTGTTTACTAACTTTTTCATGCTCAGCTTTCCAACGTTAATATTCTTTTACGATAGCTTTCTGTGTGCAATAAACATACAACTTAAGCAAGAGGGAAACCTCTATTCCCTGGCCTCAGTTAGCTTTTCATGTCAATTAGACTATCTGGCACTGGGTTTAATAACTCTGTAATTGCAATTGAAGCACTTAGCTAGATCAATGCCCACCCTTCCTGATAAAACTGTTTTTAAATAGCAGTTGTTAAAAGGCACCAGGTGAAAACTTAGTGAGGTGAAAACAAAGATTGAATGAATAAGAACCCTTCTTTTCTACCAGACAGCCTCACATTAATAAAGCTGGTTTTTTGTTTTGTTTTAAAATGTTGTGGTTTGGGTTTTTGTTTTCATTTTTTGTATTTAAACCATTTTATATTTAAAAGCAAACCAGTCAACACCTTCTGAGTTTCAGGGAGACCTTGTGAATCTGCAAGGATAGAAAACATTTATCATAAATTTATAGCAAAAAATTTCTTCTTGTACCTTGCTGAGGTTTACTTTGCTAGCACTTCCTAATTCATTGCCTGGAAGTTGTGTGGGGTTTTTTTTGTAATTGTGTTTGAGGTAAAGAATCAACAACCACTCCTTATTTTTTAATTAAAAACCCAAACCAAACAAAAAAACAAATGGCAAATGGATGAACATGTTTAGTGACCGCCTGCCCAAATCCCTGCGCAGCTTAACGCCTTGTCTCACTGTCACTGCAAGTCTTTTCAGCATAGGGCAGAGATCTACAGGGGGGACAAACCCCTGCAGGGGGGACAAACCCAGTCAAAGACGTACAGGGGAACATGTTGCATACAGATCACCGTTGCGCTCTCACTCTCCTATTCCTCCATCATGAGACTATGTATATGTGCTCTGTAAAGGTGAATGGGGCTGCACTAAGGGTGCTTTAGCAGGGGTGGCTGTGTGTGAGCCCAGTTAGGTGGGGCTGTCAAGCAAAAGGAGGTGCTGCTGGATCAAGATGGGAGGGAAAAAAGGGAGGACAGCCTCTTCCAGAGAAGGAGGAGTCAAGGAATGCTCCAGGTGACAAAAGTAATTTCTTACAGCTCTGGGGGCTGGAAGGCTGCTTTGGTGGTGGGCTGTGTGGTACTTCATAGCCACCACTTTCATTGGCAGCTCAGAAATGCACTGTGCTTCAAGCATGTACAACCTTTCTTTGTGTACTCAGTGTACTGTGTGGGTTTGTTAAATGCACCATCTCTCAGGATAATGAGACTGGTTTCCCTTCCCTGCTCCATAACCTCCTGATATATATAAAGAACTAGGACTATGGGCCTACCTTCTCCTTTCACTGGAACTTTATTGGAAAACCACGCTTGTTTTTACCAGTGTTTTAAAAAAAATATATGTAGGTGTGATTAATCAATACAATCCTTGCTGCACACCTGAGAATAAGCCCGCTGCAACCCAGCCTTAACGATCTACACTTCAGTCAGATGCTGGTCAGATGCTTGTCAGAACATGTAACTGCATTCTTATGGGACAACAACCCATCCACTCTTTTTCTGGAAGAGCATCAAGTTCAAAAGAGGATGTTGCTGAGTCAGTGCCTGGGACCTAGAAGGCTTGGAATTTTATTTTTTTTTTTATGAGATGGGGTAAAGGAAGAAAAAAAAAGTAGAAGCAGGGTTTGAAGTACTGTCTAGTGCCTTTGGTGCCTGACCTTGCTCATTAATCTCTGCTACTTTGAAAAGGCTTGGAAAATTACATTACCCTATACCATCAGTCCTCACTCAATAAATACAGACACTAAAGTCAGGGATGAGAAATCCCATAGAGCTTTGGTATTGACTTGTTAGAATTCCAGGCTTTAGCCTCCCAATACAGTAACTGTCTATAAGTAATGAACAAGCTGCTGAGAAGGACACCTTGCCCTTCTGGATTCATTCCCCACTTTTTTAGAGAATCTATTTACTGCCATTTTTTACTCCCTTCTGCCAAACAGTAAATTGTCCTGTGTGTCAATAAGGTCTTTTCTATTACTCGGTGAGAGGAAATTTGTGGAAGAGCAGAGCTATGCTCACGTTCTGACTCGGAGCCAATAGTCATAGTAACCTTAGCATCAGTTTCTACAGTAGGGGAGGGGAAAGAAAGAAAGAAAAGGATGTATGGGGTGTTTTGTATTTCTTCCATTAAGGCATGATGAAGCAGTAACTTGTGTGGTTTGGCATTTAAAGAACATGTGCATATACTTGTCCTGTAAAATCATAATTCTCTATTGAGTGCACATCAGTTCAGATTTCAGTGCAGAAACTGTCTCCTCTTTACCCACAGGTGCTGCACAGGACCCAGAAAGGAAGGAGAGGGAATTAGTGTTAGGCAACTGTACTAGGAGGTGGTCACTGGGGTTTTCTGAGCACTTCATGCAGCCTATAATCTCCTGCTAGTGAGGGCCTTCCTTGGTTTGGATCAGGAATGAGAAGCATGACTAGCAATACCTTTTAAAAGGTACTTGTCTTCTCCAGCACATCTGGCTCACCCATTTTATTTCTTCTCCTTTATGTAGTCTCAGTCCTGCAGTCTAGTAATGGCTGCCTTTGACACATGCTAGGTACAACAATGTTCCTTTGAATATCTACACTCTTCAGCAGAATGGCAGCAGCCATCACCTGGCTCATTAGCTGAATAGCAAAGCAGAGATTTGGTGTTTGCAGTAGCTTGCAAATTCAATTATAGTTCTCACAGCAACTGTCATTTGGTGGCTTGTTCATATGAAGCATTTGATATTGCTTGTCATGGTGTTAACTGTAATCCCTTATTAGGGAAATATAAGAAGTCTTACTGTTGTACACTTAAAATTGAAAAGCCTTTTGAGCAGGAAATGGTCTCTCCATAGCATGCAGACACACATACATGCACAAAAATTCACTATCCTTGAAATAATAAATTGAAAGGATAGCAAGAGGTGCTGGTACAGGTTTTTTGTCTGTTCAGCTATGTATCTATAAAAAGAGAAATGTATGCAGACTGTTCAGTCAGCTCCTGAGGGAACATGAGAGGATCCAGATCAGCTGCACAACTGGCAGCTTCACTGGCGATCTCAGTAGAGGGAACAAATGTTCTTTTTGACCCTTTATTGCAGGTGAGCTCTTCTTTCCTTGCTAGCACTGGGATGGAAACACACAGATGGGAGTAGTGTAAGAAGGTGTGCCTCTATTTTATTTTCTTCCTTCCTGAAGCAAGTAAGATTTCTTAGCTGCTACATTTTGGTATAGTAACTTTTGTAAGGGCTAAATAATTTATGTGATGAGAAAGAATTTCACAAGAAATAGCAGATAAGTGTGTTCATATGAGATTCTACAATGCGTAGTTCAAGCAGCACTCAGGCTCGAGGAATATTATTCGTTTGATTAGGCATCAATATGTACGTCTGAACTAGTCACCCTGAGGTCCCTTTATAGCTAATGGAGAACTGGCCAATATAGGAAGGGGTTTCAAGGGTGAGATTCGTGCTATCCTAAAACGTCTAACTAAAGTAGGTCAGATGAATTGCACCCTTGGAGTACCTATTTTTCTCCATCGGTTTCTTTCTAAAGTGAGCTGCTGATGAGCTCCAATGTAAACACCTGCTGGTTTTTTTTATGGTTGGACTTGACGATCTGAAAGATCTTTTTCAACCTAAATGATTCTGTGATTCTAAGTTAGGCTAGGCAAATTTTTCTCAGGAATTAGACAGAGCTTTTTATCTAGAATCCAGTTTTAAAATGTTTGGCTTAGTGAGCTTCTGCACCATATGTAACACGGCTTTCCAAATGGCTGTTGGGCAAGATAGCTTGGAATTCACTGACACAACCCTCCAGCATATAGCTCCTTCTCATCCTCTTTCAGAGCCGTATTGCCACAGGATCTTCGTTTGTCTCCCCTTACTGCTATTTCAGCGCTATCATGCATTCTCCTGCAGTACCCCTCTTCCTAAGAAAGTTAAGCAAACCAGCCTGCAGGGGAAATAAACATACAATGTGGCTTTTTGTGTTCAATGGAGACATGTTAAACTCAAATTAATGATTCTGTTCAGATAACAGCTCAAGCGAAAGAAAACAGTGGAAATTTCCTAGAACCATCCTGCAACAGAATTTCTTTGCTTTATGGTGGAAAACTACAGCTGGGTAACTGCTTTCAGGAGTCAGAGACATTAAAATTCTGTACCTTTTGTGAGAGAATTTCTCTGTACAGAACATTCAATAAGACTACTGGTCAGACTGCATCAATCCAGCACTCCATCCGGTTGCACTTGTGGATGCTGGAGCGGAAGTTACAAAGCCAATTGATGCAGGAGTGTGTAAGATCTATTGGCAGGCCAAGTCTCATGGTAAATCAGTGTCTATCAGAGTATGCTAGTCTTTGCTCAGACTGTGACTGAACTACCTTGGAGCTACTCCAGAAGCCTAGGTTTTATATGCATTGCATCTCTGGGGCTCTACTGATGGGATGCATTTGGTTTTATGGAAGGGTGACAAACTTTCTTTCTTTTGCCAAATACAATCCCAAAAGAATCTCTTAGAGCACAATCGTTCAACTCAGCCTGTGGGCTGGATCAGGTACCCCATGACAATTTTGTTCTGTCTCCAAGGGAGTCCAGATGATTCCTTGGGCATTTTTAACCTTATAAGCTCCACTTCTATCTGCAAGATTTTGAGAATGGCCCAACTGCCTCCACAAGCACCCCCAAGCTGGCATGTAGTGCAAGATGTTAAAAAAACATGATACATACCTGTATTAAAGCGGTGGCTTTTTCCTGGTGGGATTGTGCTAAAGTAATTATCCTATTACCAGCACAGAACAGTGCCCATGTCCATGCAAATAAAAGTTGCAGTGTTTAGACATAAGTTGTTTTTTTCTTGCATTTAATCTATGCAGTAAAGTAAATACTTCTTACAAATAATCTTATTTACAAGGCATTTTTGATACCATAGGCATAGAAGATACTGAAATGACTCCTCTACTTAAGGGTGTAATGTTGAATGGCAAAGCTCAGTTCCTGTACCTTATACTGTCCGCTACCGAGTGTGTGGTTCAATACTTTGTAATTAATATCTTCTTGCTGTGACTTTCCAAGTTCTCATGTAACAGTTCTTATTAAATTTACTGTGAAAACTTAAAATAGCTCTCTCATTAGTTGCTAACAGAGATCTGCTGGTATACAATGATGTCTAGAAACTGCCCTTATTTTCCACTTGGAAGATGCGCTGAGCAAAATCTCGCTCTTCATTTTCTTCATCTTATGTGTGAAGAGAAACACTTTCTGACTCCATACCACGGTTCTATTGAATGACTGCTCTCCTTTTTCTGATTGACAGGTTTTCCTCTGTAACCTATGCTATCTTCCCCAGCTCATCTCGCTTTGGCAGTGCATGAATTTGAGCCCCCTTTTCTGCTACTTCTGCGTGGCATATTGTGATCACTGCCATTTCTCTGAGTTTATTCCCTAACCACACTTACAAACTGCAAAGGGGAAATGTGGGGAAGCATTTCTGGAAAGCAAAGCCATTATACAACACAAGGGAGGCAGTACCACATTGGAAGATTAACACCTCTTGCATTTTCCTTGCAAGGGCCCTCAGGTACTGTTGGTCATCACACAATTAAGAGCAAGTGCCAACACATTTTGAATCAGTTCCCTAGGAGTCTGGAGCTATAAAGTGTTTTGAAGTGCTGGGGGCTACTTCTCTATTAGAAAGTAAAGTGAACTAGAGCCTTTTCTCCGACTTTGATGCAAAGCAGTGCAACATGGCTTGAATCAATAGGGCTAAACTCTCTTTCCCTCAAAAACCCAGGGTGCTCTCATCCACCCTGCCTGCGAGGTAGGGACCTTGCCATGCTATGTGGCCACAGTAGCCAGGCAGTGCCTGGCAGAGGTCTAGTTGGAACAGTCCCAGCCATGCCAGTGGCTGTGCTGACTATGATATGCTCTAGAGAAACTGTGGATGGTGCCTGAGCCATACCGTGGCCCTGGGTAGTGTGCTGGTGTAGCCATAGCTTAGGACGTAGCCTTGAGGAAGTTCTCCTGTTGTTATTTTAAACTTCATTGCTGAAGACACCTTTGCAAAGGTCATAGTACTGAGGGGCGGCAGAGGGGGGAGAATTTATTGTTCCGCATTTGTAACCATGTTAGGGTTCCCAGCTGACTTGGAGCACCTGAATGCTACCATAATAGGAAAGTAACTGATCATATATTAATCAAGCAATTGAGTAGTGAGTCAAGAGGGCAGCTTGCTTCATGCACTGCTGAAATGCAGCTCTTTCCACAGTTGAACAGCAAAGCTGCTTAAAGGCATAGTGTTTACAGAGGAAGTGAGAATAGGAAATTGCACAGGAAATTAAAAACACATCATAACAATTCCAATTTAAAACTTGGCTGGGACATTGGTGCTATGCTGGACCTTGTTCTCATCAACAAGTAGGTGCTGATGGGGAATGTGAAGCTCAAGGGCAGCCTTGGATGCAATGACCATGAAATGGTGGAGTTCAAGAGCCTTATGACAGCGAGGAGGCCACACAGCAAGCTCACTACCCTGGACTTCAGGAGAGCAGACTCTGGCCTCTTAGGGATCTGCTTGGTAGAGTACCACAGGATAAAGCCCTGGAGGGAAGAGAGGCCTGAGAAAGCTGGTTAATATTCAAGGATCGTGTCCTCCAAGCTCAGAAGCAATGCGTCCCAACAAAGATGAAGTCAGGCAAAAACACCAGGAGGCTTGCATGGATGAACAAGGAGCTCCTGGTCAAACTCAAACACAAAAAGGAAGCCTACAGAGGGTGGAAGCAAGCACAGGTAGCCTGGGAGGAATACAGAGAAATTGTCTGAGGAGCCAGGGATCAGGTTAGGAAAGCCAAAGCCCTGGTGGAATTAAATCTGGCCAGGGACATCAAGGGCAACAAGAACAGCTTCTATAGGTACACTGTTGATTAGAGGAAAACTAGGGAAAATGTGGGCCCTCTCTGGAAGGAAATGGGACACCTGTTTACCCGTGACATGGAGAAGCCTAAGGTACTCAAATGACTTTTTTGCTTCAGTCTTCACTGGCAAGTGCTCTGGCAACACTGCCCAAATCACAGAAGGCAAAGGCAGGACTGGGAGAGTGAAGAACTGCTCACTGTAGGAGAAGATCAGGTTTGAGACCATCTAAGGAACCTGAAGGTGCACAAGTCCATGGGACCTGATGAGATGCATCTGTGGGTCCTGTGGGAACTGGCTGATGAAGTGGCTAAGCCACACTCCATCATATTTGAGAAGTTGTGGCATTATGGGGAAGTTCCCACTGACGGGAAAAGGAGAAACATAATCCCTGTTTTTTAAAAGGGGAAAAAAGGAAGACCTCGGGAACTACAGGCCAGTCAGTCTCACCTCTGTGCCCAGCAAGATCATGGAGTGGATTCTCCTGAAAACTATGCTAGGGCACATGGAAAATAAAGAGGTGATTGGTGACAGCCAACACAGCTTCACTAAGGGCAAATTGTGCCTGACGAATTTGGTAGCCTTCTATGACAGGCTTACAGCCTTGGTGGATAAGGGACAAGCAACTGATGTCATCTATCTGGACTTGTGCAAAGCATGTGACACTGTCCCACTTGACATCCTTGCCTCTAAATTGGAGAGACATAGATTTGACAGATGGACCACTCGATGGATAAGGAATTGGCTGGATGGCTGCACTTAGAGTTGCAGTCAACAGCTTGATGTCCAAGTGGAGACCAGTGATGAGTGGTGTTTCTCAGGGGTCAGTATTGGGACCGGCACTTTTTCACATCTTTGTGGCAACATGGACAGTGGGATTTAGTGAACCTTCAGCAAATTTGCTGATGACACCAAGCTGTGTGGTGCAGTCGACATGCTGGAGGGAAGGGATGCCATTCAGGGGAACCTTGACAAGCTTGAGAGGTGGGCCTGTGCAAACCTCATGAAGTTCCACAAAGCCAAGTGCAAGGTCCTGCACATGGTTCAGGGCAATTCCAAGCACAAATACAGGCTGGGCGATGAGTGGATCAAGAGCAGCCCTGAGGAGAAGGACTTGGGGTTTTAGTGGATGAAAATCTGAATATGACCCAGCAATGTGCATTTGCAGCCCAGAAGGCCAACTGTATCCTGGGCTGCACCAAAAGAAGTGTGACCAGCAGGTTGAGGGAGGTGATTCTGCCTCTGTGCTCTGGTGAGACCCCACCTGCAGTATTGCATTCAGCTGTGAGGCCCCTAACATAAGAATGACATGGACCTGCTCGAGCAGGCCCAGAGGAGGGCCATGAAGATGATCAGAGGGCTGAAGCACCTGCCCTATGAGGACAGGCTGAGAGAGTTGAGGTTGTTTAGCCTGGAGAAGATAAGGCTCTGAGGAGATCTTATAGTGGCCTTCCAGTATTTAAAGGGGGCTTACAGGAAAGTTGAGATGGGGTGGGACTCTTTAACAGGGAGTGTAATGACAGGACAAGGGGTAATGGCTTTAAACTGAAAGAGGGCAGGTTTAGATTAGATATCAGGAAAAAATTCTTTACTGTGAAGGTGGTGAGACACTAGAAGAGGTTGCCTGGAGAAGCTGTGGATGCCCCATCGCTGGAAGCGTTCAAGGCCAGGTTAGATGGGGCTTTGAGCAACTGGGTCTAGTGGAAGGTGTCCCTGCCCATGGCAGGGGGGTTGGAAGTAGATGATCTTTAAGGTCCCTTCCAACACAAAACATTCTGTCATTCAGGATCATATGCATGCAGCTGCAGAAAGACTCCCATAACTTTGGACTGAATTTGTGAAAAGGATCATGGCTGTAGGAGACGACTTAGGGATAGGTGTATTATTTCTGCTGCTGGGGCATCATTCTGCAGTGATAGAGGGACCTGGCTGTGCCAGCACTTGATCCCTAACACCACTTCCTTTTAGCTCCCAGAGGCTTCCATTGAATTTGCCAGTCACTCTAGCACTCCTCAGATGCAGCTTTAGCTAGTAAGAGATGAGATTATACAGCTAAGATGGCCATTTTAATTTGCTATGTTCCTACTTTAGACTTCCACAAAGTTTGGTCTTCATGTGGGTATGTGAATTATGGCCTCTAGTTTCATGCCCAGAATATCTCCAGAATACTTTTTAGGTCCCCATTAACACTTACATACCTATCTATGTATCAGTTATGCATTTATAAATCATTTTATAATACTATGATACATTAATTGTTTTGAAGATGAGGAATGATTGCTTAAATAATATTAGCATTTAAAAAACCCAATATTTGTCTTTGTGTTAACTGTTGAGCAAAATCAATTCATCTGTAGTTGGCTATGACTTAGTTGAAAATACAATTTTTGTAAACTGAATTTTATTACTATTCCTTTCTGTTTCATTATGTTTCCCCAATATACATAATCTTGTGCTACTTCGTTTGTCTTATGTCAGAAATAGTATTGCTGCTCTTGACCATTATTATAACTAGGAAAAAAAGATTAATCAGACACTTCAAAAGCCTTGTGCTGAAATAACATTTTTAAAATCATAAAAGAAGAACCACTATTTTCTACAGCAAAACTAATTTTTCAAATTCAAGATAACAACACGGCATTACAAAAGTAAAGGTCAATTTGAAGAAGAAAGGATTCTGGTTGCCTAATGAAGTAATCTTTTTTATACCAAATTGTAATTTACAGTGGAATTGAAAGATGTTAATTCTTTTCTGGCTTGCTTTGAGTGATATTAAGGGGCCAGTTGGTGTGGCTCAGATAAAAATAGCTGTTACATTTAATCTGATCACTAATGGTAACCTTTATTTCCCCTCACACAGTGCTTTTGAAGTCACAGGAGACTGCTGAGCTCCAGGATTTGCTCTTCAGTTTCTGATGTGGTTGCTGTGTGGACATTACACTTCTCCATTGCCTACAACCTTCAAATAACTGAATGTGGAAAATGAACACCCTTGTATAAACCCATAACCGCCCCCACTGTCAAGTGCCTACCTACTGACACTCAAACAGAACAGGCAGCCTTTGACTTTGGAAGGTGATCCTTGAAATGTCCGAGTTCATTATGGAGTGAAGAAACAAGAACAAATATAGTGATGTAGTCCTTGCCACAGAATGAGTACCTCACCCTGCAGCATTTTTAATGAGTCGGAAGAAAAAAATATTGTGTTATTCCTCAGCTAATTAGAACATTTCTGTCCTTAAAAATGAAGTAGCTAACATTTGAGTTAGATTATCTATGGACAGTGAGATAGTGATACTGCATTGCGCAGGTATGGATAAGAAGAAGACAGAATTTCTGTCTTGCACAGTCCCATGGCTGCTGCTCAGAGGACTGAAGGGATTGTGCCTCTTGTGGCTGAGATGGTCATGGAGGCACAAAACTGTCACACTGATGTAATTCCACAGAGGCCTGATACTGTGTTAGCATTATGCTAGTATGTTGGTAAATCAACTAATTACAAGGCTGCCAGGGATTCAGGTCTTTTGCAAATGAACACCAAACTGGAGATTAACCAGTAATATCACAAGAACCAATGGCTTTAAATTGCTGCATCAATCTAGGAAAGTTAGACCAAAATTTCATAGAGTTTTGTGTTGTGACATCAGGAACATGCATGTGAAAAAAGTAATCTCCGAGAGGTTTGTGCCTAGACACTAACTCAGGAGGCAGACAGAGCTAACAGAAAGGCCAATAATATCCTGATGCAATAAGGTCGTTCTAGACAATGGAAATACTGCATCACACCAGCAGTATCATGGAGTCTATCCCTCACAATGCATAGATACTGTGCTATAACAGGCTCCTCATATAAATAATTTTCTTTCGATCATCCCATCACTGGAGGGTTGCTGAAGCACAGTCCTCACAGCAGCCTGTCTCCTCACACCACAGCTGCAAGCCATATACACTAAGCTAGTGAGGTTCCAAAACCAGGGCAACGCTCAAGGCTTTGGGAGATCTTTGTTCCTGATACCACAGAGAGCAACAAACTGTAGTTGCTGAGCTGATGATCTCAGAGAGGCTCTAACTGGCATTTCATTCAGCAAAAGAAAAGGCTAGGAAATAAATAAAAGGAGGCAAGGTCAGATTAAGGCTCTCTCCTTCATGCTAATACTATCTTCCTTTCTCCTCTTGGGCTTGGGCAACGTCCACTCCTCCAACATTGCCAACTTTTCATCTGCCTTGTGAAATAAGAGTCTGCTGGGGGAGCAGCAGGGTGACCAAAACAAAGGCTCAGAGCCAGCTTGCTGGGTAATGTGGCCCTGGCAACTGACTGGAGAGTTTTTATTGTTGAGAAGTAGACTTTCTCCTTTCTTCAGCCACAAGGTCAGTTATGGTGTTATTTCTCCTCATCTTGCACAGAAGAAAAAGGCTAGATTGAGTCCCCTAGAAGAAGATGAGACCCTGTCTTTCACTTCCGCACCCCTCAGTTGAATACAGAGGGGAAAGAACGGTCACACCAACTCTTGGCTTTCAAAACTGGTGCTTGTAAGGAATTAAAACTGGCCTGCATACACTTAAGCACCCATACATTTTCTCTAGCTGGCTGGTTGCTTTGTGGAGTCTAGTGAGATAAAATGACTCCGTCACATAAAGGTAAAGATAATGCTCCACATGAATGTCAGCATTCATGAGATTCCTGCCCATTTTGGTCCTCTTTAATTAGGGACTGTTCTGCCTCATTGGACAGGCTGGTGTAATAGCTTGGGATCAGAGTAGCATAAAGTTTGTCACAGCTTGAATGATCTTTTGAGCAGTGGGAGGTAATGATCCTGCCTGAGGCAAAATACCACTTCTCGCATGTTTTAGGGCACTGTGATTCTGTCCCACACTTCATTTAGTCTTTTTTCAAATGCTGCAGTTTAGCCCCTGAAAAATGCAGTATTTTTATGAGTATATTCCATCTTCAATATAGTCCTGTAATTCCTGTTGGATGTGGGCTGGGTGAGCAGGGGCGGAGGATAGCACTTAAGACGTGAAATGCCAGTTAGAGGCTCCAGCCCATGCAGTTTTTCATGCTGAATGTTTTTCCAGAAGGTGACAAGTAATCTCTATTTCATCTGGAGGATGGAGAAATTCTGAGAATAAAGAGTGAGTCCTCTTTTCCCCCCCAAGTCCATCCCACCAGCTTTTGCCCTTCCATGAACACTAGTCTGTTTAGCCTGTGTTCAAAGGTCACAAAAGACTGCTTTAGGCTTTTAGCCCATATGGAATAAGCAGTGTTTTCTTTTTCCAGTGTTGTCATAATTCATTTTACTTTATAGTTGAAAAATAAATGAAGGAAATAGCTGAAGGCTTTTTTGTGAATAATTACACTTGCACCACATTTCGTGAGAGTTTGCTGGGTAGATTTGTATGTAAGATCTGATAGTTTTCCTTGTTACAGGCAGCTTCATTATCTATCCAGTGTTTGCAAAGGATTATGAGGCACTGTAGCAGATTACGGAGACAGCATTCTAATGTTTCATCTGGAAATGGAATAAATAGAACTTTTTCAATTGCAATGATGTAAAATGAGCTTTCAGGATGTTAGGTTTGGAAAACAGCTAATTAGATGCTGTTTCAGGCTCTCCTGCTGGGATGACTATTGCACATACTGAAGTAAAATCTGCACACTGCAAGTTGTCTCAAACTTCAGTCCTGCAAAGCAGTCTGTGGCACCAGATTGGTGGTGGGGCATGGGGTGCTCCTTATGATGGTGGGACTCATCAAGCAGTTGGTGGTGTGCTCCAAGGAGTTTGTTCCACTACAATTCAGATTTGCCTGAATTGACACACGGCCAGAGTCAGTCCACATTAAACACATGATTTTGAAAAACTCACCAGATACCAGACTGTTGGAATGGCCAACCCATGACTGTTGGCGTGGGATTGTTCTGTTCACCTCCCCTGTTGGTGGTGATCACAACCCAGCAGGGACGTGTACTGACTCCCTGGCTTGTCATGGCATGTTCAGAAGATGAGCGAGAGTCACTATCTAGGAGTGGGTGTTTGGACTAGGTATGAAGAAATCTTTCAGGGAAAGCCTTGAAATATCTGAGTGTAGTGAGAAAGGTTAGGGGTTTTATTTTTTATAGTGCTAATGAAACCAAATCCCCTCAGAAAGCAGAAAGTACAGGCCAGTGTGTATCAACCGTTTTTGATTTCTGAATCCCTCAAAATCACAAGTAGCTTGTGAATTGAAGTCTACTGACAACAGTCTTGTTCCTGCTAGTTTCTTTATGTGGGCCTGTGGTAGTCCAGGGATCCTCAGATATCCATGTGGAGGAAATCTGCACCTAGTCTAGAAAGTGTAGATACCAACAAAAGTGTGTGCATGTGACTGAGGATAGGGAGGGAATCCAGACCTACTTTTATTGCTACGTAAAGGTAGCTTAGAAAAAGGTGGCTTGTTATCAGACATAATGTTTGGCTCCCACCAATAGGAATTAAAAAGCAAGTCCAAGAGTAAAGCCTGTGCAAGTACTTATCTGTGCTCTGGCCTGCTGAGAGTGAAAATTTCCTGGATTTTCAGATCACTTCCAAGCTAGCGATCCCTTGTGAAAGGAAAGCTAGGAGTGGGAGACAATGAATGAAAGAGGGACATTTCTATGGGCTTGCTTTCAGTTCTCTGCATAAATTTCATGTTTTCAGCATTCAAACTTAATAGTCTGCATGTTTGAGATATATGAATAACTACTGACAGGTAAAAGCTAGTGTAGCATAGGTGCATATGTAGTAGGAAGGCTGCAAAAAGGCTTTCAGTCACTCGTATTGCTGCAGTGAGGTCATCTCTAGTCTGTGCAGGTCCCGAGCACAGGCTGGGTTTTCACTGTAATTAAGTGGGTCAGTTTTTAATTCATAGAATCATAGAATGGTCTGGGTTGGAAGGGTCCTTAAAGATCACCTGGTTCCAACCCCCATGCCATGGGGGGTTGGAACTCATGTTCTTAACACTAACTAACCATTAAACCAAAAAGCGTGTACTTAGCCGGGTGTGATATATTCTAAATCATCCGGCTATTTTTAGTAAATCAACTGAAGGTAAAAGCTAAAATCTTTTTCCCTTAGCACAGACAAAGCCAAAGAAGGCACACCACTTAATTCTCTGTCTAGATTGACAATCCATCTGTTAAAGTATCTGTGTTGTGACAGTCATCAATAGAAGATGGTTTGGGACAGCTCCCAAGAAAATCCACTCCCAAAATTTAGGAAATCCCCCATCCAGCTCTTTTCAGTTTAACACAGGACTTAGAACTCTTTAAGCAAATATGTCCATGTATTTCTATATTTATATTCATATATATTCTCTATATATTCAAATGCAGATATACCAAAAATGTATATAGAAAGAGAAAGATGGGCATAGGGAGAAAAAAACACAGATATGTCATATACGTTATAGACAGATGATATACATGTTGTTTTATGATGTACATTACACATATATGTGTAATCTTACATATATTTCTATACCATCTGTAAGCTAACAATGAATTTCTTCATTACCCATATAAATATTTTTGCCCTTTTGAACACTTCTAATTTTTTAATCTACCAGCCTAAATCATGGCTGAAAACTTCTCATCCTACCGTTTCTTCTCAGTGATAGGAAAAAGAGAAACACAGAGAGTTCATAAGGAGTTTTGGTTTTGGTTTCAACAAGAACAGGTCAAAACATGAAAGAAAGTCAGATCTTAAATATGATATATTATTGTAGATCTTCAGGTATGGTAAATTCTTGTGGTACAATTGATTTCAAGGCAGTGATGATGATTCACATCAAGCAAAGATTAACTAGCCTGGAAATTCTAGAGAAAAATTTTACTAAATGTTGGAATTTCTTAAGTCTATAAAATCTTAGCGTAAGATTGCTGAATCACTACTGCAATTTAACATACTACTAAGACCTGGCTGTAATAGGAAATGAGTTGTAGAAGCCAGATTTCACCAAGAGGTATGAAACCAATTGTGTCTACTCATCCATCCATCCATCTGGTTTTCCCTACTGACATTTCCAAGGGACAGTAATTTATATACTGAAAAGCTAAAATTGATGCATAAACTCCACTTTTGTTTTTTCCTGTTGAGATGGATAGCTTTGTCTAGTAAATGACTAGGGATGATCCTAAAATTCAGCATGTTACAACAAAAATGAAAATCATCAATCAATGACAAGACTTTAGTCTCATCAGTTTCAAAGCAGGTTAAATGCTTATTACATTACTGGTATAAACATTTTGATAAAATATTTCTCCATAAGGAATAAGTGTATTTTGCCATAAGTGATACTCTTCTCTTTAGAATAAGTTAGTAAGACCCTATTAACAGAGGAGAGATTCTGACATATGGACAAGTAAAACAGTTTTTATTTCTTATTACTGATACCACAATGTGGTTGCTATTGGACCTAGCTGATGAGGCTATTCATTTTTTTTCACCCCAAAATTTCAAATGGAAAGTATATTAAGATGTTCTGATTGAATATTTGTGGTTTTTTACAGGATGATTTAAAGTTCTTTTTTGGTTTGTTCCCATATAAAATGTTGTGATTTCTTGTCTTAGTTCCCTTTAAGCCCTAAATACCAAATCAACAGCGATGCCCCAAAATACTGATAGAATGGTACTAAGTCATTGTGAAAATTATAATTCTTTTTGAAATTTGATTAAAAAAATAATATCAATTTCTCTGCTGCATACACAACAATGTGGAGAAGGTGGTATCTGGCAATAGGATTATTTTCACAAAGCATTGTTGTGTTATTAGTTTAGGAACTGGTGCAGAAATTTCTGTTTCTTTAACAAGCACTCTAAATTTCAGTATATAACATGGCTTTAATGGGAGAGTTCAGTTTTCTCCGTCGCTATGTCAACAACTTGTGAGCATAAGGAAGTCACTTCTGACCTTCACCTCCCTTTCCCCATGAAAAATAAGGCAATAATTGTATTTCTGTACTTAAGGTGGTTGTGTTGCTTGAACAGTTACACAAACCGTGCAGATTCTTGGATTTAATGGCTGTGGAAGTGTGATGTAATGTTAGCATGATTAATTTTCTTTCATAAAATTTTTGTTTTGATAACCTAACTTTTAATTATACTGTATAATCAAAGTTTTGGTAAGCTCTCAAGCTATTCTTTCCCTCCAGACTTTCTCTTTCTTCTGACATTTTCATCTTTCTTCTTAAATGTTCTTCTAAGTAAAACAAAATATTAAGTGAACATTTCTTCTTTATTAATATAGCTTCATTTATTTGGTTATTGTAGTTAAAATCAGTATGGCATATGCTAAATCTTCCCTTTAAATATTTTCCCAGTTTAGAGTGGATTCTGGTCATGGGAAATGGACACAAAAACTGAGTTCTAAATAAGAACAAGAATTAAAGGCAAGAAAAACTGCAAGACTCATGCTAAAATAATGAAATGGCACCCCTGCTTTCTAGTGGGAAGGAGAGAGAGAGTGGGGAATAAGTTTCTTTTCATTTTAATAATACACTGAAAGTGTTTCCCTTGATCTGCATTAACAGTACTTGAGGATCAGCATCCAGGTGGCATTAATCTCAAGTATACAAAGCAAAGTGGTACAAAATGGGTGAATTCCCACAGCTGTTTTAAGTAGAGCTGTCTGCAGACTCCTGGTATGACGTTCACTGCAGGACTGGGATACGACAGTTACATAAGTGAATTTTAACAAACTAGGTTATAGGGAAGAGAAACTCAGTGGTATGATGAGGTTAGTGGAATGAATGTGTGTTCTCTGTTAGTTCAGGCAGATTAGGGTTATCTTTGCAATGAGGGCAGGAGTTTTCCCAGGGCTGCACTTTCAACACGTAGGTGGGTGAAGCAAAATTCAACAAAGTCAGCTGAGTTGTCCATGTGGAGGCTGAATGCAGTTGAATGAAAAGCTGAGCACTGGGAATAAAGGAAGGCAAAGAGCCAAGGATCAAGGCTGAGAGGCAACAGAGCCCAGAGAGAAGTGAGAGAAGCAGCATGGTGGCAGAGAGATTAAACATAAATGATTCAAAGGAGTAGAGTGGTATGTGTTGACAGGTATGAGGCAGGAAACAAGTGAAAAGGGTGGAAATTTGCCTTGGTGTCATGGTTTAACCCCAGCCAGTAACTAAGCACCACACAGTCACTCACTCACTCCCCCCACACACGCACCCAGTGGGATGGGGGAGAAAACTAGGAAAAGAATTAAAACTTGTGGGTTGAAATAAGAATGCTTTAATAGAACAGAAAAGAAGAAACTAACAATGATAATGATAACACTAATAAAATGACAGCAGTAACAATAAAAGGATTGGAATGTATAAATGATGCACAGTGCAATTGCTCACCACCCACCAATCGACACCCAGTAGTCCCTGAGCGGCGATCCCCCGCCCCCACTCTCCGCAGTTTATATACTGGATGTGACGTCCCATGGTATGGAATACCTCGTTGGCCAGTTTGGGTCAGCTGCCCTGGCTGTG
>JANZLQ010000061.1:6491082-6509162 GCA_026212715.1 Elanus axillaris
GGGAATACAAAATACAAAACCCAGATCCAGAATGTTTGGGGTTTTTTTTAAATTGTAAAAAGAGAAACTGACCCTCTAAACCCTCTTTTTTATGCAGCTTTTCACTCTCTACATAATCAGTAACTGTTTCTCTGCCATCTCTCTCTCTTCATGTTGTTTTCAGTATTTGATGAGTAAATCATAACAGATTTCCTGTCTCTATTTGCACTGTTCTGTATTCAACTTTATATGAGCCCCTTGCTTTATCACTGTATTAGCCCAGTTTTTGGTTAACACAAAGTAGCCACGACAACATCTGGCTTAAATTGGGAAGTATTTCTATTTTCTCCCTGTTGTAAACCAGTAACAGACCAGTTTCAAGCTGGATCTAAGTAAAGATCTTGCCTGGCTTAAGACCTGATCAGGAATTTGCTGCCCATACAGTGCACAAGGAAGATTCAGAAAAGGTTTAAACAAGTACTGTGTAGTCAGAAAAAGGAGGTATTTAAATTGGGCAAGTGGGACACACACCACACAGACATGTAAAAAAATCTCACCCTCTTGGCTTCATCAGCAGATCTAGGGGTTCCAGTAGGTATCTTTGTCTCTAGGGAAATCAGAGACAGAAATGTTTTCTGAAGGACTGGTATTTGCTGTGGTTCTCCCAAAAAGGCAGCATGAGCTTCACCTCCAGGCTGACGGAGGCAGGCATGCTGAGTGGGGCCAGCCTGCCTGCCTTTGACTGCACAGCCTGCAGTTGGGGCTCCATCAGGTGTGAGAGATTCACGTATAATTCCCAGCTCTGCCTAGAGGGATTAATTTCTTCTTCTCCCACCTTCCACAGGACTATTCTGATCACCAGGGCAAAGGACACATATATCATCAGTCCTCTTGTGTAAACAGAATGCTACGACCAAAGGGTAGGAATAGAGGGAAAGGAAGGATCTCACGCTGGTGGCAGCTGCTTCCCATGAGAGCCCATCATAGCAGCAATACTGAAGGGGTGCAGAGCTGTGCCTGAAAGGCTGGCTGGGGGAACTGCAAAGGGAAGGTCCTTAGCCTTACGCAGGTTAAGGGACTTGTGGTGCTGGGCAACAATTTACTGAGAGGCCCAAACCTGATCGTGGGTGATAGGAGCTCTGGAACTGTGCTGGGTAGGAGGAGCCCTCAGAGATGCTGAGCAGAGGAAACCTTATGGATCCTGTGGGTGATGTAGAAGGCATGGGCAGAGACACCATGTGAGATGCTTAATAAGCACAGCAAGATTGGGTGGGAGTGGACAGGGCTTTTTAGATCTTAGTTTGGGGATAAACATCTAAATGCTGCCCAGACCCTGCCTTAGGCACCTGTGTCCGGGTCAGGTCCCAGCCCTACGTGTGACTTACCCACACATCACCTGCAAAGTCAGAGTCCTCCAAGCTGCAGCTCAGTGCTTTCACTCTAGGAGCATGTTTTAGCAGCACTATTTCTCTGCATTTAGGAATTTCACAAATAAACCTCCAACAACACTGCTGCTGTGCTCAAAGTGTGGTTTGTGGAGGCCACAGATTCCCCACTTGTCTTTTGCAGAGACTGCTCACCATATAATAATTGCCTTAGCATAATAATTTAAAAATTGTAATGGGTTTGGATTGTGTTGGTGCCATTTTGTTTAGATGAACATATATCTGTAATCAAGGACTGCATTTGCATTTTGCATTATGTCATTTGAAATAGCATGAGCTCTGTAATGGCTACCTAATTGAATAAAAACCATGGGTAAGCACTAGGCTTTTATATTT
The DNA here is from genome assembly GCA_026212715.1 of Elanus axillaris. Lineage (NCBI taxonomy): Eukaryota > Metazoa > Chordata > Aves > Accipitriformes > Accipitridae > Elanus > Elanus axillaris. Next base: position 6,492,843 of record JANZLQ010000061.1, read on the forward strand.
GATCTGACATTCCTTGGTCTTAAATTTCCTACACAACAGGAATAATCATATGCTTGGGACACAGAGAAAACGATTACATTATTGAAGCACAGCAACAAGGGCTGATAGTAAATGAATTATGGCTCTTTCAGCAGCAGGGCTATTCTTTAATGTGAAGTTCAGAGTGCATTGTACAAATACAGTCTTAATAGACAGTGAAACATAAGGGGGAAATAGTGAACTTGCATGAAATTTGGATTAATTGTGGCTGCCCCTGTCAGACAATTTCCTTTTTATGAAAATGTGTTTGCATCACAGATTCAGTTCATGTTCCCAGGAGAGGAGAGCTTTCTTGCTCCCAAGTCTTGCTTTTCATTGATCCTTTGTTCATATCCAAGGTGGCAGTTTTTAATTTCCTTTCTTACCATTAACTCATACTTTTCAAAGACCTATCTGGATATTGCTAAGATGAGGAAAAGGAGTTGATTCAATGAGGAACTTCACTAAGATGGGTGAAAGAGGACACGTAAACTTTCCAGGTATTATATGAGTCTTTTAACTTCCACACACTCACTGAGCTTTGTAGTTAACCGGCACTACCTAGCTGGGAGTAACCAAGTCATGGAAAGCAAAATTTTAATTAGGTGGATATCTATGCTGATGACCTAAAAGTTCCCATAGGTAACATGAAAGATTATTCTGAGTAGTAGATTTTGCAGGAAACAGGGTTATCACTCCCACCATATACATCCGCACTCTCCCCAGACACATCCATACTGCTTCTGCTCCAAATTACTGTCAGATTGTCCCAAAAGAGAATAACCTACAGTTGAATGATCAGAACAATTGCCTTAGCAATCCTTTGTTCACGTCGTTGCCTGGACCATAAAATAACCTGCAGAAGTAAACAGCAAAGGAGGCTATTAGAAGTAAAGAAACACCATCAGAAAGCACAAGAATGCCCAAATGAGGAAAACGGCAATGTGAATTCTATCAAGTTAAACACAGAAAGGCAAGCCAAAACCAACCTGTGGCTTCCTGAAGGTGCAGAGTTATAAATGAAACTTTTTTACAAACACTCCTCAGACTGGTAGCCTACTAGGGAATTGTGGGAACCGATCTTCACAGTGAAAAGATCTAGGAACTTACCCTAAAAAAAAGAAGCTATGCCATTTCTAGTCCATTAAAGAATAGCCACAAATGGGTTATTTAGCTCAACTCTAATTGTGGCAGTGCTTTTTTTCTTTCCCCCCCTTTTTTTTTAATCCCTAAACTCTCCCTGACAGATGGTCTCCTGCCTTTTAGTATCTCTAGTGATGGTGAGGCTAAAACCATCCTTGGCAGCTTGTTCCATGACTGAACTTTTCTTAAAGCTGTAAAGGTTGGTTTGTACTTAACCAAAATCCTCCCTCCCACCATTTACATTAATTTGTTCCAGACCAGCTACACCCAGTTTCCCTAACCTTATCTCATAGATTTCCTTTTCCAACCCTTTTCATAATTTTTTGTTATTCTCCTTTGAACTCTGCCAATTTATCTGTGTGCCTGAAACGAAATGCAGCCATCCAAATGAAACATAACCAGTGCCAAGCACAGCAGCATAATTATCTCGACTATTTTACAAGTGATGATCCCCTTACCGCACTTTTACATGGCTTTTGGCATTTTTTGTAACAGTATTATTTTGTTGGCTTATTGTCAGAACATCATTTCCCGTGGATATGGAGCCTCTCTGCGGTCTCTCTGTCTAGTCAGGATTTTCTCGTTCTTTTCTACAAGACACTATATTGGCTGTAAACCACCTTTCTTAATTTTATAGTCCCACTGCACCTCTGCAATACCAGGATGATAGAGAAATCCAGGTAAATGTCTTTATCTGCAATTCTTTGGCCTTCAAGTCAGGGCAGGAATTGTAATGGGTTCAGATATTTTTTTGTGCTTTCCCCTTCCCTATTACTAAATTATTACAGTCATGTGCAGAGGTTTCAATGATCTGTAAATCAACATTTTTTGGAAGCTCAGAAAAGGCTTCAATGGCTTCCTATTTTATTCTTGAATGTTATCTTGCCTTTACTTGTGATGACTAATTATTTGATAAGAAAAGTCTGAGTTTCCACGTCTAAAAATAGCTCTTGAAATAAGCCTGAGGACTCTTTCCCCTTCTCAGTGTGTTGTGATTTAATGGTCTTTCACAAAGGCCAAACTGATACTATTACTCACATTCAGTAGTAGTTTCCACCATAAATATTCCCACTGAAGTCTTCAGGGCTAAAGTGACAAAGGGAGGGTGCATGAGGGCATGATGTGTTGGCCTCGTTAAGTACACAAAGTGTAGTGACTTTCGGTATTTAGTTTGCAGCTTTTCGCAAAAAGATATCACTTTTTCTTTAACCGTTGTCATTTCGTCTTGGGAGCCAAGTCCACATTTAATATAGTGAATGATAAAAATAATGACAAGGTGGTAGCAATGATTAATAACAAGAATAATAACTACAGCAAGGGGAAAAATGACACACCTGCAGAAGACTGGCATCTCTCCCGAACGCATTAAAATATTTCAGATAACACACACAGGCCACAGCGACACATTTCTTTGTGTGGCATGGGCGTACCTAAAATCCTCCTCCTCATGTGGCCGAACTCAGTTGTTTCGCTGGCAGCAAAGTGGCTGCTCTGGGCAGCAGGGACCGTGCTGGTCGCACCCCTGCTTTCCTGTGCCCCTGCCCAGGGTTGGTGCCGTCCCCCTTCGCCCACTTCTGCACAGGCGATGATGCAGTGCTGCCCGCACGCCAGGCGTGGGAAATAATGTGTCTGGTCCTCACTTCAATATCACACAGGGGTACGTGGGTCCCCTGTTACAGGACTGTATTTCATGTGTTTGTTTGTTGTTTCTGACTATCAGATATTTAGACAAAACTCAGCCTGGTCCTGCGCAGCCTTGAGCTGGGGGCTAGCTTGCGGTGTAATTTGTTAGCTGACGGGAGCGCACATCTGCCTGGCTGGCTGGGCTGCTGGCTGACCTCAACAGGCAAGCTTCATTGCCAAAACACCAAGCAGAGCAAAAACAAGCACTAGCACTAGACCTTTTAGTTGAGCAGCCACGGGGCTGCGGAGGCAACACAGTCCCCTGAAGCCCAGAGTGGTCCCAGCGTCGGGCACCGCTTGTTGGGCCCCAACAACCGGGGAGGAGGACAAAGCGGACACACTGGTGGGAGATGGTAGCAAAGCATGGGAGCAGGGGTGAGGGAAGGTGATTGCTGCAGTGGAAAGGGAAGGGTTATGGGAAAGGCGAAGGGGACATACAGAATGACACTGCATTAAGGAGGAGGCATAGGGTGTGGGTAGAGAATTAGAGCGGGAAGGGTGGGTGGAAGGGAACCGTGGGGGGAAGGGAGGTGATTGCCTAATACTGAAAAGCTGGAGCATTTCATTTCCCACTCTTTTGCTGATACAATGAATTACTTAGATATTTCCTGTTCAGTTATGTAAAACTAAACAGTATAGCGTTGTCTTTAGGGGATACCTGGGCAACATTGCATGCGCTGAGGCATTGCAATGTGTTCAAGTTATGCAAGGCAACTGGCAGGCATTTAGGGATCACAGCTGTGCTGTGTAAATTCTGTCTTAGAGTTAAAAATAAAAATCTCAGTATTTGATCAGTCATCCTGTAGTTTGCCCTCTAGACTTTCCCCTGACATATGGTACCTACAGTCTCTGGAGAACACCCGAAACATCTCTTGCATCTAGGGCTTAAAAAGTGAATTGGGAGACATCATATTTGGAGAAATTAAAATCATTGTTCAGAGGGAAAACAATTTTATTCCACTAGAATTCTTCTGCCACCAACATTCGCCTGATCATAGAGGCTTCTTCTTTACAAAGGGTAAGTTAAGGCAATCAATTGTTTTTTATGTGGTAAATGAAAATGGATAAAATGCAGTTTGGAAGGAGGTCAATACAGAAGTCATTCTCCATTCAGCGTTAGCTCATGTTTCAATGGACGTTAGACCTGTGTTTATTGAAAGACAGGTTATTGCCTGGGACATTGGGACTTTAATAGAATGGAACACAAACTCCAGTTTATTGACATCTGCTGCATAGCAAAAAGATGGATGATTAGCTCCTCTATTTCTGCTCTTTTTTAGTATTACTGTGCAGATGTACACAAGGGAAAAGCATGCATTATGCATCATATTCTATATACTCTTACACAAAAGAAGTAAATGTTGGTTTCATAGTTTAAGCAGCACTTTCCATTAATGTAAGTTTTTCTTGCCATTAGAGAACTACCTATGTTTGCTCCATTCTTACATATCTATGTGAGTTTATGCCCATCATCTGAATTTAAAGTCCATTATCTTGATTCTGTGCTGCACATTGAAATTGTAATCCTGCAAGCTTTGTAGTCACTAAGGCTAACTTAAATAAGTACTTTTCAATAGTATTTATAGTTTATAGCTGCCAAAGCTTCAAGGTAAGGATTGGCAACAAAGAAAAAAGTAAGAGAGGAAAAGTAAAAAGAGTAAAGGAACTCCTGAAAGTATCCAGTGAGAAGGTGAATTCTCTTGATGACATTTTTTGCCTGCATAGAAGCAGACAATTCTCCTTTGAGGAGGCAAACACAAAATGATAAATATCCCTTTTTCATCTGCACAGCATTCCTTCAGTGCCAATGCGGTCAGAGCTCTGGCTCGAATGCACACCAGCGATGTGCAGCTGCTACACAGGAAAGCAGGCGCTGGAGAACAGCCCTGGGTGCACCAGCACGACTTACTTACACTTTGTTTCTGCCCTTGAATTTTGTTGGCATTGCGTGCCGCCTCGCTGCGCAAGCAGCCCAGCAGTGTGGAGCAGGGGGCTGGGCTGCAGGACTGCAGCACAAGTGAGGAGGTGCTGCATAAAGGTGAGATAAAACTCTTGGATCTGCTTCCCCACTGCCGGTACTGAAAGTTATCACCTCAAAATTTATCACTCCCTGTCTGTCTGAGTCTCAAAAGAAAACCTCCCCGCAGCCCGCTCTTGCTGGTGGATGCAGCATGCCTGCAGGCACGGGTGGGCAGCCCATGGGCAGCTTTGGTGGGGTGTATTGTGCTCCCGCACAAGACCTAAGTGATAACAAAACAGGTCACAAAGTGTGTGTGTGGGGGGGAAGCCACTGCTTCGTTCAAAAGGTTATCCCTCAGAAAACCCTGAAGACGTCACCCAGTGCCCTTTGGGATCCGCATCGCTGCAGAGCAGCAGCCTGCTTGCCAGTTCTGGAGTGCCCTTCTAGCTCTCTGCCTTGGAAAGACCTGACAATGTGTAGCTGGTGGATCTAAGACTTGCAAAACGCCACTGAAAAATGCTTTGTATTTCAGGAAACACAAAACCACATCGCCAAGGAAGACACTTTTACACAGAAAGCTGATTTCTTCGCTGCTGCGACTCTTTCAGGGAGTGCCTTAGCTAATGTGGCATGAACAGGCACGCACTTGTGTTGCTTTTTCTTTGTCCTAGCAACCAAATTTCAGTCTCTTGATTTTCCTGCTGCTTTTTGCTAAAACATTCCCAGATGAATAGCTTTTCTGTTGATACACTCGGGTAAGGCTTGATTGGTTTGCTGGAGTCAACATTATTATTTTCAGACAATAGGCCGAGGCCTCTGGTGCAAATCAACTTTAAAAGGTTACCTTTGTTTGCACACTTTAAGCTATGTTATTCCCTCTTGCAAATCCATTTTCACGTGCTCTGTCAGCAGCGGTATTCTTTAGGTGAGATGATTAGTCAAGGCCAGTTAATTCCCTTTGCTTGTCTCTTCTCTGACATAAACTAACCTGTTGATTTCCACTGAAAACCATCTTACCTGTTGGCATTTAGGAGCGAACACTTGCATTAGTGAGCCTAGGAATTAAGTATTTTTATAAAGGCTACTTTCCAGTCTGATAATTTCTGAAAAAAGTCCTTTTTGTTTTCTCCCTACAATATCAGTCAAATTAAAACAAAAGCAAAACTTGGTGAGCTTATGTAAAGCTGGATTGCACTTCAGATTGTATTTTTGCGTGTTATTAAGTCTACTGAAGTCTCAGGGGATGAAATTTGCAAAAGCAAGTACCATTTAAAGTCATTGGCACTTATGCACTTTAATCTCCTGTGTGCTTTTGCAAATCTTTCACAGGCTGTGTAAATGTGCTATATTCAGCTGCAGCAATTCCGTGATGGATGAGGTTTCTGCCAAGCAGGGAGGTTTAGCTGCGCCTATCTTCATAGCGCGTTTCACTGTTATTAACAAGCTCTCACCTAAAGCAAAATAAATCTGACTTAATTTGCACCAGCTTCCAGTTATTAGTCATCCATTTATAAACATAGCTGTGGTGACATCTGATTGTTTTTTGATATGTCTGTTGCATCAAAAATAAAAACAAACAAATTCTGTCTTGTTATATATCTGCATCTATTAGCAGTTGTGCAAGATTTGCTTGCAAGGATTGTTTTGAGAAAGAACCAATATTATGGAACAGGTATTTTCCTCACTACTGTTTGAATTAATCTCAAACCTGCTCTGTGTCTTGAAAGCTCGGAGCAGTGGTGCCTGTAATTCCTGGCAAGCGCAAAAGTATTGCTGAGGTACAGCTACCACAGACGTCTTTCTGGGACTGCAAAGTACAAGATGAATATCAGATGTCTGCATTCATCAGGGGAAGAGTACAGCAGCCTGGTAATCTTTGTGCCTGTGGCTGTGCTCCTGTGAGCTCCTTGCTGCTGTCTCTGCTGTATCAGAAATGGCTGAGCTCAACAAGGGAACACGTCCTTCTCAGGTTCTGCGGTTACATGGGACACATCTGCTCGGCAGAGCCCAGCGTTAAAGCTCTGCTCTGGAGGAACAGGACCCCTTCCTGGCACTGAAATTCCCTTTTCTGGAGGGCAAACCAAGCTGACCCATTGCCTATTTAGGTCCTGCCGCAGCTTCAGTGGCTGCAGCAAGGCGCCTTCCAACACAGCCTTGAAAGTATCCAGCCTCTTCCTCCAGCAAGAAGCTCACCTAGGTTTGGTCCTATGGAAAAAACTCCTGCCTAAGATAGAGGAGTTCATCCTGTTTCCATATGGAATTGATCCAATCCATTACTCCTTCATTATTTATATAGCATCTACATTCACTACAGCAGTGCTTATGTTAGAAATGCTTAAGTGATACCAGATGTAAATAGTTAATAGACTGGAAAGTCACAGTTAACGGAGACTTGGAAACACATCTAATAAATTATCCCTCAACAACAGAGGTCAGCCATTGGAGGTGGACTACTTGCAAACTAGTTTCCACCAAACTTGGAAAAAAGGAGAAATTAGTAAATGATGCTGAAGACATCACTTTTAATGAGGATATTATTATATATGAGGCTGTTATTATATAACCCAGGATGTTTATGACATCACAGCAATTTAAGGATTTTCATTCTACAGTCAAAAATCAGTTGGAAATCCTTGGTGAGAAATCGATGATTTTTACAGAATCTTTTTTCCTCTAAATGGAAAAGAAAGAAGGAAATAGAGCTCATTGCTACAGCCTGACACTGTGTTTCTCTGATTAACCAGCACCAAATACTTTAGAGAAGTCTGTTTCTCAGCCACATGCAATTAACCAAATTAATTGATCTAAGAGAAATTTCTTTCTAAATACCCCATTCAGCAAAATAGCCATATTATTTTCCCACTTAGTGCAACATGAGAGGGTCTGCGTTCAGCTGAAGTTTTAGAAAAGTGTACTGCATATCTGCTACCTGCCTTGGTAACAGCTGCATTGCTAAAATAAGAAGCAAGTCTCAGTCTCTGGGGTTAAAAGTTCTTTTTTTTTTCTTTCTTTCTTTTTTTTTTTCTCCTGTTTTTTTGTAGCCTAGTTTCCAGAATCATGTAGAAAACACTATTTCTCCTGGAAAAAATGAAGAGACACCTTTTAAAACTTTGTCAACATATTGATGGATGATTGTCTTTGTACTTCAGTAATGGTTCAATTTAAGTAGTTCGGATTTTTGGGTGCTGGGCTATAACCCTTGTCTTTTGTCTTGGACTGTTACACTTAGTGAAGTCAGAGTGAGGAGAAAAACAGGGGTGATAACTTTTCTTAGCTATGGTATTTAACTTCAGACCTTACAGGATTATCTAGTTAAGTTCATTAACTCAACTGTCAGTCAAAGAACAGGTTATTTTCAGCTCTCTTCTGTGGATAAACGGTCAATTTAAAAAGAAGCTAGATGTGAGATATTTACATATGAGGTGAGTTTCTGGCCAGTGCATCCAACTGTCATGTTAAGCTGTATGAATTGCCCATGTGGGTACAAACACATGTACATTTTAAAAATTCTGGAAGACAAAAGCATTTAGATTCAATATTTTGATGCGTACAAAATCTGCATTTCACGTAAGAGCTCTAATAATTCCTCATGAGCAGGTGTTCAGTTCTTTCAAAAGTGCATGCATGACCTTTAAAAGAAATTACTCTTTGGAGAACCCTCCAGAGTGGGTTATTTCTGCTTTACAAATGAAGCTTAGTTCAAGGTCCAGGGGAAGCTAATGGGAAGTATATTCACCAAGCAGTCATTTTCTCTAATTAAATTCCTGGAGAGGAATAGCTGGAGGAACTGGTGGCTGCTCTGTTTGCCCTGCCATCTGGCTAAGGAGAAGTGAGTGACAGAGATCTTTGGTAAGAGAGGTACTGCCTTTCTTGGGTGAAAATAAGGGACAACATGAAAAGGAAAGGATCCTTTAGAGAAGTATGTTTCCCTTAGCATCCCAGGATTATTTTTTTTCTGAATTTTCCTGTGGCTGTGACATATAAAATTCAGTTATTATAAACTTTTACTTTCTTGTTTAAGATATTATGTAAGTTGAGTGTAACCGTAATGCATAATTATTTCATAATCATTTCTTGAAACTTCTTTGCATGTGTGAGTGAAGCCTAAGCCTTAAGGGTTTTAATATTTAACATATTTCTGCAATCTGGCAAGGTCGTCTTTCTGCTGATATATTTGACTTAGGAATTTACACAGCAAATGCCATAATTATTAAGTGTGAGAGAAAGCTAGAATCCTAAAAAATTAAGATGCTTGAAAATAGAACCTGACCTTCTCTAATGCAGGGTTCCTCATGCCCTCCCCAACATACATACATGCTTAATATTTCAGTTCACACGTCATGGTACAAACATAAATCAATCAGAATTTTCCCCCTTTTGCACACATCTACGGTTTTCAAAGTCACCTTTTTCCTTCCTTTAGAAAGTGAATAAAAATTTTCCTCTCAGAAATCGGAATGTGAATTCAGCTATTTGAGAACAAATGTGCGGCAGTGAATTAAATAATTTTGCATATTTTTTGTTAGAGAAGAGTAACTTATGAACAAGTAATCTGTCATCTGTTCTTTGTTGTAATTTAACCTTCAGCTAATGCATTATGTCAAACTTCAGCACATACAGGATGAGATTGTTCTAATTTTAAGATTGTCATAGTTTCTAGTATTAAAAAAGCAGCATTCACCCATCTGCATTTTCATCATCTTTAAGAGGCTTAAGAATTACAACTTAGGAAATATAAAATAATATGAAAAAGTCATTTGTTATATCTGCAGAACATTTATGTTTCTTTGTGCTTTTGTGTGCAGAGCTGAGTACCCTTTGCCTCAAAAACTCCTGTTAGTCAAGGCTGACATGAACAGTCTGCTGGCAGAGAGGGAAATGTGATGGAAACCTCCTGTCCTATAAGCTTTAAAATGAAACTGATGTCTTAGAGAGAGCATGCTTTGCTGTTTCTGCTGTGTATGCTAAATTAACATTCAGTAATTCCTTTTCCTATTACTTTGAAGGCAGAGCAGTTTCCTCCAAGTTAACTTTAGTGTTACCAGCTGCACATCATGATATGTTGTCCAGCTACAGACAGTTTTATGGTACTATACTGATTATATTTATGAACACTGCTAACAATTCACTTCAATCTTGAAAATATTTAGGCAGACCTGTTCCCCTTTCAACTAATTGTATACCAAGAGACAAACTTTAGAAACATTTTGATATTGCTTTAGCTTGAGTCATCAGAATAACAAGTTCCATACTTTTCCACAAGTCTTTGCTTACTTCCTCAGCTGAAAAAGGAGCTAATATATTGCTGATAGCGCATGAAATGTACTTGCTATCAAGGTCTATCTTTTTAACATGTGAAAAGTCTTGAACAACAACTTTTTGCCATTGTCTAATTACTGATGAGAGAAGGCATGGACTATATACCATGCTGTATTTTTATGGTACAGCAGTCATATTGCTTTCTGTATTCCCACATTTCTAAGCAACAAAAATGGGGTTTAAATTGTTGTTCTCACAAGCTATACTAGATCTATATTGATGAACTGCTCTGCAGGCTGCCTTGCAATTAGCCCCTATGGTTCAGTACCATGCCAAGGAATTGGAAATGGCTTCAGCTGAAGCTGTTGTGCTAAATCTCATGGCTATTCTCTGCCATGCAAAATCATCCACGTACTCACTGCAGAAAGTGCATTGCCTTTTCTTCTTTTTGGAGGTGCAATTTGCCTTATTGATGGACCATTACTACTGCAGTTACTTTTATAGTCACAATGCATGAAAGGGTGTAGTTTGACCAGCTGACATAAATAAATCTTAGTTTCAAAATTAGACCATGGTTGTGCTGACTATTCTGCTTCCCTTGTGTGTTGGACTAACAAATGGCTCCAGATGCTTTGCCACATACAGCTAGTATTTATTGCCTGAAAAAAAAATCATGGAATAAACTGATCATCAAACACTAAGCTACAGTAAAATACCAGAGCAATCCTAGCCTAGCCTGCCAGGATAAAGCTAGCAGGTGTCTAAGTAAACTGCAGTCTTTTGGAAGAGAACTAAAATTTTTGCTTTGGAGTTGCAGTTCTTGTGGTGGCTGAAGACACATTTATATAAATTACATGGAAAACTGAAGAGCCTTTGGTAATAAGGTGCACATGTGTAAACTTTTTGTGATAACACCTTAGTTTTTGCTCTCAAGCGATGACATGATTTGGGGAAAATGAAGCAGCACGTGTCAGCCAGCTCAGCCACTCAAGAGGTGGTAGCAGCAGGGGAAAGCTCTCACCATCACTCCCTGGGTAGTCCCAGGTCTCTGGCTGGTCTTCAAGCCCTCCCTCAGCTACAGGCTCAGCAGGGCACAGCAGAGGTCCCAGCAACTTGATCTCTGCTCTTCAAAGTGGTGGAGCCTGGGTGGCAGTCTGCAAAGCTCTGGGCTGGACCTTTGCTGAGAAGCCCACTAGAAGGATGACACCATGGATGAAAGCCCAGGTCTTGGCATACAGTATAGGCTGAACCATTGCAGCAGGGAATTTGTGGTTGATTCGGTCTTCCCCTTGGTACATGAATAAAATAAATGCAGTCCTTTAAAGCAAGGTAGATGTAGTCATTCCATATAGTGCTTTTGGGAAAAATTCAGATTTTAAGTGTCTATTTTTTTTTTCTCTTCTTTTGATGAACTTTTGTTGACTAGAAGTGGTTTCCCACCTTGGACAATTTTTATTTTGTCAAATGTGCCACCCACAGGCAATAGAGAGCCATAAACCCTGCGAGCCCTGACAGCCTGCTCCCTTCCACTAGAGGATTTCTTGTCAGAGGCAAACTTACTGCCTAGTCATCTGAAATCAAATCTGGGGCAGGAAATCTACTTCAACCAGAGCAGAAACCAGCTTCCTTCCTCCATTACCCCTAGTGTGGGGCCCCAATGCATGACTGGTGAGGGAGCATATAGTTCACCTGTTGAAATAACTCCATTTTGAGTTTTTATCCTGCTACAATACTTCTTTAGTTCCAATACTTGAAGCAATCTATGTTCCTCAAAAAAAAAAAAAAAAAAAAGAAAAAAAAGAGACATAATTTGACACAAAATGACAGCAATTCAACACAGTTTTGACTTCCAGAAAGGTGAGTTTTTTCTTTTTTCCCTTCCTCTTTTCGCTCATCAGACCCATCTCAGCTCAGCTTTTGGCACCGTTTTGTCCTACCAGAGCAGCTCCCCCGTCACTTCTGCGCCTGCTGCCAGCTCTGCACTGTCCCTTTCCTTCCTGTGCCACCACTCAATAATGTCACGGCATTAATAGCTGGGTGAAATCAAGTTTCTCACCGTGATGGATCATTTCTAGAGGAGCCACTTTCAATCAGTACCAAATAGTCTTCCGTGGGGAGGGCTGCTGGGTGCTCAGCACTTCTGAAAGTGGAACCACTTACGTCCCTGCCTGTCTGTGGCTCTAGGAAACCAGCTTGAGGCAATGGTTAAAATCATACTTCAGCTGTAGTTCATATATGCAGCTCTGGGTACTTAAAAGCGTTTTTGCTTCCCAGCAGTGGTGGCAAGAGTAGAGTGATATGAGAAAACATACGTACCTCTTCTGAATTTCACCAGAAATCCTAACAGATATTGTTTCACTCTCCCTGCAGCCTGTGTTTCACATGAGTTGTTTGTTGAAGGACAAGTGGAGGGAAAAACCTTTAATCACGATCCACACCGGTGGGTTTTCAGTCAGCAAACCTCCATCACTTCACTCAGCAACCTAAAAGGGAGAGACACTGCACCCTGGCTATCGAGCTACTCCTTCGATCCGTTTATTCAAAGCAAGTTTTCTTTAACATCCATCCCCCATTTTACCTTCCTTTGTTCTACTTCCCACCTTTAACCCTCTCTTGGAGAGCAAGATACCTTATGACCACGGTTAAGGTTCTCAAAACCCAGTCAGAAAAGGCAAGTGACGGTGTCTGATGAGAAGCCGCAATCAGCCTTCAGCCATCAGACGCCCTTCTATCCGCATAAGCAGGCAACTTTTCACAATTCAAGTTTGTTTATTGTCTGAGCTAGCTAAAGGCCATGAAATGCTAATGTTAACGCTACGAGCACATTACTGCCTCTTTAATTTATTTCAACTAAGTTCTGTTGATGGCATTTGGGTAAGCTAAACTGCCAGTTGAACTGAATTTGTTGTGCAGTTCGATGTAAAAACCATGCTGGAAATAGATCTGTGTTCAGAGGCATCCAATTAGGAAAACATCATGATAGTGAATGCAAATGTTTTCCAAGGCATTGCATCTGTGCACCATGCATCAATTGCATACTGAGATTGCAATATCCATTTTCCAAGGCATAAAAGCCATCTAAGGAGAAAAACATGCACTTTCAGCCTGCCTGTGTGAAAGAAAGAGCAAACATCAGGTTTTGGTGCTTAAGCTTCTGTGTGTAAATTTCCTCAGTGAAAAAAAAGAAGAAGAAAATAAGAAGGAAAACTTGCGGGGCAGGGCATGACAGAAATCTGTGCAATGTTTATTTGCTAGATTTGCTGTTTAGAAATGCCCGCTCTATTGCATTAGGCTGCACAGTATGCAGGCATCAAGGGCTTGGGGTTCAGTTTTTAGATAGAGGAAAAATAAGGCTGAAAATGGATCGGATTATCTATCAGTTACATTAAGCGCAGTCTTTCCTCACAAATCCAATGTGCACCCATTCTTCTTTTCCTTCTTTGAACTTTACTATGGAGAAAAATGAAGGCATTTGCTTCACTGGGCATGTTTCCAGATGAGATCAGCTTCTTCGTGATCTGATCTCTTAGACTTGGTGCAAGTTACACACAGGGTAGGCTGAGCATGTTAGTAGTGTGAGGGAGAGTCTCTCATATATAAGTTACTTAGTCCATTATATACTTCTCCTTAACTGTCTTTCTGTCTCTTGCTACTAAGGGGAATAAACTTTCTACAAAAGATGAAAAAAACTGTTAGGAATATCATTAGCCATTAAAAGCCTTATTGGAAAATAAAAAAAAAAAGAAAAAAAATTACTTTTTTTTTCTTATATGTGCCAAAATTGATAGCTACTGACATACACAAAAATCAGCTAGTTTATTTTGTAGTGTATTAAAGTGAAGTATCAGATTTTGGATATAATAGCCCAAAAAAATATTATTTCAGTAACTGGGCTAAAATACAAGTGTTAATATTCTTATACATTTAACATTATTTCTTGGTGAGATTTTATGGTTTTTTTCATTAGAGAATTTAAAATACTTTGAAAGCATCAGAAGTACTCTAGAGTGTTTTTCCTCTGCTTCTGAAGTGTTATAAAAATCCTTAAGGATCTGTGCAAACTCTCTCTAAAAAAAAAGAACTTGCTTCTAGTGACTAAACCTGTCTAAAAATAACTAGTCCATCAAACTCAAAAGAACAAGCAATTTTATTCAAGTTCATTTGGGAATTTGATTATCCTTTTGAAAATGGTAAAGAACAGCAACCCTGGAAATCCAGGCAGAAAAATAGATCGATCTTCTACATCTGCTTAGCTGCTCTCCTTCAAGACAACAGATACCTCCCCTTTTATTAGAGTAAGTATATCAGTTCTGGCCTCTTACATCTGTAGAAAACTGCTTTTCAGGAAGAACTTATTCAAAAAGTCACTACAGTTCTATGTGTAGAACAAATGGGTCTTTAATGGTTTACAGTCTTATTTGAATATTCATGCTAATGTGCATTTTTTCCATTTAGGAAATAATCATGTGGTAAGCAAGTACTCTGATTAGCTGCAAAATGTCATTCTCTTAGGAAACTAATTTACACCAATTCTTTATGCAATTTAAGAAAATACCACCTTCATTAGGAAAATTAAAAACACGATGTTTTCACCTACCTGCCCTAGCTCTAGTATATACAGCATACTGTTTATAGCTGTAGTGATTTCCAAGGATCTTCCTGCTTATAAACTTTAAAAATCCTGACTGGCCATCATTTTTTAGATTAACACACAAGCAAAGCAGTCATTGCAGATTCCACTACTTAATGCTATACAAAATACTATTAAGGTACAAGAAAAAATGAGGAAGATAAGTAATGAAAATGCAGAATTTAAGCAGGTATTCTCACTCAACTGGTATGAAGTGTCACTATTCATACAAACTCAGCACCTTTGTCATGACTAGACTTGTCGAAGTCAAGAGTTCACAGTGAAGAAGGGTGTTACTGATACCCTTGGTTACAGACACATGTGCACAAGCACATGCCCACCAAACATCTCATTTGCTGCCTCCTGAAGCTCTTTTAAAACAAACTTACCAGTAATTTCATGTTCCCAAATTCTGCAGTTACAGAGGTCAGCCCAGTGTCAACACTGACTGTGAAAGGTTTCCACAGACCTTTTTGTGGACTGTCCTGCTGGAAATTAAAAGATAAAAAAAGTTTAACAAATGTTTGTGGTAATTGTTTTTGACAGAGTCCTTTAAATCTTTGGTCAGATATGAACTGATTATGGTTATATGCATATTTTACTTATTTCCTAAAAATACCAGTAATGCAAAACACGTTGGAACTGTCCTCAGGGACTGTTTTTAAATTTTGCCTATTAAACAATTTGGTTATAAAGTGTATTTACAGATTTTTTCCCTCCAATTAATTGTTTTAGAGATAGCTATTATTTGCTGTTACATGTTAAAGAACTCAAGAAGGAAGGGAAAGAAAAGAGGAACCCTAAGGCATTTCCACATCATTATCCATTTATTAAAGCACTTAAGAGTGTGGGCTACCCGTACATTTTTATGTGAGATCCATTACAAAAAGTACTGGCCATACTGAATTAACGGGAGCTTTGCCTTGGAGACAGAACTTCATAGCCTGGGCTTCAGGCATACCCTCATTTTGCTTGGTGATCTGGGACTCGTGGTTGCAAAAAGTAGAAGTTAGAAGTCTTGCTGACAAAGCTAATAAGGCCGTGAGAAATTGAATTACACAGCATTACACAGAGGAACGAGTGGAGAAAATAAAAATTCTGCTGGAAGAACAGGAAAATTGGTGCAACATTTACAAGACTGGTATGTTAACTTCTGCTGTCCTTCTTTGCTGCCTTCTCATAGTTTCATCTGCTGTCTTCTTAGCTTGCTACATAAAGAAAACAATTGTATGTAAGGTTTTCTCTTAGTCTTTAATGAAGCAATTGATGAATACTCAAAATCCCTGGGTTATGGAACTTATTTATCCTGAAACCTGTGAAGAGTGTGCTTGATGGTTTCCAGCAGCTCTATACTAGCCCAAGTGAGTGGTGTGGTTGACATGCCTGAGGGATGGGATGCCATTTTGCTGTGACCTGGACAAGCTTGAGAAGTTGGCCCATGTGAGCCTCATGAGGTTCAACAAGGCCAAGTGCAAGGTCCTGCACATGGGTTGGGGCAACCCCCGATATCAATACAGGCTGGGGGATGAAGGGATTGAGAGCAGCCCTGAGGAGAAGGACTTGGGGGTACTGGTGGATGAAAAGCCGGACATGAGCCGGCAATATGCACTCACAGCCCAGAAAGCCA
>JANZLQ010000061.1:6509420-6530026 GCA_026212715.1 Elanus axillaris
AAGAAAGATGGGGACAAACTTTTTAGTAGGGCCTGTTGTGACAGGACAAGGGGTAATGGTTTTAAACTACAAGAGGGTAGATTTAGCGTAAATGTGAGGAAGACTTTTTTTAGAATTAGGCTGGTGAAACACCGGCACAGGTTGCCCAGAGAGGGGGTAGATGACCCATCCCTGGAAACATCCCAGGTCAGGTAGGACGGGGCTCTGAGCAACCTGACCTAGCTGAAAATCTCCCTGCTCGTTGGAGGGGGCTTGGACTAGATGACCTTTAAAGGTCCCTTCCAACCCAAACTATTCTATGACTTTATGTTTCTATGGACTCTACCATGCATGTTATTGCGCAGTCAACTCTTAAGGCAGGTGGTGAAATATGACATTGAAATACTGACCAGGGCAGAAGAGGGGGAAAAGAGAGGGTGAATCACCTCTCCTGACTCAAGGGTGCAGAGATGACCTATGATGGTCGGCTATACACACATACCTATATTGTAACATACGTACATTTTTACCTTATGTATAGAATGTATGCGTGATCCCAGATGACAGGACTGTCAAAGTACATTTTTCTTTATTGAGCCACTTAAAACTAAAGTTTTGCAGTTTTGGTTTTGGATTTTTTTTTTTTTTTTCACCAGGAGCTCCCATTTAACTATTTTCCTTCTCTAAAGCTCATTTTGCTTTGTGTTAACTTTCCTCCAGCAGATATTTTTTGCTGACAAACTCACATTTTTGTCCTCTAATAGGATACTTAGGGAAGTCAATAAGATTTGGGAAACCACTTTGCCTTGTCTGTACTTATGCCAGATCACAATGATGTTAAAAGAACTCCTTTTAATAATTCATTGCAGCAGAATCTGGTTTACTTTTAGCTAGCTCTTACAGAAGAGAAAAAGTGTTCGGCTCCTGAGCTTCATTTTGCAGAGCTGATGAATTGCTCCCAGGCTGCTGTCCAGATGGTTCTCCAAACTGGACTGCCAGAGAAGATTCCCCACATCTTCCCTCCCCTTTGCCTCCTGACACAGAGAGTACAGTACCTCCATGCCTTGTGCCAGCAGCCCTGATGCAGGACGTGATAAATCGAAAAGGCAATTACCTGTGTATCTTCCCATTATAAGAAAAAGGGAAGCTTTTTAGCTACTGATGGACACATTTAATTAAGCCTTCCCTCCTCAGTCACTGCAGACAGTAGCAGATCTCAAGCCCCTGTGTACTCACCAAACAGAGGAGCTGTGTTACGCATTGCAGCATTTGGGACCGTGATAGGACAAACAATCCAAACACAACCTAGAAAAATAACAGTAGTTTTCCACAGATAGGAAATGGGGGCTGTTTCAGGCCTGTGCGGCATGATGTGTCATGAGAAAGCTTCAAGAAAGCAGCAGTTTGTGTTCAGCTAACGCTAGCCCTGTCATAACTGTGATGGGCTAAAGCTACTGGGTGAAGCAAGGTTTGCAGAAAAGGATACAATTATTTGTTAGCGTAGGTGGTATAAAAAAAGGGAAGAAAGACACATTTGGGGTACATGATTCCTGAAAATGACCTGAAAAAGAACTCATCTGCCTGAAAGCATGTCTGCTTTTCCACCTTTTGGTCTAACAAAAGTTATTCCCCATACACTTACTTCAATTATGTATAAAGTAATGTATCACCTAATACCTGTATTTATATTGAAGACATGCTGATTGTATTACAAGCTTATATTAATTTAAACATGTGTGCGTACATAGGTGCCTGTAACTTAAACAGTGCATTGTAGATAGAGATGCAAAACCCTGTTTGTATCTGTAGACAGACACTGCCCTCCCTAAAAAAAAAAAAAAGGAGACCAGTTTTATTATTAGCGTAAATCAATATAATGTCATCAGCTGGAAAAAGAGTGGTATTCAATTTTACTAGCTGGGGATGTCGACTGTAGCATGAATTCTGATTATATGAGACCTAGAGAAGGGAAGCAGGGACCTCTCTCTGCAGGAGCTGTTTGGTGAAAGCCTTCTTGCAGCTGTAGCTTCTTTGGAGGTTAACTTTAGGACAAAAAAGCTGTGAACAGCCTGCCTTCCCCATCCCCTCCCAATGTAATGACAATTAAAAAAGGGTTCATATAAACATGGAAATTAGTATCAATTACGATTAGTCTCATGGGATATTCTCCCATGATATATGATCAAATATCTTTAAAAGCTGTACCTAGCACCCATATTTTTATAGTCCTGCTGCTCTTCTATTAATCAGAAGCTGGTTTTTGCCATCTGACAGATGCTGTCTAGGTTGACTTGGGTCAAATTCAGCATTCAGAAACACTTACGAGTAACCATACGAACACTGCCCAGGTCTCAGAGGTAGCCAAGAGGAGAAAACAGCAAACAGTTATTTGGATTACACTTCGGCTTCAATTTGTCAGCTGCACCATCACCAGCAAGAAAAGAGAAATGGAAATGTCACTGAAGATTGCAACCTTTAAAATGTAGGTACATTTTAAAAAAAGACCCCAAAGCCCCGCACAAAAACATGTGTGCATACCAGCCTGCAGCAGTGTTTTCAGCCTTCAATGGCTTCACCGTGGCAGCCCGCAGTCCTGCCGCTCGGTAGTGGGACCTGACCTTGGGAGCCGGCAAGTGCAGGGTGGCATCAGTCACCGCTCCTGGCGGGTCCTTGGCAGGGACCAGCGGGTGCCACCAGGAGCAGATTTCCACCACTGCCCTCACCACCATCTCTGGAGCACCGACACAGGAAAACCATTCACAGCCCACCCCAAACCTGCCAGCTAACAGCATGACCACACCATCGCTTTTTAAAGATAGAAGTGCACCATAAATACAGTTTGTCTTTGCAGCTGGAAGGTGTTTTGGCTGCACGTGTCAAACAAATTTCTGTGTTTGCCCTTCGAATCTTCTTTTAAGGGGATTGCTCAGCTCTTTGAAGGATTAAGGTTATACCTGAAATCTTCCAATGTGGCCAATACTCTTTGTTTGTGAAAATCCTGGGATGTTTTCTATGTACATGAAAATGCTATTCTGAGAATGAAGAGTGTTGGAATAAAGGTGTCTTGGAGTAAAAACCTACTAACGTTCTGGACATATTCAGACAACATAAGATATTGCCTGCATAAGGAAAATAATGTCTGCAGAAATCAAGTAGTAAATACTGTAGTAGAAAAAGAGGGATAAATAGCAAGATTTTGCTAAAAGAATAGGAAATATTTGATTTTTTTAGAAATTACTCAACTTTGCAAGTTTTTCTCCAGAGTAACATACTTTGTTATAAATATTTTCTTTTTAATATTCTTTTTTTTAAATGTATATGTATATATTGATTCAGCAGATATTTTCAAGCACTCTGAGGAATGTTGAGATATAATTGACATCCTTCATTGCTTTTTTTTAAATTGACACTTCTTCAGACAGAATATATTTAGGTTTGGACCCAAGAGTACCCTGCTGGTTGAAAACGTCAGCTATAAAAGTTATCTGAAAGTCATTAAAATACCATAGATGCTCTTTTCAAACAAGGTCATTGGTTAGCAAAACATCAGAAAGTTTCTGCACAGTCTAAAGCACATCAAAAATAACTAGGTTGCAAAGCCAACCATCTGAGGTTGGAAATGCCAGAATTAGATACCCCTGCAGTACTAATGGTGCTTGCTCCTCCGTGATGAAATGCGTTATGACACAGGTTTTGACTTCATAAGCCTATATCCTCCCTCCTCCCCAGCCCAATCCTATTTCTATGAATGGGATATTTACTCCTTATTTGCTTTTATACTACCTGTATTTTATTTAGAATTCACCATTCAGAGGCTGAATTGAACATAAAATAATGCAGAGGCTCCCTGGAGATTTCATTACTCTAATTTCATTTCACAAACGCTGTCACCAATGTCCGAGCGCTCCACAAACATTTTGAGTTTCTCTGCAAGAGGTCATGGTAGATGAAGTAGCAGTTGCCTGCATCCTTTAGCACAGGAAGCTAAGGTATAGGGAGGTGGAGGACAAACTTTCAGCTGATTTTTGGGACCACACATTATGATCATATTTGGAAAATATTTATAGCATTTTATGTATGCAAACCTGAGGTGAAACTTGGTAGGTGGCTGGATAGTAGAACATGTTAAACCTAAAGCCAGAAATTTCCCCATGATGCCCAGCAAGGTGTGCAACTGAAGAACGAGGGAAAAGGGATTTCTTTTGCAAATGTGGAAGTATTAATCTTCTTCCCAAGGGTCAGGAGAGAAAAACTTTAGTGTTTTGCTATCAATAAGGAGGAAGGCAGGTCCTTACAACTGAGGCCCTCCCAGTGCAATTCTGTTCCCATGGGAAATTCTGTTTTGAAATCACAGAGTGATTTAGTTGAGACCTCAGGGATTATTCCTCCCCTGCTCAGAGCAGGGCCAGCATAGCTCAGGTGACTCAGGGCTTGTCTGCTTGAATTTGCAGTACCTCCAGGGATGGAAATGCCACAACTTCTTTGGGCAACTTGCCACAGAGCTCACTTGAGCAGAATCAAGCCCTGCGTGAAAAACCAATGAAGGCTGAAGTCTTGTGTCTACAGAATGACCTTGAAGAAAGCATCTCCTCCCTGCAGCCTTCCCTTCCTCATAGGTGTGATGGGGGGCATATAAAGCATTCAGGATTCTGAGTTACTCGGTTACACTCCTGATATGTGCTGTAAAAGTGCCAACGAAAGACTATACCAGCAGCTTTCCCCCACGAGATATAAAGCTCCTGAGTCTTTAGTACTAAAAATGTCGCTGTACCCTTTTCAGAGGGGAGAGTCCTATCTTCTCAGTGCAAATAAGATTAAATGAAAAGCTCAGAGACATCTGACCTTAATATTCTGCTGTCTTTGAGGCAACATCACGTCACTGACAGAGCCACAATAATATTTGACACTGCCACTGTTACTAAATGCTGAAGTTTTTTGTTTTGATTAAAACTGCAAAAGGTAGAAACTGTACTGTCAAGCATCACCGTGACACAGACATCAGCTGTACATAACTTTGTCTACTTGGCAAGACCTGGTGAATTTATAGTTGTGGCGAATTTTGCCAAGGTCTTAGCTCTTGGTCTCTGTCATTTTTGATCTCCAAGTGGAACACTTACTTTCTTTATTACACACTTATCTGCCTGCTTCTCTTATGCTAAACCCTTAATAAAGTCTTTGGGACTTCAGTGACTATAAAAATAGGAAAGATTTTGTCCTGTCAGACCTGAGTGTCTATTTTACAGGGACTATGCAGACTTTGGAGATGAGTTTCTTTTACCGAACCATGCAAGAAACAAGTCAATATATTGCTAGGTAAATGGGCAAGACTTGCTCTTTTCTCATGTGGTCCAGGCTATGTTTGAGCTCTGAAGACTGCCTCAGAGCTCATGTGCTGGAAATTGTTTCATCTGCATACAGATAACATGCTATTTTCCTTCAGGAGCTGTGCTTTTTGTTCACATTTTTTGGAAGTTGCCCCAGGGGCTGGGATATGCCCTGATTTCCATGGATTTTGAACTCTCTGATGAGTTCAAACACATCACACCCACTGATTGCTCTGCTGGTTCAGCTGCCTGGTCAGCTGAGCAATCGCTAATTTGCATGGCAAAATTTTAAGCCTCTTTCAGGCCCAGCACACATGGCTAAAGAAGTGCTGCGCAGGAACCCTCACTGAAGCACTAGGCCAGTTGTTTATACCCTGGGCTCAGTATTGGCTAATTTCATCAAGCCTGCTGAGACCTAGTCCTTCTCCAGCCTTGTCCTGGCTGCTCTGTTTTCCAGACAACGCAGCACGGAGAAAACAAGTCAATGGATGAGAAAACAAGTCAATGGATGTGCCCTAAATTGCTTTCTGTTCTTCAGATAATGTGAGTGTTGGAAATGCTTTTGTTTTTCTCCCAGTGCAGAGAAGGGAAATGTGTAGCTTGCCAGGAGGATGGAAGTTCTGAGAGTTGCCTTTCTTTTATAAGGAAAAAAAAAAAACCACCAGAAAACCCAAATGTTTTCTTTCTGTTTCCAGCCTGTTGTGGCTGTAAGTGGTGTCTTGGGCTGCTTCCAGGCAATTCAGGGAAGCTGCCAATTCACCCAAAGGGTGGGGATCTGCCCTGGTGTTGGGAAGAGACTCTCAAAGCTCCCACCTAGAAGCTGAATCCCCACGAAACTCTGCTAGACCCTGAATGCAGGAGGAAGAGTCTACCAACAGGCAGATGCTATGGGGTGCCCAGGCCTGATTTAGTAGGTGGTTTGTTGGCCTCAGAGCCTCAGGCTCAGGTAACTCGCATTTATCTAAGGCCAACTGATTGAACTGGCAGGAGACCAGGCTCTTTTTATGCTGGATGTTACTGAAAATGAAAGCGTGTCATGAAAATGTTGGGTCCACTGAGTGGTCTTTCCAGTGAGAACCTTAATCACCAGGCTATGCTGAAACAAATTTATTGAGAATAATCATAATTAATATCAGTAGTCTTTTGATCAAACATATTCTTCATGATATAATCAGCTTTGGCATAAAGCTTTCTGCATGTTCCGGAGGGGGTAAACACTGACCATCTCCGTATCTGCTCTGAGTACCACCTACAGAAATGGATGTGGTTTTGCTGTGTGTGCCATGTTAGGAGGAGATGGGACAGCACTGACTACAGCTCCCAGGGACCTCCTGTGTGCATGAATGTCTGAAAAGTGGTTCACAGCTGTAAAGGAGGATCATGGGCTTGCTGTACTTTGAAGGTTGATGCAGAGCACTTTCTAGCACTCAGACTTCATCCAATTCTTTTTCTTTTCTTCCAGTTCTACTCAGTGTAAATTACACCCTTCACCTTGACCTAAGCATTTGCCCCTAAAAGTCTCTGACTTGTATTCTTGTGCTGAATGGATTAAGAAGCTCAGCTTCTTGGTGTGAGGACTAAAGAATAAAATATGAATTTATAAAAATAACCAGGAGATGTTGTGTCCTAGATAAGACAATATTTGCTAAAGCGTGGGCCATAAAAATTAAGATCTGCCTATGCACCCACACACAGCTAAGAGAAACACTTGAGAGTGATGTGACTGGAAGTGGCTGATTGCTGTGGTTTCATGGTGCTATAGCATCTTTCCCTGCTCCCTTCCACCAAGTGCAGTGCAGTGATAGTAAAAGGGTTGGGATGATAGTTTTCACGTTGATCTTGACATACTCTGTGCAGATGTTGAAGAGCGTTTGTGCGTATGGGTATGCGCGTGCACGTCTGCACGCTGTAATCACAGATAAGCTACTCATGGCGCAGGTGACAGCTGGCTCCGTAATGCCAGATTGACCAGAAATAACCTGCAATCCCACACGTTCCCAGCGCACCAACTCCCTCTGTTTGGTCTGGCAAACCACGTTCAGCTGTGCTGTACTCCTGCCGGGAGCCAGTGAAGAACAGCCTAAATCTCAAACATACCCTGCATATTGCAAGCCACCCATGGGAGCAAATGGTGGGTGCTCACATCTACTCTTTTTTAGCTGCTAAATCCCAAGTCTTTCTAAACAAAGTCTGCCCTGAATCTAACCTCATCCTCTCTCTAGAGTTTTGTCTTGTCTCTCTTTGAAATGTCAGGAAACCTGCAGAGTTATTTTTAACAGCACCTCATCAGTTCTGTGTTGCCTATTGCCTTGGTTCACAGCTCCTCCACCTGAGGTGATTTTGCTTATAAATACTGTAAAGGTTCACCTTCAAGGATGACGATTTAATTAGAAGTGCAAAGAGCTATGGCCCAACATGTCAGAGACTAATGAATGAGCTTTTGTGGTTGGTGGAGAGCAGCTTGCCAAGATATCCATTCATTTCTGTACATGCATGATGAAATGCAACTGAAGCTGTCGCCATTTTAAAAGGGAAATCTTATTAGAGTCCAGGCAAGGATAGCAAAATAAAATAAATGGCTTTTGGTGCTTCATCTGTTTGTATGTAGGTTCAGGTGTGATTATGTAGTCTGCTATCAACTTTAATTAAGCTTTCTCTTTGCTCTTGACCTTGGGGCTTAAATATAATTTGTTCTATAGGAAAGACAGGTGGTACAAGCTCAGTGTTTTAAAGTTCAAATTGATTTAGGTTACATTTAATTTAAATTTCCTTATGGAAGCATGTAATTTTACTATTACTAATGGTGGAGCAATTACACAGCGGTAAAGATGCTGGCACAGAGCAGAGCCTTACAGCCCTCTAATGCTTTTCTTCATGAACAAAAGTATCCCTGCCTTGTGCTTTTGGTGCAATGTTATTCAAATCCAACAGAGTCCCAGTGAGCTCCCAGTTTCCTGTGAGTCTCTGGCTGCCCCAACAGACAGGAGGTGACAGCCGGACATCAGTCACCAGCACGCTGGTGTGCCAAGGCACCGATGAGCCCCAGCAGACCTGCGCCCACCTGGGAACAGAGGTGAGGTCCTTAATGCTACCAGCCTATTTGTCCTCTCCTAGATAAATAATAGGAGCTCTTTTCTTGGCACAGGAGAGATGTGAGCCCCCTGGGAGCTGCAGCCCGTGGTAAGGCAGGCATGCCGAGTGCCGTAGGCAGGAGGGCTGTTTGATTTCAAGCTTTTGGACTGAGCCTTATCCATGAGAGCTGAGCTCTCCACCCATGAGGCTCTGAGGTGTTTGGGAATGGTGTGTACTGGGACTTGCCTTGGACACAGGGGAGCCTCTGGTCCCACTTTTCTGGTTTTACAGAAGCAGGGTGGTGGCCGGCCCAGGAAGGGGCACATGCCGCAGGGGTGCAAGAGCTCAGTGTGGGGCAGCGGTGGGGACTGGGACAGTGCGGGAACTGCGGCAGGAGAGGGACTGGGAGATGCTGCTGGTAGAGATGAAGGGAGGAAGATGTTCCCTAGGATCCAGAGACAGCCACACTGAGTTTCTGCAACCGTGAAAACCTCTGAAAATTGAGGGCAGGGTAGGATGGGAAGAAAGGATGAAGCCTGCAAGGGGATGGGAGGAGAGAGGATTTTCAGCCTTCCATGAACCTGATGTTCTTTCTTTAGGGAAAAGCTGCAGGATTGAGGCTCTAGCTGGTGGAAAATCTATCACAATACATGTTTCAATGCGTGCTTGCTATTTCTGAGCCCCCAGCTGCAATGGTCTCTTCCCTCCCCACACCACCCAAGGCCTCCATTGCACTACAAATAGCACTGAAACTACTGCTTTCTCTATCAGACTGTTGAATCAGATTAATTTCGTTATCCCACTGGGACTGGAACTGTTAAAGAAAGCATACCGGAAAAACTTTAGGTGCAAAGATGTAGCTTAACTGAACTTGAGCAATATTCCAAAATCATGTCACTGCATGTTACAGTTTTGATGACACAGTACCTTTATGACAGCATTTCTCCAGGTTTTCCACCTTGTTTTCCCATTGTGTTGTGGATTTCTCTACTATCTCACCATTATGCAATATCCATATCATTCATATGCGATATGAAACACCTATCTTACTTGCTTTCAATTAAAGTGTCCAAAGGTTTGAACTGGGGGGGTTTATTTATGCTTTCTGACAGACTCAGAGAATGAAAACTTGGCAGTTTCAATGTAAAATCAGTAACTTCCACAATTTATCTCAAAGTTCATTTGTTTTTGTTTCAGTACTCTGAGAAATTGGTTTTGGCATTACTCTTGCATGGGCAAGGGTAGGGATCAGTTTCTTTCACACAGTCCCAGAGATTTTGAAATCTTCTATGTGTATATATATCCCAGTTAAAAAAAAAAGAAGTTACTGTCTAGAAATTTTGTGCATATGTATATTTTTTGTATATGTTGTGCATATGAATACCTGCAGCAGCCTTCCTCCTGATAAGCACATCACATAGAAATGGGTCTTCATTTAAGACTCAAACAATTGCTCCAACAGGCAGGAAAGCTGCCTGCTCTTGCCACCGTGGCTTCGTCTGGCCAGCTCTGCCCTCAGGGTCAACCCTGATGCTTGTCCCCCTTGCCTACCATCAGGCCTGAAAAGTACTAAGCAACTTCAGCTGGTGCCTGCAAAGGGGAAAATCATTCACGTCGGAGGGCAGAGGTGCTTAAAGCAGAGCCAGAAGGAGATTGCTGCGGGGTGGGGAGCTGGCGTACCAAATGCTCCCATGCTGAAGAGCTGCTGGGAAGTTTACAGGGCCCTTGTCACCTCTGAAAATAGTTACAGATCCTTTTAATGTCAATTCTAGCACTCTCCTGCCCTGAAATCCTGAAACAAAAGTAGTGTAACGTTTGTTGTGAAAAAAGGAGGAGTAGTTCAGAATGTACAATAAAACCCCAGGGAAGCACACTGTATGACCCCCAGCAGCACTAGCCGCGTGTGCTGGGCTGGTGCGCTTCCTGTGGGGGCATTTTCTTTCTGGGGAGGTGGTGAGGTTCCCCTTGGGATGCTCAGGCAAGCCTAGAGAAAATTAATGGTGCAAAGCACTCTCTTTTCCCTGCTGGAATGCCTCATAGTTGACCACGAGAGCCCATTAAACAACTGCTGTGACCTAAAATAACCGGACTAACACTAAAATTATGAACAGGCTGTCCAAACTGTATGGGTTTTTACCTTTTCTTTCTTGTAAAGGAGAGTTGCCTTCTCTACAAGAGCTTTTCATCCTACTCAGGAAAATGGCGTGCTGGCAGAATTTGCCTTTCCAGCTGCCCCCTTTATCCCACCTCCTCACTGTTCATCTCTTCAGCCCCCCCAAAAAAACCCAAAGCCCAACGAACCAAAAAAACCCTCTTCATACATACCTGGCTGTGCAGGCAAAGGATGTTGGGCATCAAGGTCTGAAAACATTTGCCCCAAATTACTTAATGCAAGGAATTGGGTGAGACCTATTGCCATTCCCCCACCTGCAAGCCATGGATGGGTATCATCCTCCCACAGCTGCCTGGGAAAGTGGGAAGTCTGGTTGCAAAAAGCTCCTCTGGACTCTCTATTTGTCCCAAATAGTAGCCCAGGGTCACTTTTGTTTGTTTTTCAACTATGTTATTTGGTGTAATAATACCTCACTTTGCTTGTAACCCCTACATCTTCAGCTACAGTAACACTGCCATGGAGCTCACCTGGTTAAAAAAAATGTCGACTAAAAGACAAACTTTTAAACGGTCAAAATTTCTTTGGTTCTGAATAGGAAAAGCAAGCTCTGACCTAAAAACAAGGAGAGGGGAAAACTGTACCGAGTTTAATGTGATTGTGTTAGACAATTTAAGTGAAACAGTAATGGAATAAAGAAGGACAAAAAGGCTCTTACAAAAGGCAGGAGTGAGGGAGTTGCTAACTCATTTGAGACAGATGGGGAGAGTTAATTACTATCTGTGAATCATTAAAGGGTTAGCTGAGGTTGGATCATGGGGAAAAGTAAAATGTGAATTTTGATGGTTCTCTTACAGGGAAGTGTCAGAGACACATCAACACCTCTCCTCTCATCTTGGTCCTGCGAACCACTGCACCCTGCAGGGTTTTGGCTGCCGCAGCTCTATTGATCTGAGAAAAGAGTTTACTTCTACCTCCAAACCTTGACTAGATGACAGTAGGACAGGCACTTCCTTAAAGCTTCTCTTACAAGTTTAACTAGCTCTACCGCTCCAGTGCTGTCTGGAAAATTAAAAGCCAATAAAACCCCCAAGGCAAGGGGACCGTACACATGTTTACAGTCACGCATACTGAAGAGCTGGCTGGATCCAGGGCATGGAGCCAGGCACCCTGCAGGTCTGAGCCTTCTTGTGTTCAGCAACAGCCTGGTTCCACTCTGATTTTAACCAGCAGGAGACTTGCCATGAATTTCTGTGAATGTGGGGTCCCCAAAGGCATCTTCACTTCATGAGTAGGATGAATATTACCAGGCATACTGAATACAGATGAGGAGGAAGTCTTGTTAAGTCAAGGATGGTTGGCACTTTCCAGATTGTCAGCCAAATGTAGATTTAGGGAGATATTGGAATATTTCCACTACCAGCAGTCACCGGGAGTTTAAAATGTGAATGTTTCCTCCCTCCATCGCATGCTTTTTCTTGTCTGTCACTGAAGGTGAGTTATGGTGGGGAGTGCTGCCACAGGACCCACCATCCCTGGGCTTGAGGGCAGCCAAGAGCCACAGAAAAAATGGATCAAGCCTCAGTTTTGCCCAAAAGCTTTTCACCTTTTTTTCAGAGGACAAGAAGGAAGCTTGAATGGAAGCTGAAAATGGCCTGAGACTCCAAAGTCCTGAATGCTACTGAGAAAAACAATTTTTATTTTATTTTTTATGCAGTACTAATGCCCCATCCAGCTCAAGCTGGGCACATCAGAAAGGCTCTTGTGGGAATCAAAAAGAACTGAATTGCCCCAAAATGAAATCTTCAATAGAAGTTTAGTTTTCTGTGGAGTTTTTCAATGGGCAATAGTAAAAGAAACTTCTGTCTGTATGTTTAAATTAGGTTCTTATTAACAAAATATTTCTCTACGGAAAAAAAAACACAACACAACAAACTAAGGCAAATGAATAACTTAATCTTTTTTCAATAGATAGTTTTTTCATTCTGTTTGAAAATACTTCATGAATAATTCTTTTTTAAAAATATTTATTTCTTTTTACAGAGGCAAAATGTTGTGTGGTGGTGTTTGGTTTTGGATTTTTTCTGTTTGTTTGCTTTTTTTTTGGTGGTGTCTTTTTTTTTTAATGTGCTTTATCATCATATTGGTCAAATAGGTAGACTAAATGGAAAGTGGTTCCTTACCTGAGTGACATCTCAGCACTCCTCTGTAGGTCTGTAAGAAGTACATACCGCAAGGATGTCTTCATTTGGCTCCTTCTGTAGGACTTGCCAGAACTTTAGCACTTGGGCTTGACAGAGCTAAGGATGCAAGTGCAACTTGATTCAAGACACTTAAGCACTTTGCTAACTTAGTGCCCTTGTAACAGCATAATTACATTAATAATAGTAATGAAACAATTGTACATAACTGCATTTTTCCATTTTAAAACAGCTTGAATTAGACATGCTGCAGAGACATTTGAATTAGCAGTGCCCACACTGTCACCAGCCAGGGAAATTGCAGGAGGTTCTCAGCATGCTCAAGTGTACCTAGTTTATTGCTTTCAGACACCAGTTAATATTTCCAGCCAGTGCTGAACAGCGTGTTCGTGTTAGCACTAATCTGGGATGCTCTGCACCATATTCTCTTGGTCAGGGCACGCACAGGTAGCCAGGACACACACAAGGAGGCACTTAGCAAGGTGGCTTAAATGCTGTTGTGTTAAACCCACCAACTGTAGTATTCAATCATTTATGCTTTGTATAAAACAAGCAGTATTACTTCTCACGTAATCGAAAGATGCAACAAAATAATATGAGATGACAGCTCCTCTGTAAAAAGATTTTTTTCCTCTAAAGGAAGTCGTGTTGATCTTAGACCTGGAATAACTTTTCCCTCCCGTTTCTTCTATTATGGGAAAAGCTGTTTGGTTTTTTTTTCCCCCAGTCCTTACGTAAGCAACTAATTTCTGTGAGTGCTGCTCCCAAATGGACTAAAAATCCATTCCTAGGGAGCAAGTAAAGTAACACATTTCTTCTGATCCAAAAAATATTGAAGCTGAACAAAAGCCTCCCAGTGGCAGATGAAGTGAAGGCAGAGAGTCCCTGGTGAGTTTGATGCATAGCACTTGGGACTTCCACCGTTCTAGCTCTCTGCCCCATGGTAGCAAAAAAGCTGTGGGTAAGTGAATGCCATTTTTTTTTCCAAAGGTATGACCCCCACTTTCCTTTTCTGCCCAAGGTACAAGAAGACATTGTTCAGATTGTGGAACTGATAGGGCAGTTACACTTCGGGAAAACCAAGCACATTAGAAGGCAACGGAAGCAGACATCACAAATAAAGGCAGAAGACCCTTTTATTTCGCATAGACAAAATGCAAAGAGTGTCTCATTAAATTAATATTAAAAAAAACCCCAAATCAATCCCCTCACTCCACTGACATCACTCATCCTAATTAACAACAAAAAAAGAACAATCAAGGACCCATTTTCTAATTTAAAAAAAAAAAGTGCAAACATGACAAAAGACTTGTTTTTTCCAAATCAATGTTCCTGTTGAATTCACAAATAGGGTGATTTACTTTTTTTTTTGTGATTTTTTCCCTTTTAAATCTTGTCTGATGGAACTTCCAGTTAAAATGTTTTAGTTAAGTCTCCATGCACTTCGTAGAAAATCAGTAAAAACACAAACGCTTGTGAAGATCAGAAAACTGGACTCTTTTACCCAAAAATTCAGATGTCCAGTCAGATGAAGCTCACACTCAGACAGAAAAAAAGCAAGAGAGTCTTTGCACTGTCTGTCGTTCTTTTTTTTTTTTTTTTGTCAAATATTTTGGCAATCTTCTTCTTTAATTATAAATATTGGAATTCAATAAAAAAAAGGTAGCTTTCATTGGATTTTTTTTCAGTGTAAATATTTACAGCCACTGTCCAGCCATGCTCTTTTTGTTATACCAGGGTGTAAGATTTTGCGTAGGGATTGTTTCCTTTCAAGTGGCCCCGGGAGTCCAGCAGGGATTCTTGGGAGCTGCTCATTTTTGCTGCCTGTCCTAGCTCAGCTCCTTCTCGCTGAGGTAATGTCGCCACAGCACCAGGTTGCCATGACTGTACTTCTCTTGTGGAGGATGTCTCCATGGGTATTGGCTCCAGGACGGTGGGGCGCTTCAAGGTTCGGCTTTTCTGCGGCTCCAAGCAGGCTTGCCCCAAACCCAGGTCTCTGCTCGTGCCCTGCACGCCACGGTTCAATAAAAAGTCCATCCTAAGGTAGGGTGGCAAATGCATGAGATCACCTGAGGATGCAAAAGGGAAAAAACAAGTCCTTACTTATGGTCATGTGCTGGGTTATGCTCACCTCCTGGCTGGGGGAGTCAAGCTGATGGATTTGGCCACCAAAGCAGAGTATCTGTAATCAGTCCAGCTGCAGCACTTAGAGGTGATATATTGTTTGTCAGCCACTTACTATGCTATGATCTTACAGAATTAAGGGCCAATAATCTCCTTTTGGGAAGATCCATAAGAATTCACTATTAATATTTGTTTCCATAATAGAATGACTATAAGAAGTGTGATGTGTTTTACATGCACTCACAGCATGAAGACGATAACTGAAAAGACCATAGAATTTTTCTTAAAATTCTAAAAGAAAAGGTCTTGGTTTTCATTTGTCAAAACTTGGAAAATGTGCAAGCTTGGTAGATTTCATTTTCTTATTTCCCATTTTAAATGAAAACCTTCACAATTACGATTAATAACCCCCAATCCAGAGTAGAATGACCAAATTATTTAAAATGGATGCATGAGTATTAGAACTATAGTTTTAAAGAGATTTTTGAATAGAAGAGAAAAGCATTCTTGTCCCAGTATAATTAAATTTACCTGCCATCCATCATCACTGTATTTAAACCGCTAATGATTTTCTACCCCTATGGCCATCAATACGCTGCTGTTTTGTGGCAACAAAACCCATTGGGGCTGGCACCTAGCTCTTGCTTCAGCCTTCCCTTCTGTTCTGTACTGTCAAGGAAACCTCTTTGTTATTTCCCCTGACTCCTGGGCATTTCTATGTGAACCTGGTGATGGCAGCCTCCTCAGTTCAGAGGATTTGCCTTTGCAAATCTACTGAGTTCCAACAGGTGCCTTGGACCTGCTATCTGGAATTAGGCAGGGGTGAGTGTTACCTTCCACATATCTGTATGTGTATTAGACCTGCTATAGAAATCAGACTGGCTTATTTATTTTAGCCCTGCTTGTTAGGCATTCATAAAGTTACTTCAAGCAAATGAGAGGCAATCAGGCACATAATGACATTACCTTCAAAAAAATATTTGATGGTGTAACTTCACGTATATATGAAAAAAAGGACTGTTACAGGCCCATTCAAGAATAGCATTTCCCCTTCCTTACTGACCTCTGCAGGTATATAGCTTCCTTTTTATAGCTGATATCAAAACCATAGTCTCATCTACAGATGGGATGCACCCTGAATGTTTAAAGTAGAAGACTCTTGGCACTACTACACCTGCATCTACAGGAGCTATTTACAGCAGTAGAAATTAAGGCTGAGCTGTGGCAGTGGCATAAACAGTAGACTAGGAAAGCACTTCGTAATAAAACAATGTGTAACAATTTCATTTTTCCTAACCATGCTAAAAGCTGTCCAATGATCTAAAATAAAACAGGTCTTTTGCTTTCTCATATAATTCAAGGCACTGCAAATCTCACTTAAAAGTCTAACAGCATCTGCTTTATCCATAATTTCAGGTTACAGACAGAGAATTGCTGAGAAGTTACATTTGGTCAGAAACACTGTTTATTCCTATAGAAATCCCCCAGGCACTGTCACATTTCGTATGTTTTATTCTAGCTATATCTCCAACAGAGATGCATGGTATGTGGTGTCTCACCCCCATAGAGTAAGATGTGCACATCTCAAGATGTGGCTGACGTGCACCACAGTAGCATTTAGGCAAGGTTAGAGAGATGGGAAGGTTCGTGCTTATAATGATACTGGTTGCCACTGGAAAAAATGAATTGTGGTAACATTATTTGGTTTTACTCAATTACCCTATTTTCCTATAGTACCTTTCAGGCCAACCCCATTCAGTGTATGAGACCTATTTCAGCCAAGACAGCAATGTACCTGCTGCTGGGGGAAAGCACGTCAGGGTAACGACACACGAACTGGCAGGCGCCGGCTCACTCCTCTTACCTGCAGGCACCGAACTGAGCTGCCCGCAGGTACGCCCGTGCTGCCCCGCAGCCCCTGGCACCCAGACCCCCATCCCCTGACCACCCATGCTGCACCCCAGTTATTTTGCTTCTGGGTTCCCTTTTGGACTGAGTCCCTCCAAAATGAGGTTGTGGGGGGCAGTTTGCTCCAAACACCATTCCCCGTGGGCTGCAGGGAGGGGGCAGCCTGGCTAGGACACGCTTGTATCACTTGCTCGCTGTGGCTGTATCTTTTGCAGCATGGCAGTATCCTAAATTAGGAGCCTTACCGCTCCCCGCACCTCCCCAATGGGGGAGAGAGACAAGAGTGTAGGAGCGAGAGATGCTGCCCACACGTACCTGTCTCTGCCCACTAACGACGGTGGTGAGGGCCTTCGTTTGGCTGCCTCAGGCGTGGGTTATCCCTGTCAGGGCCCCAGCGGAGGCGGGCAGCAAAGCACACCTCTGAGATGGCGATAGTGGGCGTGAAAACTTTATGACTAACTATAATGCCAAAGTAATACCTTCCTTCTTGTCAGGGATGTTCAGAGACTGCAGGGGTCAGAAAGCGGGGTTTCTCTTGTGCTCCCACGGTTGCCCACCACGCAAAAGAGGGATCCCTCAGTCTCGGCAGAAAAGGACCAATTTTCTGTGGTGAACCCGCATCCCTATTTCCCGCAACAACAGGCCTTTTCCCAACGATGTCTGTTGCCCTAACACCAGCTCTGATGGTCACTGCCAGGCGGCACAGAGCCTCCTGCTTTATTAAGACCAGCCAGGTAATTTCACACGCATTCCCTCTTACTACTGCATTTTCTGTTTTAGGGCCGACTTTCCAGGAAGGAGCCGGTGCAGAGCAGAAGCCTGAGCATGGCTGGTTGGCAGACCCCCGCGGTCGCCTCGGAGAGCCACTTCTGTATCTTAACACATCACTACTTCTTGAGAGCGATGGATGTGCACAGACTATGAAAAAGATGAGTGTTGAACCTTACAGAGATGAAGGTTGGTTTTCAAGCTGCTGTCTAGACATTTCGCACATGTATTTAAGAGCTTCAGGCTGTGTAAAAAAGACTTTTTTTCCTCCCTAAATCTACATAAGAAAGCAGAGTCAATAATCTGTGTAAACAATATGCAGCCATTTTACTGTAATTTTCTAAACATCTGAGGGCAGAGTTCCAACAGGACTGCAGTAATGGGAAACCAGGGCGTGTAACTTGGTCTCCACAGCTGGATAGGCAATGCACAATCTCTGACATGGCTTTACAGAGCACTCATTATTTGATATGATGTACACATTTTCCTATGACAAAGAGTGCCAGTGCTCTTCTTATCTGCAAGTGTCTTTCCCTTCAAGTGCTTATAAAACAAGCAGATTATTAAAATCATTAGAAAAGAAAAATTTTGAGAATAGAACTTCTTCTTTGCTAGGATTGAAACAGTCTCACAGGATGAAAAAAGTCTTTGATTTATCAGAACTAATGTGTTTCTGACTTAAAAACAGTCTTTGAAATATAACCACAGGGGTTCCCTTTTGGCATTCCTACATCTTCTGAAGGTATATTTGAGAAGAGTAAAAGCCTCTTGCATATCTATGGAGTTACTTGGAAAGACTTTGGTTCTCATCCTTCTGGACTCAGCAGTGTACATGTTTTTTTGTTTTCTTGTTATTTAGCTGAATGGTGATTTTTTTCAGGCAAAGCATTATGAAGTTTCAGGATGGTTCACTGCTTTTGATGCTCTAATTAACTCTTTTCAGATGTGTGTGTGCCGTATTAGTAATGAAGGCAAACCTTTCAAGTGCATGAACACTGCAAATGAGTATGTTTAATAATTCATGCATTTTGGTTTAATTAGTACAAAAGACATTCTAAAACTATAGTTTTCTAATGCATTTTTAAAAGGGGGGAATTTGCTGTATTCAGAAACACTGAGTTTGTACACAAACAGTAAACACCCAGTCAAATCTGAATGCAGCAATTCAAGCCTACCTCAGTCTTTTTTTTTTTCTGGCCAACCCACTAATGAATTATTTAGTATAGCACATTTAAGAAAATGTTTGCTTCAACAAGTATTTGTAAACAAATGCTAAAAGTCACTTACTATGATATTTACCATAAGCAACACATTCTACCAAAAATGGAGTATTTTCTGAGTTAAGGCAGCACTGGGCAAAAATATCACTGCTCAGCTTTTCTGGGATTTTATTCAAGATAGCTATCTTGTTTGCAGAACTAAACCAAGATGAGATGCACTCCTTTCTCCCCAAAGATTTACCTCATACCTCTTTCAAATGCCAGAGAGCTTGCATGTATTTTTGCTTTCATCTGCTCCAGAAAAATCTAAGGATTTGTGCTATATTCAATACAAAGATCATCACAGACTGCAGAAAAGATGCTCTTACCAAGTTGTCACATGATAGCTATATGCATTTTATCATGAATCATAACTTCCACTAAAGCAAAAGCAATTTGTCTTCACAATGCTCTGACACAGATACCCTCAGTGATGATGACTGCCTGATGATTTTCAAGTTTTGGTTTACCATGTGAAGGAAATTCCATGTTATTTGAAAGATTATTTTAGGAAAGTTTATAAAGTAGGACTGGTGACTATGACAGGATATTTTGTTTAACAAAGGTAAGAAAAAGACTGGGTGAATAGGGCATTCACACAGCTTACTTCAATAGGTGAGTGGGTAAAAAAAGCTCTTAAAGGTCTCTTTGGCATGATCTCATTGGATCATGCCCGAACTGAATCCATACAGCTCTGTTAGCATGGGTAAGGTGCCTTACTGATGTAGTTAGTTGATTTGGGACCCAAGTATAGTCTTCATGACATTGTGCAGTGCTGGGCAGGTGTACAAGTGCTGGTGAAGATGAAGTGCCACTGCGTTGGGCATCTCCTGGCTTGTCCTGAGTTTGGAAGGGGAAGTGCTGAATGGATATTGTGTTTTCCTTTGAAAGGAATCAAGGGAGACAGAGCTGCTGACAGATAGCTTTAAGTTCAGTTTTATGCTGATTAAAAAGTTCAGTGGGGTTTTCCAGCTCACGAGCACAGTAAATAAATCAGTGAAGCCTTTGCTGATACTCACAGGCTGTTTTTCAGGAAAAAGACTGCCTATAGGAAAAGCTTAGATTAGAAATGAGGAAAAGGGGGAGGGTTTGCAAGGCCAAGGTGAGAGGTGTGATGAAAAAAAGAACACAAGTGATGTTCAGAGGCCTTTGTCAGTTCAAAAACTGACACACTATTAAAAGTTAACAGGTAAAGATTTCTTAGACAGCAGCAGCTTGATCTGAAGCCAGACTGATAGCAGCAATAACATTTCTTCCAGTTGTTGCTGTCAGTATTTGAAACCTGCTGGTGCTCCCTCACAGTCCACCTTCTGGCCATGTATCCTGCACTGAACCCGCAGAACAGTCCGCACCGCACCGCAATCATTCCCACACCAACAGACTAAGAGTCAGACCTGCAACGCTCACAGCACACTGCAACATCAGAAATAAACATACTTAATGTGCAGTAAAGCCACCTGTTCGGTTACCTTGATCCCGTGTCCTGCTCAGCCAAGCAGGGGGTAAAGAGGATCAGTCCTGCACCTCCTGCCTTGCCTGATACAGGTCTCAGCCTGGTGGTGCCTCAGTGAAGAGCTCAGCACCAGCTCTGCCCTCCTGCCTTGTTAGCCAGAAAATGTGATTGGCTGCAAAGGGAAGCAAGGAAATCCTTTCCAGATGCAGGGTCATTCCTGCCCCAAAGTGGGGAGCTGGTGCTCCCAGCACCCAGCTGAGCTTCGTGGTGCCTGCCTTGACTCAGCACCCAGTTAAAGGGTCGGATGGATACTTGTTGGAAACGGAGGATAATGAAATGCAGAGATTCAAAGCAGTAGGCAGGCTTTAACTTATGCCTGTCTTTGGGGTTTTTTGTTGAACCCCCCCC
>JANZLQ010000061.1:6530126-6606415 GCA_026212715.1 Elanus axillaris
CGCCCAGGATCTGTTCAGTGTGGAACTGCCTTCCAATGCTCTTTGTTTAATAATTACTATCTTCTTGTAAATGTTGCAGTAAAATGCCACAACTGAACAATGAAAAAATTTCCGAAAAATGCTTTGAATAACAGGGCTCCACTCTTTAGAGCCAGTATTGATCAGTAATGGAAATGGAGGTGAAATTTCCCCATGCAAATTACTGACTGCTCAAATGAATGGGAACCTCAGCTTGCTCTCAGTCAACGGGAGCACACCATCAGCAAGTTCCAGAACTTAGGGGCTCCTTCTGAACCCATTTTTTCAATACAAAAGCTGGATTTAATAATTCTCTAAGGCGATCCAGAATAAAAGGCAAAAGGTCCAAGCATTCCCTTAAATTACAGTCTTAGCAGCAGAAGGGGAGAGGAAGGAGGGAGGAGGCAGAGCACAGCTTTCTCGTTAGCAAAGAAGCTGCTGTGAGAGCAGGCACACGCTCTTCCCTTCTTCTACCTCTGCTTGACTGCCCAAGAAAAACGATCAAAGTCCTCAGTGTTTGGGGGACACTTTTAAACCGACTGAATGCATAATGTTGAACAAGGCCAGCAGGGTGTCTGGATGCGTTTCAGCTGCTAACCTGCCCTTTGTAGTTTTGTGACCCATGCCATTACATCTTTTGGGCTTCTCCACAGTGTTTTGGCAGATGACATAAAATCACATCTTTACGCTGTTCGTGTTTGTGATCACATAGATAGGAAACAGCCAAAACACTTTAGAAAAATATGCCAAGTTTTCCATTTCTAGATGGAGAAATCAGAATTCCCTATCATCCCTGCAGGGCCGTACTTTGTAACTGGCAAGTTTCATTTTTCTTTCTCCAGGAAAACTCCACCCTTGTAGATAATTTGAAGATCTCTAACACAACAAAATAAAAACAACAGTTACTGTTGATTACAGTTGTTGGAGTTATCTCTTAAGAAACACCAGGGTATTAGTAAAACTGTAGTTCAGGAGCCAAATTTGCTACTGGCATAAATCAGAGTGGCTATATTGATTTCAGCAGCACTATAAATTGATTTATACTTACTGGAGATTATGTTTAAGTGACTGAAAATGAGGATTCCAACTAATGCAGATAATTTTTTTTAAAGATGATTAATTTCGTTATTTAAATTTAATTCTAATTCCAAGAAGTCCTTAATCAATGTGTCTTAAAGCAAAAGCATGACCACTATAGTTTAACGGAGATCATACATCTGTACTACATCAACTTAACGCACTGTGCTTCTGTCTAACTGAATGCCAGGACACTCGATTATTGCATTGTTGCCTGTTCCTGAAAGGTCTCATGAAACAGGAATCAAAGCACATTTTTGGTTTGTATTCTTCCAAGCAGAACTTTGGTGTTTCATATAGTGCTGCACTTTTAAAAGACCTATCAGATGCTTTGTACCCTTCAGAAGTAACTTTAAGGAGAATAGACATATTTTTAAGGGCCTCTCTGCTGCTGAGCTGGCAGTGTAAGGAAGGAAAACATGACTAACTCCAAGGGCCAGATAGATTTAGACTCTATGGAGATGCCATATGGGTGTTCAGCCTCACAGGGACAGTGCACCTGCAAAACTGAGGCCTTCCTGTTTTGATTTAATGCAATGTCTAACTTATAAAAATTTGTAAAAGAGACCTCACCATGTAAATGAATGTGCACTCCAAAACTAAAGTCAGAAAAACTGACAATAAATAATGAAATGGTGTTAGAAAACTAAAGCATGGGAGCTCTCCCTTTCCATCTTCACCTTCTCACGCAAGCTGCTTCATACATTTTTAAGGATGCTCTGAGACAGCGCTCTCCTGCCCACCGGCTGAGCTAGGAAAGCCGTACTGAAGCCCTCGCTCAGGAGCCTCTAGTTAGCAACGCTGGAGTTTTAAGACTTGTTTGCTGATCCTGGGTGCAGTGAACGGAAAGTGTTCAATTATACATCACTTCGGTTGAGGGTTAAATCAATCGTGACTCCATGGAAACCGGCATCCTTCACGGGTTTATTCCTGGGATATCTTGGGAGCCTAGATTCAGCACAGAGGCTGGAGAGGTGAGGAGTTCGAACTGTACTTACTGAAGTTCACTGAAATCAGTGGGACCCACTTTATTGACCTCAACAGGCTTTGCACCATACCCATGAATTCATGGCTAAACCTGACTGTGCCAAGGCGAGGGGTAAGCATAACACTCTACTAATAGTTACGGGGAGGTCAGGCCACAACAAGGAAACCAATATCAGTGCTGCCCTGCTGCTCTGCTGAAGATATATTCATGGATAAATTACTGTAAGTCGGGCTCCTCATGTCCATCAGTTTCAGTCACCTGAGTGATGCCAATGAGGTGCATCATGGCATTTTTGTTAATTAATCCATCGGGACCAGAAGTTCAGCTCTCATATTTAAATTAAGGATGGTGGTACAAAAAGGGGAACAATACTGAAATCCATCCACATGTACATACAGCTATGCTTTAAAGTATATAAAGAAGTATATATACGTCTTTTTATATATATATACACATATATATGTATATATATTAATATAATATACATATATATATATACATATATATACAGTATATAAAGAAGCTCTTAACATGAGTGGCAAAGACTATCACTACAGTCAGATTATGCATGTACCGTTAAAACAAAAGTTTGTTTCTCTAGTGGTAACAATTTCTACTTTTCTTTACTTCCAAAAATAGCAGAAGTGTGGCTTTTCTTGCAGGTAAGATTTGGCTTACATTTTCAGATGCCAGACTCTCATTTCTGTAGATCTCAGATTACATTAAGCTCCTCTTCACAGAGTGGAAATGAGCAGAGCCTGCTGTGTGTGAAGTCAGTTAGTTAAAGCAGTAACAGCTGTAATTGACTGCCAGGACCTTAAAGCAAAGCTAGATCAGTTCTCATCTGTATGGAAACAACTGCTTCTCATTACCTTGGGCTGACTGAAAGCCCACACAAAACCCACACACACTGTGTCTCAACACTATCGAGGTGAAATGCTTTGGCATTTTTAAAATTAAAATGGCATGAGCAGGTGAAATCTAGTTTTTGTAGAAGTGAGGTTTAAGATAGGGACTCCTAACAGAACTGCTTTAAAAATCTATTATTTTAATTGGACACAGCATCTTTGGTTTGATTTGGAACATTTGCTGGTAGTTTTAGAAATTTAACATTGCAGTTATGACTGTAAGAACATGAAAGTAGCTGAAAATTTACTGATTAAATGTAATCCTTGCTTTAGGCATAAAACTCCCCACTAAGCACAGTTGAATCCACTGTCTCCAAACCTACAGAAAACACAGCTAGTCTATTTTAATAGTTGCGGCTTACAAAAAAAAAAAACAAACAAACCACAAAAAAACCCAATCAGCTTTAGAAAAACTAAATTAAATACAAATTTTTTAAAAATCTCATTTTTAATAAATATTTTGTTGGTAATAAAAAGATAGAAAATGGGCATTCTAGAAAGGGTGTTTTCCTTAACATGCAACTTTTAATCTAGAAGAAAGCGAAAAACCCAAATAGTATTACAAGCCAGCACAGCTTTGGATACTGTCTTTTTCCAAAGTCAATGTTAAATTTCATATCAAAATAACAAATAAATTAAATAGCAACAGGAAAAGATAATTGTGCTGCTACACACTCCTTGAGGAACTGGTACCAGTTGTTTCTCTCCTCCAAAAAATAAAATAAATCTTAACACCAGTATCACTGATTTATAGATGAAAGTTTTAAAAATAATTTATACTACTTTCATCATCAATAACTTGAATTTAGCTTCCAGACGTCTTGTACACTACCTTGTACCACTACGTCTTGTACAAAACCAGAACTTTCACATTACATTTGCACAGAAATTTTGTATTTGTAACTGAACAGCTGCCCTATTTAAACGCACGATTCACACCAACATAGTTTTCCTTTCTGTTCTCATAATATTTTAGCTTCTGACCTGAAGCTGCTCAGGTCCATTTTTATTGCACTGGCAAGTTTAAAAAACTTGTAGTGTGAACTTTTCTTTCTGTAAATCTACCAGAAAAATAATGCAAGCCAATGATTTCAAGTACGTAGTCATGTCAAATTAAATGTGGAATTAAATGGTCTTCATCCTCACAGAACATTCAGCTTTTCACAGCAGAAGGAGAAAAAGCTCCTGATACTCTGCAGAAATAAAACCTGAGACAGGATAGAGGCATTTTAGTCTCATCACCCATGTGCCATTTCTGTGATAAGAAGCAAATGGCACAGTCTGTCTCTTTGTGACATGTTCCTAGTTTTCCAACAAAGCCATAGAAAATAAAAAGAAGGTGTTCCAGGCGCAGGAGAATTTAATATGGAAACATTAGAGATGCTTATCTAGGGGAGTAACTTTGGAATATGTCACGCGTGTGTAGGTAAGTATATATACAAGTAAGTTAACATACATGTTAAGAATATTCACTACAGTTAAAAATATAGGCAAGAAGTTTTTTCCCTACTTTCAGCTGTTCTGCCTGTCCACTGCTTTCGCACCTGCCTATTTTGATTTGTCTCCTTATGTTGTTTTCTCAGAACTGGACCTTTGTTTCCAGCTGTGGAGTCAGGATGGTGATTTTTTTGTTCTACATACACACTATGTATGGTGTGCGCATACGCACATATATATATATATATTTCTATTTTATTTGAAACCAGAGAATGCAAGTGTAGAACTAAAAAAGAAAACAATCCATAGCCTTTTCATACTTTGCTATGGGATTTCTGAATAATAAAAAGGTCAAATGTAGATTCCCCCATTATCTTCAAGAAAATCAGTTTTGGATCTGGAAACTGTGGAACCGTACAATTCCATATTCTGTCAATGCAGAATAATATAATAGGCCTGGGAAAAGGAGGCAAAAGGTGAGCTGGAAGCCCTAAGTCAAGAGTCCGAGCCATTACTGAATCCCCAGTGGCTGAATTTGTATTGGATTCAGTTACTGCTGCAGTTTATAGAGTGCTGTCAGCAACTTTTCCATAGAAAGCAAGTCTCTAAATAGACTCCTTCACTATGTCACACTTTCCTACATTGAGTAGAAGAGGGAAATAACTCCTTCACCCTTAAACTCACAGATCAGTGGAAAAGAGTTCACATCTCTTTATCTCGGGTTACAGGGCTGACATTGGAAATATACTGTGCTTTCTCTTACTGCGTGGTTTGTATTTTTTCTTATTGTGCTAAGCATCTTATTTTTAGCTGTAGTGACTGAATACTGGAAAAGAAGATTTGTTTCTTGACTTGGGTGTTTAAAACAACATTAATGCACTGCAGGTGATGTCCAGACTATATTTTAAGGGACTCTTGTAAATAATTATTTAATAAAGTACTTGCATTATGGAGCTTAAAGCTCATCTACAAGCTAAGACTTTGCTGTTCAAGTTGGCAGGATTAGTCAAAGCAGCAAGAAACTTGTAAATTGGGTCAAGAATGCTAATTAAGGCATCTTAAATACTGAAAGAACTTGATCATTCAGCAAAGCTGGAGAGGTCAGACCAGTGTTCTTTTCTATTAAATATGCAGTAGGCTTAGGGCTAGACTCAAAGTGCTTGGCTTAGGTGCCAAACTGGAAAAGAGAGACCAAAGAAGTGCCCATAACTTGCTGAGAGCTTGACCGAGAGCAGGCCTGTCCTGTCCTCCTCCGGCTGCGAAGGTGGTGGCTGCTGGTCAAATCTCCTCCTCTGGGAAGGAGAGGCCGAGCAGGAGGGCTGGCAGGCAGAGGACGGAGCTCTGCCCTCGAGCATCAACCAACAGCACAAGGACCACAGGAGGAAAATGCTTCCATTGGAGCAGGGGCTTAGCAAAGAGGTGATCCTGCCTGTGCAGGTGTAGGGACCCAGGAAAGCACTCGGCTTCCCTGTGGAGGAATGGGGTGTTCTTGCCATCTTCATGGCTGTGAAATCAGTCTCTGGAAAATCTTTTTTCAGAGTCTACCTGGCTGCCTTTTCTCTCCACCCACATGCATAGGACTCTTTCCAAACCAGTTCCTTTCATCAGCTGAAAGTTTGTAGAGGAGGTTCTGAGATATAAAATCTTGGGATGCTTTAAATGGATTTCAAAATCTCCTAATCTGACAGTGAATGTTATCTCTTGTCTGGGAGTGTATCTGAGATATTGTTAGTCCTTCAGGGTTTCTGTCTTAATGTGATCTCCAAAGAGGCAAGGAAGCGGGATTGTCAAAATGAGCTTGCACTTGTTTTGTGACATCAGGTAGACAAGTTTCTGCCTTGTCCAAGTCAAGCTAACCCTTAAGCATAATGTATGTCACGCATTTGAAGAGGTCCTTCTTCGTGCTGATTAGCATCAGAGAAAAATAAAATCTGGGGGTCTGAGTTTTGCAGTACCCCTGTGAAAGGGAGGTTTCTGCAAATAGCAAGAGACCTGATGAAAACTTTCTAGATATTTCCTATCCAAGCACCGGTCAGATATTATTTCTTCCAAGCATGAATTCCATTGCCAGAGGATGCAAGTTGTCTGTCCACAAAAAAGACATAAATAGCACTTGGGAAGAACAGAAATATCAAAATACTTCCCAGTTAATAGCTGTTCTTTTCTCAAGCACAATAATTTAGGAGAAGAGAGAGGAAAAAACCCAAGAGGCTTCTTGGCTAAGGCTATTACCGAGATTTAAAATCATAATAACAGAAATCTATTTTTAATAAACTGCTACTGCAATGTTTATTGCAGTTAAGAATAATTGTTATGATAACTCAGTTTGTGGTTAATGTTTTTAAAACAGAAAAGAGAAACATTATTATAAAACTTTTTCAACCTCTACAATTATCTTCCACTTTTTTATATTGCAGACTCTTTGATGGCACAGTGGGAGGTAGGAAGAGAGTATATTTCTTTCCAATTTCTGTCCCACCCAGTTTCTGAATGCAAGATTTGAATGACAACTTTGGAGGATAAAGGACTGACTCATTTGTCAACCTCCTGGGTAAACTTTGGGTAACAACTGTTGAAATTTCTGAATATTAAGATGAAAAAATGCCTCAGTTGTGATCTGGAAGGACCTGGTATACTGTTGAAATAATTGCCTGGTATGCCTGTTCCTTGAGGACCTGATCTCGCTAACCAAACTTCTAGATAGTGACAAAGTTAGTGAGAACTGTGGGGAGGAGAGCAGCAATGATAAATCCAAACTTCTGGGAATTTTGATGCCGAGAAAGATGCAATGCTAACAACATATCAACATCATTTTTATACCATGAAAAATGTTAATACTGCACAGAGGTTAGGAAATGAAGATCTACTTTTCTAAAGGATGTGATTTATCCCACATGTTTAAAATACTGCTGTGTTATCTCTACTGATTCAATTTTTCTCTTTTAATGTGCCTCCTGAGACACGACTATTTTTATGGCTTACTGAAATGTCACCATCTGCAGTGGGTCAGCTTCTAGGCCTGGGCAAATTAGGTCTGCCAGCTCTGTGAAGTCCACAAAAAAACATGTGCAGGCCTGCATCCATCCTTTCATTTTTTGGAAGCTCTGCAGAAGCTGTTGTTAAGCAATAATTTCAGTTTGCTTGGTGGTTTATAATGTGTTATTATAAAGGAAAAATAATGATGTTATTCTTGATGCTGAAACAGAACCTACAAATAATCTCAACTTTTTCCAAAAATCTGTCTATGGAGTTGTAAAGATCAGAACACAGGGATGCATAAGATGCTTTCAAACCACTGAATGTAGGAATTAATTAAAAAAATCTTACTTCCCTGTTCCATTTCCTGTAGCTATGACTTTTGAAAAGTTTAAGAAAAATGCAACTCCTAAATATTTTTTATTGAAGACTGTTTAATAACACCTTCTCTCTATACGTGAAAGTTTTTGCCTGGTGTCAAGACAGTGATGCAGAAAACATCTACAGCTGGTATTACAGACAACTAGAAGTAGCCT
Source organism: Elanus axillaris (assembly GCA_026212715.1). Taxonomy (NCBI): domain Eukaryota; kingdom Metazoa; phylum Chordata; class Aves; order Accipitriformes; family Accipitridae; genus Elanus; species Elanus axillaris. Next base: position 6,538,067 of record JANZLQ010000061.1, read on the forward strand.
CATATCAAAGAAAGTTGATTGATATTCAAGGATCACCTCCTCAAAGCTCAATGAGCAGAAACTAGGGCAAAAATGCCAGGAGGCCAGCATGGATGAACAAGGGGCTCCTGGCAAAACTCAGACACAGAGAGTGGAAGCAGGCACGGGTAACCTGGAGGGAATACAGAGACATTGTCCAAGCATGCAGAAATGTGGTCAGGAAAGTCAAAGCCCATCTGGAGTTGAATCTGGCCAGGGATGTCAAAGACAACAAGAAATGCTTCTATAAGAATATAGGTGACAAAAAGAAGGCCAGGGAAAATGTGGTCCTGCTGCTGAATGGAGCAGGAAACCTAGTGACACAGGACATGGAAAAGGCTGAGGTACAGAATGCCTTATTTGCCTCAGTCTTTACTGGCAAGACCAGCCTTCAGGAATCCCAGGTCCAAGAAATCAGTGGAAGTCTGGAGCAAGGAAGACTTACTCTTGGTGAACAAGGATCAGGTCAGGGAATACTTAAGCAAACTGGACATATGTAAATACATGGGCCTTGATGGGATGCATCTACAAGTGCTGAGGGAACCAGCAGGTGTCATTGTAAGGCTAATCTCAATAATCTTTGATTGTTCCTGGTGGCTGGGAGAAGTGCCTGAAGACTGGAAGGAAGAAAATGTCACTCCTATCTTCAAGAAGGACAAGAAGGAGGACCAGGAACCTACAGGCCACTCCAACTCATCTCCATCCCTGGGAAGGTGATGGAGCAGCCAATCCTGGAAACCATTCCCAGGCACATGAAGAAAAAGAAGGTGATCAGGAGTAGTCAGCATGGATTCACCAAGGGGAAGTCAAGCTTGACCAACCTGATAACTGCTTTGATAAAATGACTGGCTTGGTAGATGAGTGGAAGGCAGTGGATATTGTCTACCTTCACTTCAGTAAGGCTTTTGACACTGTTTCTCATAAGATCCTCATGGAGAACCTGATGAAGTATGGTCTGGATGAGCTGACAGTGAGGTGAATCGAAATCTAGCTGAACATCCTGGCCCAGAGTGTGGTGGTCAGTGACACAAAGTCTAGTTGGAGGCCAGTAACTAGTGGTGTACCCCAAGGGTCAATACTGGGTCCAGTCCTCTTCAGCATCTTCATTAACGATCTGGAGGATGGGGTGGAGTGTACCCTTAGCAAGTTTACTGATGATGCAAAACTGGGAGGAGTGGCTGATACACCAGAGGATTGTGCTGCCATCCAGAGGGATCTTGCCAGGCTGGAGAAATGGGCCAACACAAACCTCATACAAATCAACAAGGGGAAGTGAAAAGTCCTGCACCTGTGGAGGAACAACCCCATGCACCAGTACATGCTGGAGGTCACCCAGCCTGAAAGCAGCTTTGCAGGAAAGGCCCTGGGGTCCTGGTGGACACAAAGTTGAACATGAAGCAGCAGTGTGCCATTATGACAAAGTGGGACATCTGTAACCTGGGTTGCAATAGGAGTGTTGCCAGCATGTCAAGGGAGGTGATGCTTCCCTCAGCACTGGTGAGGCCGCACCTGGAGTGCTGTGTTCAACTCTGGGCTAACCAATACAAGAGAGATGTGGAGCTACGGGAAAGAGTCCAGCTACGGGACACTGAGATGATTAAGGGACTGGAGCATCTCTCCTATGGGGAAAAGCTGAGAGAGCTGGGACTGTTCAGCCTGAAGAAGAGAAGACTTGAGGGGATCTCATCAATGTATACAAATACCTGAAGGGAGGATGCAAAGAGGTTGGACCCAGACTCTTCTCAGTGGTGCCCAGTGACAGGACCAGAGGCAATGGCCACAAGGTGAAACACAGAAGGCTCTGTCTGGACACCAGGAAACATTTATTTACTGTGAGGGTGACTGAGCACTGGCACCCAGAGAGGTTGTAGAGTTTTTATCCTTGGAGATACTCAAAACCCAGCTGGACATGGTCCTGGACAACCTACCTATAGGTGGTCCTGCTTGATTAGGGGGAGGTTAGACCAGATGACCTCCAGAGGTCCCCTCCAACCTCAACTATTCTGTGATTCTGTGATGCAATAACTTCAGCTGAAATACAGAGATGTGTGTTACGGCGCAACACATTTGGCACTCTGAATTATAAAAGAATAACCATGCCAAATATCCAGATCTTTCTGAAATCCTGGTGCATGTCTCAGATTCAGTATGCCAAAATCTCTTTGTTTCCTTATTTACAATTTCTATGACATTAGGTATGATTGGTCTATTTTTCTTTATAAAATTATCATTATTGTTTTATGGCAAAATCCTTGCATTTTTAGCTCCCATGTCTGAGCTGACTTAATGAAGTTGATTCTTTTTTTCTGTAAACCAAATATCAGGAAAAAGGTGAAGAAATCCAGAAGTCAGAAACAGTTCTGACTGCTGACCTGAGTGTGCATCTGCAGCATCAGCTAACTGGAAGGGAAAAGGTATATTAGAAGACTTACAGTGGGCTATAATATGGGGCAATCAACTATTATGCATTACTAGTTACAGAGTCAAAGTTGTACATAATGTGTAGAAGTTCTAAAAAGACAGTCCTAATTCATTGTTACAGTGCTAGAAATGATCAATTACTAAGCTTGCCTAGACATCTGATGAGCCATCCAAATATAATTCAAGCTGATGGGGTGATCAAATGTTTTGCTTCAATTTCTGAATGAAAATGGTATGGAAGTCAGGAACTTCATCGCAAGCTGTTGTCAGCCCCCAGAATACAATTAATTGAATCTTGATCACCCCTTTTCTTCTTGCAGTGAAAATGCATTCAGGTTCCCTACTCCTAACCATTAACTATCTCAGCTTGGAGAAATCCAAGGTCTCAAACTCTGCCTGTTGGATAAAGCAGGTGGTTTGATCAGCAGGCTTGACTATACAGGTACAAAAGAATACTGTGAGATGCTCAGGAAAAGCAAGGGAACAATCAGTGACATGAATTGGGATTCCCTTAGAAACTTGCAGGAAGGTCTTTTGAAGCCAAGCCTCAGGTGGTCTCATTTTGCTTGCTCATACCAAATACTTATGGTAGCAATAAGCTAAGAAATAGGTGCTGTAATAGCTCAGTCAGTTATGGCTGAGAAAGTCTTCACTGGTAAACTCCGTTGTTACCTTTCTTGAGCAAAGTTGCAGCTTTGCCATTAGATAGATTAATTTCAGAATGTCCCATTTATCAAAATAACATTTTGTTACAGTCTTTCTGAAACTGTCTTTTAATTGTTGGGGATTATTCTGAAAAACAAATACTACTGATTGTAGACTTAGAAACCTTTATCGCAACCATAAAAGTCACAATAGGCAGCATTACAGGCAGTTTGAAAAGTGGGATTAGAAGTTAGGAAGGAGGAGGCATAAGTTATTGAAAGTAACATTGTACAAGAAAGAGAATGAGTTGGGGAAGAAGAACCATGAAAACAGGTAAAAGTTGTCTTGAAAGAAAAGACTGACTTCAAGGAAGAATATACATGTGCTAAAGAAGCTCAGTAGTGTTTCAGCTCAGACGTTCTCATCTACTTATTCTAAATACCTTAACTTTTTTTTTTCTTCTCCATGTTATCAAATGTAGAATTACTTTGATTAATTGTATTTGAATTATTAATTACTTCCGCAGAATTTCTGAAGTGGTGGATGAGAGAAGAAAGATGCCCCGTAAGTCTTTCCTCACTGATTTGAACACTAAAAATATGGCCTGTCTTTCTACCTATATGTTTTGTTTAAAGATCTGCAAAAAAGTAACCTTTAATAACATATCATTCAATATTTGGAGGCCAACATTCAAGTTGCTCTGCTGGAACACTCAATTTTTTTCAAAGTATTGAAGCTAGCTATTAATTTCATAATATATGTCACTTCCTTACTGCAAAGGAAAGCTAAAGCTAATCAAGAAAAGTGGGTAAAAATTCAAGCCATTTAAACTAATGGAGGTAAACATGGCTACAAGTCTATTATTCACTAGAGGGGCTCTGATGATGTTCCAACCCCGGAAGCTTTTAACTTGAGCCCAGGGACCAAATTTTCATGCTGTATGGCCTCAAGAAAATAATTTTTATATGGAACATATTGGAATATTTCCAAATAATAAATATGCATTAATTATGTATTTGAAACATGAAAGGAAGAGAGTAAGCTATTTGTTAAAGAAATTATAAAGAATGTGTGTTGACTGGCTGGAAGGAGAGGGCTGCAATTTTGACTTGGCTGTGAATGCAGATGCATCCCTTCAGCAGAGAAAGGACAAATATTTATCTTTTTTTGAGTTAGAAAGTAAAATTATTTCTATCTTTATTTTTTACATTTCCTGGGTTTGTGGTTCTACTCTGTGACTACACAGAAATCAATCATTTCTCTCACTATTTTATTTCCTACTTATTTTCCCTCATCTATCTCTATGATACACTAATGTCCTGCCTTGTCTGTTATAACTTTCTATCTTCTGCTTGGTCTTTTTCATCTCATCTTCTTCTTTCAGCTTTCTCTAGCAAAATCCTTTATGCTTTCTTTTTGGTGTCAGGTCCTGCTTTTGAATGACTTTCTTGATACCACTATCTTCCATTCCTCTTTGTTGTCTTCACAACAGTTGCTTTTCCATTTATGGTGTATATTAAGCAGAAGACCATAGTTTATTCTTTACATATATGAGCACTACTGATTACTTTCTGTATATATAAGTAGCCCCACCCACACTGGCAAACGTGTATACTAAATAAAAATAAAATAAAATAAATCATGTTTTCAAAAAGCACACAAATATAATTATGCCTTTTTCCAATTTCAATCCTCCTCCACGATATCACATCATGTATTCTATAATGGAGACTGACAAAAATTCTGAGAAGGTTTTATAATGTGCTTGATCTCAGAGTACAACAAATAATCTACCTACGCTATTGTGCAGTGGGGTATCACTAGAAACAGCATTCTTTGTGAACTGGAAATTTGATTGAGCCCAATAGATGGATGTCCCTCAGGCACCTTCAGTCAGTAAGAAGTTGGAGTGGGTTTAAATTTGTCTGAGGGTAGAAGACTCCATATCCCTTGAGCTATTGCACTGTCTTAATTTTCTCAATATTTTCTTCTCCCTCCTTTAGATAATTCTAGTTTGATATTAGAAGATGTCAAAGAGAGAGTATACCAGCTCAAGAACATCACCGAAGGGTTATTACAGCTTGACAAGATGCTGCAAGGCAGAAGGGATAGTACATATTTTACAATCTGTCTTTATGAACTTTTCTGATAGCAAACCTTTGCTCTCAAGCAGAAAGTGATGTAAGACATGTTTTGTTAGCGGGTGATTTGAGTTAGAGATGGGCACTGTCCATCTTTGTTGGCAACATGGACAACGGGATTGAGTGCAACCTCAGCAAGTTTGCCGATGACACCAAGCTGTGTGGTGCGGTTGACATGCTGGAGGGAAGGGATGCCATCCAGAGGGACCTTGACGGGCTTGAGAGGTGGGCCTGTGCAAACCTCATGAAGTTCTACAAGGCCAAGTGCAAGGTCCTGCCCATGGGTCGGGGCAATCCCAAGCACAAATCCAGGCTGGGTGGAGAATGGTTTGAAAGCAGCCCTGTGGAGAAGGACTTGGGGGTGTTAGTTGATGAGAAGCTCAACATGAACCTGGCAATGTGCGTTTGCAGCCCAGAAAGCCAGGCGTACCCTGGGCTGCATCAAAAGCAGTGTGACCAGCAGGTTGAGGGAGGTGATTCTCCCCCGCTACTCTGCTCTTGTGAGACCCCACCTGCAGTACTGCATCCAGCTCAGAGGTCCTCAGCACAGGCAAGACATGGACCTGTTAGAGGAGGACCATGAAAATGATCAAGGGACTGGAACTCCTCACTTGTAAAGAAAGGCTGAGGGACTTGGGGCTGTCCAGCCTGGAGAAGAGAAGGCTCTGGAGAGACCTTACAGCAGCCTGCCAGTACCTAAAGGGGGCCTATGAAAAAGCCAGAAGGGGACTTTTTACAAGGGAATGGAGTGATAAGACAAGGGGTAATGGCTTTAAACTGAAAGAGGGTAGATTTAGATTAGATATAAGCAAGAAATTCCTTACTGTGAGGGTGGTGAGGCTCTGGAAGAGGTTTCCTAGGGACGCTGTGGATGCCCCATCCCTGGAAGTGTTCAAGGCCAGGTTGGATGGGGCTTTGAGCAGCCTGGTCTAGGGGAAGGTGTCCCTGCCCATGGCAGGGGGGGTTGGAACCAGTTGATCTTTAAGGTCCCTTCCAACCCAAACAATTCTATGATTCTATGATGATATATACCCCATATGGTCTTATTTATCCCAGAAGGCTCTATTGCCATATGGCTGCAGCTGTAGAGGAGTGGATCTGATGGCCTAAACAGTCCCCTTCTGTTCCTAAATTTCCAACTTCCTTATTTTTCTGTATATGGGAGAATATACTCAAATGTTATATTAGCTGGGACAAAAAAGCAATTATCTCTGTAAATATTTACAGTATATATTGTGCACTTTCGTTCTTCCTTGCGGTATACCCTTTCCTGTTAACCAGTCTAGGCATGGGTTGAAATGCTCACCCCAAGGACCAAAAGTTACCTTTAATGTCTCACCTGGCCGATGTGCCTTTGGAACTGCCATGTTCATCACTCGCCCTCCATCCTGAGGTTTGGGGGGGGATGCAGTAAACCTGCAAATCCCCGACTCTGACGGCGTGCTTGAGGTCAGACTGTCTGTGTAGTCATTAGTCCCTGCCGTGAGCTGCTCCGATGATGTGTCTGATATGAAGCATTCTGTAATGGTGAACTTGGCATGTCTCAGCTGCTCTTCCATTTTTGCATGCTCATATGCTCTCGCTAGCTCTTCGTATGTTGAGGAGGCACTTTCTGTGGAGACCATGCTGCTTCTTGCTCGATCTAAAGACCAGAAATATAAATAATGGGAGAAAGACAACATCTGCACAATCCTTTTTGGAAGAAAAGCTGTGAACATAATGGTATTTCTCAATATAGTGCAGAACTCTTGAAATTATCAAGGTGATTTAAATTAGTGTGCTTCACTATAAATGTCTGCACAATTTTTAGTTTAGTCAGTTACTTGATAATTACAGATAATCTAAAGTGAAGTAGTCTGCTAGCAGCATTATGTGCCTTAGCATTAAATTCATGGTTTAGAAGAAATAACCTTTAATACATGAAAAAAGTTACTTTTTTTACACAAAAAATAATTTCTCTAAAAGTTAAATGCCTTACAAAAGTTAGAAACCCACAAAACAAATTTAGCAAAATGAGGAAGAACTTTAAATTATCTTTTTAATACATCTTAGAAATATTTCTCTGAGGTGATGTCTAGGTGAGAAAGGATAGGCTTTCTGTACCTGTTTCAAACTTAGATCTTTTTTCTGAGAAAGCCCTGAGGACAAAGGTCAAATATAAATGCAATATCTCTCAGACCTTGTCTCTGACTGTCTGACACTAGGTAAATACTAACTTATTTCATATGGAACAAAGGTCTTAAGAAAGCAATATTGTTTGGTAGCTACCTGCCTGCAGTCATTTGGGTGCTTTTTTTAATGCTGCTGAAGCTAATGGGGGCTTCATATTTGACACACAGGCTGTTATGACCTACAAGCTGTTCTTTTCTGCTGATGAATTTCTGAGAATATCAATATTTCTTAAACAAGCACTATTACTGAAGATGTAAATAGCTACTCATAAATTAAAAAGTATTCTGGAAATGCATTGCTCATTTCTGCGGGGACAAATCACTAGTCTGTTGCACCCATCACACTTCTACTTCAGTGGGCTGGAAGAGCAGAAGACTTTCAAAAGTTCCTTGGGCAGAAGTCATGTTTCATCACAAGATCTGTACAATTTCAGACATTGTTGGTTATGTTCAATAAACAGGCACAATGTAATAGCTAATTTATAAAAATGGGACTCCTATAGCAGCCAGAGGCAACTGTGTTGTTATTGCAAATCTTTATCTTTTTTATTGTGTGCTAGGATCCTTGCATCAGTTTCCATTGTGCTCAAAAAACAACACTCCTGCCACTTGTAAATAGGAGCATGCATTATTTAAAATGACAAGTACTTCTACAATATGCTGTAACTTGCTTAAGATTTTGAGCTGGCCAGAACTTAAACAAGGTGCTTTTTTTTTTTTTCTCCCCACAGGAAACATCATTCTGTTTTTCACATTTGATTTGTAAATCAGGCCAAAATAATGTCTTGCCAAATTTCTGATGAACTGGAAACTCCTGGAAGGCAGCAGTTGCCCAGTGCCATAGAGCAATGTCTGTAAATATGGTGGTCATGAAAAGGTCCCAGTTTGGTCCATGAAGCTCAGGCCCTGGAGCTTCCCATATCCCATGCCCTGGGGAGACTATTTCAGGAAGAATCTGCTTGAACACCTACTTTACATGTGGTGAAAGTTCATCCAAGGCTGGGGTGAACTTCATGAAACCTAGATTCATCAGAAAATTTCTAATAGCCTCTAGTTAGAACATTTGAACTTGGATACAGCTATGAACAGTTGCAATAAATGTCTCCTAAGCTTAAAAGCTACTATTTTGAAAACCTGGAATTGTTTTGATAAGAAGTGCTAAATTCTGCCAAATATCAACTGCATCAACTAGATTCAGAAATTCAGAATTGGAAACGTGATCAAATGTGCACATTAGTTCAATTGATTCTTGAACATGTAATTTGGCTACATCTATTATAATGTTTTTTTGGAAATTTTAAACTTCTGAAGTACTTAGACTAAACTGATTCTATTCTTTTCCCAGAAACCAAGTGGTATAACAGTTACTTTTTGGCATAAGAAAAGCTTTTTTGAGCATGATCTAAAGCTTGCTATCCCTTACGTAAATCACTGTATATTCAAGGGTAGACACAGAGCAGGAAAGTAGCCATGTTAAAACATAGATTATGAAGTCTGGTTACAAAATTACATGTAATTTGTCTATTATACCACACAGCAAATTGAATTATCTCCCTTTGCCAAGTGCATTAGAAAATATTGTTGGGTGACAAAATGCTGGAACACATGCAAGTGCATCTGAAACCTGGAACGACTACAAAAAGAGTTACTGAGGTAGCATTTGCTATTTATTTTGTATCTGTATAGCTATTAGAGTCAATCCTTAAAGCCTTATGATAATTCTACCTGAAGAAATCAGGATGAAGTCTGTCAGCTGGCTAGAGGCATCTATCGAGTGCCATTACCCTATGGAGACAACATAGGGGTCTGCACGTTTAAGAGGATGAATTGTGAAAAGATGAGAACTCCAACCTATAAGTTATTGGATGTAAGGGAAGTCAGATGCTTGTCCTTATAGAGAGAATCAAAAGTCATACTATACTGGTTTTCATGGTGAAAGGCCAGTCTCACCTACTGCTTTGCAGCTCTACACATAGCTTTTTCACATGACAAATACTTTTCCCTTAAGGTGTGGATAGAAGTTCGGCAATTCCCTCTGAGGAGGCCAAAGTAAACCTGGATTCACTGCTGTCAGGCATACCTTTGAATAGCATTTTACCTTTCTTCATATTTAACTTTTATTAGATTTGCTTCGTGACTATTCTTCTGCTTAATCATTTACTCATTTATTTGCCTTTTTTCTGTCACTTGTTCAGTATAGGGCAGAGGAGAAAGCTTTTTTTTTTTATCAGGTACAATTGCATTTATAATGTGAAGACATCAAGAAGAGATGAAGACTGCAGGCAGATTATGTATTCAGTGTCTCCCCACTTATCATCTAGAGGAATAAAACCTATGCTGTTTCTCAGGACAAAACCAGAGCTAGCTGCTGCAGCATTCAGTGATATGAATGGATTTTGATTTGGACTCTAATTCCAGATTTTTCACTCTTATATTTTCCCACTTAGAATAAACCCTGTGAGCATACTATAGGAACGTGAAAAGGAAAATACAAACCTCAGTGTGGCTCAAACCTTAAAACATTAAAACTGTTCCACCTATGATTCAGGCATGTTCTTGGTTGCTAATACTGCCCCTTCCTGGTCAATGCCATTTCATGCAGCAAATTCTACTTTTTCCTTCAGATACAGGAAGTGCAGCACTTTGGCTACAGGAAAAATTACCACCGTATCTTCCAATGTATGCGTGTACGACCACGCACGCTATATTTCTTATCATTAGCACTATATGCATGTGTGGCACCCCTTATAAATAGCCTCCAGAAAAACACCCTGGCAAGGGAAAAATAATGACACCTAAGGAGCAGATGGAAGTACGCCAAGGACCAAGAAGGTCACTGCCGCTACCGCTGTCCCGTTCTCACAGCGCAACCCTGCAGCGAGCCCCGTACCTGTGTCCTGCGAGGGGCTGACGCTGTAGCTGTCGCTTTCCTTGTCCACTGATCCTGCTGGCCTGGGGGTGGGCAGCCTCCAGTCTGTGGTGAGGGTATGAGCTGATATGGTGGGGTGAGGTCTGTTGAGGGTCCACTGACTGGCGTAGCGGTTGCGAGCTGTGGATCCAGTTTTGGCACTCCTCCTCGTGGTAGGATCTGTGGCGGATAACAGAGAGGGTGTTTGCCACTAGGCTCTTGAATTGATAAGGAAACAAGCCCTGTCAGAAGGGGATGGCCACTGAAATCCTGTCGGTTAAAAAAACCCCACAGAACATTCTTTGGGGGGAAAGAAATGAACAGTGAAACCAAATTGCTAATGCTTTTTTTGAAATACCCTCTTTCTAATGAAACCATACATTTTAAAAAACAGTGGCACTGAAGAGCTGAGGCCCCACCAATCTCCCATTGACACGTTCATTATTCCCTTACTCCAACTTAAGCAGTTCTCCAGAATCAAAACCAGATTGAGACGTGAAAGAGCACGAGGCAAGTAGATCTGGTCAGGGATTTCACACCACATCTCAAGCAAAATCTAAGGTAAATTATCAGTGTAGATGTGCCTGCCCTCAGACACACCCTACACCAAGTACTTGCTCTCAGTTTGTAAAAACATGTGCTCAGAAATGTGGTAATATATAATTTCCTATTCTGGACATTTTACTTTTACTATATTATGGTATTAATCAGCTACAGATTCCCTGTTTTTTTTTAACAAGGAACCAAGACATAAAGCATAAGCTGTAATAGTGCCATCAGAGTTTCAGTAAGAACAGGTTCATAAAGATTTGGGTGTTTAAAAAAAAAAAATTAACGAAATAGAGTTTCTTAAACTTTACAAGTAACCTGCTACTTGTTTAAGGTCAGCAATGGTTTACTTTTTATTATCCTGGAGATAATAAGGTGACCAAGGGAGTTAAAGTGAGCTGTCTGCCAGAACTGACCTCCTTAATTTTGTTAATAAGTAGTTCTTCTGTAAAAGTGAGGCTTGTACTCCCTAACAGAGAAAGTGGAATAGAAAAATCATTATGTGGCAAACAGAAAGTGTCTAAATCAGCACTGAAGGATTTCTCTTCAAAGCTTCTGAAAGGATATTACTAACAATAGATAGAAAGGGTATTAGAAATGAAAAATTCAAATCTATTCAAATGTTCTCTGACATTCAAATGGTGAAGTTGTCAGTCTTCGAGGTAAGAGACTTTAGCAGAAGCAATTTAAAGAAAAAAACAATACCCAGATAATGACTCTGAGCTTTGCTTCTGCCTAAGCTTTCCCAGTAAGAATTTGTATTCTGCTGCTCCAAAGAAACAAGGTATTTATTTACTAGTACCAGCTATGGTCTGATCCTTCTCCTATTTCGCATCTTCCCCTTACAACAGCGGAAAAATATGAACCCAATGTCATTGATAGTTGATCCTCCTGGTAGTGCAACACATAGCCGCCTCGCATGGATAACATCCAAAAATGCACTTGGCACGACGTGACCAGCCTGTCAGTATAAACCACCACTTGTTCCAGCTGTGGAAAGTTGGCACGTGGCTGTTGTGTAGCCAAAAGAGAACCCCATGCCTGCCTTGAGGGAAGCCATGAGGGAGAGAAGGAGAGTGCTAGTGGGAAAACTCTTGGCTTGGTGCTTCATCTGCAGAGGAGAAGAGAAGGATCGGGGGCATCTCATCAGTGTATATAGATACCTGAAGGGAAGGTGCCAAGGGGATGCAGCCAGGCTCCTTTTGGTGGTGCCCAGTGACAGGACCAGAGGCAATGGCCACAAGGTGAAACATGGGAGCTTCCCTCTGAACATGAGGAAACACTTTACTGCGAGGGTGGCTGAGCACTGGCGCAGGTTGCCCAGAGAGGTGGTGGAGTCTCCCTCCTTGAAGATACTCAAAAGCCATCTGCGTATGGCCCTGGGCAGCCAGCTCTAGCTGACCTTGCTTTAGGCAGAGCGGTCAGCCTAGCCGGTGGCCAGAGGTCCCTCCCTTCCAACCTCAGCTCTTCTCTGGCCCTGTGACTCAGAAGGCTTTCGTCAGCAATTTGAAAGAGGTGGGAGAGCCTGCTGCCAGTACAGAAGGTCAGTGCTTGTCCCGGTGAGCATGTGCTGAGCAGTAGCTCTGCACCAGCTGTGCTGTGCCTGCATAAGGGACGCTGCAGCAGGGACGCAGCAGGCTCCAGAGCTGCCTGTGTGATGGAAAACAGCGCACATCTGGTGCCCCGGTTGTTAGCCCAGCTCTGCTGTCACGTGCTGAAACGTAACTGTAGAGAGCTGAGGTGAGCAAGGCAAAGGTTCATGGAGCATACCTCTTCTATAAATAAATACAAAAGAACTAGAGGACAACTTCAAAAGTGGTGTAAGGCAATATTTGCCAATCAGCGAGTATGAGTGTGCGCATACAGGAGGATCTATAACCTCTGAGCCACCCACAGGGAAAGCTGTGGGTCTAGTCAAAATCTCATAGCCTAGCCTCTGTCAAAGCTATATTAGTGTCCTAAATCCGGAGAACACTACCTAAAAGTCTTTAACCCAGCACTTGCACTGCTGCAAGTAGATCTTTACTGCGTAATAAAAGTGACGGTGGATTTCTATTTCCAAAGCTGGGCTGGACATGGACCATACCCTTACACATGAGTTAAATCCAAGTTTAATTTGAAGGAATTTGAAGGACATAACTGCACACGAAAAAGGGATTAGGAATAGAAGGTTCTGGTACTATAAAATGCTGTGGAATGATATAGGCATACAGTTTTGGGGTGGTGCCTGTTTCCTTATTAGAAAAGGCAAGGTTGGAAAACAATGGAGAGTCCATTGTTTACTCAGACAATCTTGATTGGTCAACATGACAATTATATGATGATATTTTTGCTTTTAGTGAGCAGGTTAGCCAGCATATACATGAACTAAAGGCGCAAGACAAGAGTGGTATCAGAAAGAAAACAAATATTGTATCTTGACTCTTCTAATTCAAATGCCATGACTCTATAGATGAAGGATTGTGGTACTAATCTAGTCCTCAAGAAATAACTAAACACATTTTAAAACTGTCAGCGTTAGGAAAGCAGCAAGGTCAGGACTAGAACAGCTATCATTTATAAAGACTGAGGTGGAAATGGAGATTAAACTAAGATTTTTCAAATAATCTGCATTCTAGCAACTGACCCTTCAGCATTTATTTTCACTGAACTCACCAAGCAAACAAATTCTATCCCCCATCAGGGGATAGAAATAATCCAAGAGATTTTAGAAATTGCACACTGCTAGTGAACTACATTTTGGTAATATTCCTAACTCATAAGTATTCCTTTGATCTAGTGATTTTTTTTCCCATTTACATAGATATAGAACACATTCATGAGAGAAATATGAAGAATGGATCGCTGCAGTTTATTAATTTATGATGGTATTTTAATCACTATAAGAATAACTCAGGATGAATATATCTGGGAAAAGTAATTTACCATAATAACTAAAACTGGAAATACAACTTCAGAAAAGCAATAGTGAGAAATATATTTCTTGCCTGATTGATAGATAAGGAGGGAAGATGTTTTCTGAAATGCAATAAAGATTGATCATTGAGAAAAAAAATTATTAGACACTAAAAGCTATTAAGTTAATTTACCCAATAAATTCTAGAAATTAAAATCTGGCATGCATTCAGTTTAATGAAAGCCAGGTATGAGTTATTTCAAATTACATTGCAGATGCATATGCCATTTTTACCATATTGAATCACTAAATGCAATTGTATTAGAAATGTTCTCTGCTGACCTAAATAGATTTCTCTCAGCTTTCAGACTGAAGAGAAAAACCCCATGAGGATGCAAACACAGGAGCACAGTATTCATTTTCCTATAGCTTTTTCCTCTCCAGGTAACGTATTCTCGTATATGCTTACTTGTTCCTGGCCGGGCATCAGAAACATCCACCAGTGGTCCTGTAGCTTGTGACACAGACTGGTAATGTACTGTGTGGGTGACAGTCAGTGACTTCTGCTTAGACGTCTCTCCAAAGTCAGCATCAGTGAGCAGAACTGTTGATCTGTCATCTATAAGTTAAAAAAACCCATCAGATAAATGAGTAAAGAATTTTATGCTTGCCCTTATAAGACCTCTACAGCAAGTCCTCAGACATTTTCAGCTGAGCATCACCAGTGACAGTGGCAGCTCCCTTTTCTCTGCAGGACTGAAGATGGCTTTGAAGTGTGTACCACAGCTTGGGAGCTCTGGGTCTAAACTCAAAGTTCATATAAAACTAAAGAATAAGTGTAGTTTTCATGTCAGTCTGTGATTTCACCTTAGAGATGTGCAACTGAGACAGGCTCTTAAGCATCCTTCCAAAAAGCTAGTTTGTGTGTAATTAATTTTGGCCCTAATTCCTTCTTCCCCATCTTATGAATATTGCCTTCTTCCCTTTCATTTTCAGAGAGCTCAGCTGAGTTTGTCAACAACATATTGAATTTATTTGTTTTTCTTAACATAATTAGTAATGTCCTCACTGAAATTACCCATGTCTTCCCAAAACAAGGTCATTAGGTCATGTTGCTAACTAACCCTCTACCAGTCGTCTTTTTCTCCAGAGACAGAATATTATAGAAGGGATGGCGATGACCCAAGACTGGTCTTAGGGAGCTGCTCATTTTTAAGCATGTGACTACCATAGTGAAGACAATGGAAATATACTTGCAGGGTAGCTAAGCATCCTTAAGTCCAGTGTTTTGCTGTTCTGGAAACTAAGGGCTAAGTTCTAGCAGCTCTCTGCACCAAACCTCACCATCACAGGTTTGAAAAATAAGCTTTGGGGAGCTTTATGTGAGTCGTGTAAGTTTCTCTCAACGTAGTCAGTCCATCTGACTATGGGCTTTCTTCCTGCAGCTGCAAAGAAAGGTGCAGGGTGAAACCTGACCTTGGGAAGGACTGGAAGGAAAAGGTGAACACTGACCTTTACTGCTGTACGGTTCTGCTGCCTATTGCTTCCCTATGGGGTAGGATATAGTCACCAAATTTCCACACAGACCTTGATCCCTGCAGAAAGCGAGTGCTATACAGCACTTAGGTTTTTTTTTTTCTCCAGTTGTGATCTCTGTATTGCATTTTTTCTGCTCCAAAGAGGAATCTGGTCCACTTGATCATGGAAGGTTTAACAGCAATAAATCTTCCACTGACTTTGTACTTTGTACTATTTGCATGCTATCAGATTATCTTTTGCATTCTTTACAGGCTTTCTATCCATTCATAATAGGAATGAATGCCACAAGATCTTCCTGCGACGCTATGCTATATAGCTTTGTAATGTATTTCTAAGGGGACTGGCAGCAGTGGGGCTTCTGTACATTTACTAGTCAGCAGAGGTTGATCCACTTCTAAGCATTCCTGGTTTGTTTTTTTTTTTTTAACTTGACAAGATACCATTAAGGCAAACAGTTCTGAACAATAACATAACTAGCATTTTTTACCCAAAGAAGGTCATAAATAGAATAAGCATTATGAAATCAAACTACTCTGTCTCTGGCAAAAGATGAGATCTTATTCAAGTTGGGAATAAAGCCTCTTGGCAGTAAACTATGTCAAAGGCTGCCAAAGTGCCTGCTTATTCTCAGTGCTGTGTGGAGACCTGGCTATTACCAAGGCACTGATCGCATTGCTACAGTTAAGGCACTGATGATATTTCTGCTATAACCCCCTATTGCTCAGCAACTGTAACTCAAAAATAAAAACTGTCTTTACGATGAAGCCTGGCACAAAAGACTGCATCAGAGAGGCAAACTTTGGGAAGCTCAAATCAGGATTTTAAAAAAGTCTGTATTTCCAGTGAAGCATAGGTCTCCTTTTCAAATGTGCAGCACAAAATGGGAAATGTCACCTGAAGCAACCCCCCCCCCCCAGTCCCCCCATGCAGACTGACAGCAAGTGTGACAGGGTGTGGGGCTAAAGCTTGTCCCTCCCCAGTGCAGGCAAGGACAGGAGATGCAGAGATGCTGCTCCCAGCTTCTGGGGACCCACACTGTCCCTGGGATGCTGTTACACTCTCAGCCATCACAGGCTTCTTCTACACAGATTTGCATCAAAAAAACTCAGAAGTCTAACAAGATCAGTCATTCTGCAGGATCTCACCACAGTATGTACCCATACAGTCACAAGATCAGGTTGTGTATTTGTTCTGTGGAGATTTCAGACATCTTGTGTTTAAATTATTTTGGAAAAAAACCAACACCAAACAATTCCATTTTTCATGATAGTTCAGCTATGTGCCAGCCACATGAGAAATCTTGTTTTCTTTGTGTGAAACAGTTTAGATTTGAATTTTGCATGGATACACAAAAGCTGAAAACTGATCAAAATGTTGAAATATCATTTGCTATGAACAGGTGGGTACAATATGCAACATTTTAGAAGCTGGCTGTTGCCAATCTTAAATACTGATATTGTAGTTTCAGAATTTCATTTTCCTTATAAGTAATGCCAGTGATCCAAGTGCCTAGTCAAAGCCAAAAGAGAAATCAAAATGAAAATCATAAAACTGCCAGTCTTCATTTACCTCTCCTTCAAGCAGCTTTCCACCAGCTTCCTTTTCCTAATGTCCTGCATTATTTTAAATATTGTACTGAGATTACTTGAAATGGAAAATGATTCAAAGGAGAAAAAAAAATCAGTTTGGTTTTAAAAGGTGGCAAATTACTTCGTAGCTCTTTTTTCTTGATGTGTGCAGTGGGAAAAGGTGTGGGGTAAATTGTCTAGCACATTATCCAGTGAAAACAAGCCCAACAAGATTTTACCAATGGTCTCCATCGTGTCCCTCTCCTCAATCAGAAGCTGTGCTCTGGGAATGTCTATATGCATCCTCAATGTTTGCTGCTGCTTATTAAGTGTATCTGATGTCCTGGTGTTCTTGCTAAAAACAAAAGAGAAGAAAACACATTAACATTCAGCCTAAATGGAAAGATACTTGCAAACTTCCTCATTTAAAATCTGTCCAGCTCAAACAAAAAAAATAATATAACAATAATCAGCAAAAATATTCATATATCTTATTTTCCCCTCTTTGGAACAAGTGCATGGTATTAATCTATTGCACATGACAAGCAATTAGATGAATGTACAGTGTTGAGAGATTTGGTCTATTCTTTATCTTAGGAATCTCCTGAAAATTTCTTATCGTTTTATTCAAGTGTCATATCATGAAATTAGTAAAAACACTTTGCAAGACAAACCTTTCATTCCTCAAGAATGGGTCAAGAAACACACAGCTGATCAAACAGGTTGGTAGGAAAATGATGTCTTGAGTAATTTCTAATTATTTTTTAACTTTTCTTTATTTTTCATTAGATAAATTCCTAATATCACTAGAATTGATAAATGGAAAAAATAATTAATAACTAGGGCTTCCATTAATAAATTGCATAAAATAAATAAAGGTTTTAGTCCCATTGATGTTCCAAGACTAAAATGGCAAATCTTGTTTACATTCATGGATTATTTCTAATTGATTGATGCAATAGTCTAAAAAAGAACATAAACCAATTATTCTATCATCATGCAAATTGAAACAATTTCATGTTGAAGTTTGTGTACCAGAAAATGACTTCTTAAATGAGTTGTCTACTGAAAGCAAATGAAAATGGATAGTAAAACTGAGTGCTACAATCATTTCTAGTACAGAACTTGCACCAAGAAACCTTCATATTGCACTAAAAACCCAGGAACTTTTTGCCCTTTGAGATGTAATTACTCTTTGCAGAAGAGGAAATATTTGCAAATATTTCTATATGTGGGGAGGCTAAGGAATGTTAAGACAAATCAGCCGGTAGTGTGATCCAAGTGTTCAGATTTCAAAGAGCTTTAAAATCTAAGGGGAGGCTCATTTTCTACTGTAAAGTAGCTGTAGATCACTCAGTTTAATTCTCCTTTGGCAATGAATTATTGTTGTTAATGGAATCAGCGGAGGACTATTAAAATGCTTAATGATAAGCTCACATCTTCCCTGAGTGCAGGCCTGTACATCGGAGATTAATGCATGTATGATGAGCTCACATCTCTAGAAAATTTGCCTTAACTTCCTGTTGTGTCTCCATGTGAGCAAGACCTAACTATTGCAGGTTTGGAAGTTCTCCTAGAGTCCTTTTTAGGAGGAGTTTCTTTGTCACGCGGTCTAAGTCTGCCCCAAATCCAAGACCGAGATTCGCAAGGCACACAGGTACACCTCTCTGGCTGATTCTCACCTTCTGGCTTTCCCTGCTCTTGTGGTCCCCAGGATTAACAACATCTATGCATCTGAAACTTTAACGTCTCTGTCTTTACCTGGGTAGTTAGGTGATACTGTTGCCATCAGGTAGAGATGGATAGCTGAAATGCATTCAAACAGCCTACAACTAGCGCCTCATTTAATCATTATGGAAGCAAAATATCAGGAGAGCTACCCAAGGGCTGCACAGACTTTTCTCCATATATAATCAGTGGAGAATAGCAGTCACAGTGTCTTATTAAGCACATAAATTTTCAAAGACATTTAGGATCCTAAAATGCAGACAATTCCACACTGATGTTCTCGAAGTCTCTACAAAGTTGCTGCATGGATTAGATGCCACTCTCCTATTGATTTCCACTCAAGTTGCTGAAATGTTAAGAGAATCAGAGACTAACACATTATCTGCATGCCAAATGCGCTTGAATACATGCCCTTGAAAAGTCGGACTACTTTGGGCTTGTACAAAATCATAGAGCAAACCTGGATCAAGCAGGAAACTGAATTTCTGAGGTCTAATTTCAATTAATAATCAATAATCCAATAGTTATAGGATACATGCAACCAGATACACATAGAATCTGTGCAATACATGACTGAGTTTAATAAATGCATCATTGCACCACTCCTCTGCTCTCCAGGGACACAGGAGACAAAGGGATCAAATCAGACATTTTCCTCTGAGAATGCAGACCCCAGAATCCCAGTGAGAGCTAGAAGCTCTTCTGCAGTATGAATGTTCTATATTCCTACCACTGCAAATTACCCAACCACACAGAAAGTATCGTTTGGACCACAGGGAGCGGGAGGATGGTTCCCCAGGTTTGCAGGGATATTACTCACCTGCCAGGAGAGAATTCTGAAACCCATTCTTGGCTCCAGGGATAGCTTTATGCAAAGTATGTGGAAGGTCCTTCAGGCCAGAACTGGAACCCAGGTCTCTCTCTATTCAAGAAAATTCCCTACTATACTTAAGATTTATGCCTCATTTTGTATGATCTCTCTCTTCCTCCTTACTGGTCTAATTAATTCTCCTGTATGCAGAGGCATGGTGATGTGGAGAGTCCAAACACAGAAAGGCAACTGGCAGTAGCAAGAGTGTGGCTGCTGATTAGCATGCTATCTCTTTTCTGGCTCACAGAATTTTGAATTATTTTCTGCAGACCACAATAGCTCAACTTTGAGGTTATAAAAAACTAAAAAGCGAACAGCAATTAAGTGCCTCTAGGACTTGGTAGTGAGGCAAAGATTTTTAGGATTGCAATTCTGAATTTTGGTGCCCAAGTATTTTCTAACCTAGGAAAATTTAGGCACCGGAGTATTGTAACAGTCTTGTGGATGAGGAGTCAAATGATTAATTCTTTAAAGAGAGAAAGCACATCTACCTATGTTTTCCTTAACCTATAGATATAAAATTCCCAAACTTAAACATGTGCTATGGCTCTTTTTTACCTGACAGACCTTGTAAGGATCTGTGTATAATACAATTAATTCCCTCTGGTTCAATGAATCTCTGAGCTCCAAATTGTTAGAGACTGGGAGCCTGTCTGGGGAACAAGTACGTATTTGCTGTAGTTTTTTACTCGTCCCAGGTCTCTGCTTTTGGCCACTATGAAAAGTAGATATTTGGGTTCATAGGCCTTTGGATCTGATCAAGTACAGCTTTTCTGTACAGACTGTGGATAAATGGGCCTTTTTTTCAGAGCAAGTACAGTGTATAATCTATTTTGAAAGAACATGCATAGTTAAAAGAACACCGCATGTCTGTATGCACAGAAGAGGGTTAAACCAATCAAGCTAGTTATGTAAAGGGATTAAATATGGTGCTCTGTAAACCCAAAGTCATTCTGGATCCTTGGCAGAGAACCAGCATCAAAGTTTCCTGATGGCTAAGATGGTGGTTGTAAAAACATATGGAAAATTAAGTTGTGTAAATAAGCAGCCTCACAGAGGGATATTCGAGGAGAAAAGGTTCCTCACCTTGTGGTCAAAATTAGAAAGCTCAGGTGATTGCTATACTAATTCACAGTGAACTGTTACAAAGAAGTTGGCCGGACCAATGCTTTCACCCGAAAGAAACATAAAAAAGCTGTGATTGTACAGCAGCAGGGATTTTTATTTGCTAGTTTAAGGTATCAGCAACAAGTTGTGCAGCTCCTGTTAAACTGCTAACTACTGGGGCTTATTCTGCTCCCCAGATATTTGACTTACACAGCCAAAGCCAGCAACTTTCAAAGCAAAGACTAAAGCTCCATTCTTAATCAGCTTTACACAAGCTCATTGAAATCTCCTCAAAGTGGAAGATACATAAAGCTCTCTCCATCCCTCACACCTTCCTACCAAGCAGGAAATCATCTTTTCTGCTTTCTGTCCAATTAATAAATGTCAAGGCATAACCCACAGCAGACCCTCTTTTTTAAAATATTTTTATCATAGCAGATTTTGGTGAAATCTAAAAGATATCAAACACCAGGAGGTTTATAATAAGTGACTATTGCCTTGGAGAGGCCATATTATCCTTAGATTATTAACATGCTAAATCTTCAGGAACATCTAGTGATGGCAAGTAGCTCAGGTTTTGGTTGGAGGTATATAATATTTATCGCAAGTGACACAGCATTTAGTCTGTAGAAAACAGGCTCAGTGATACAGCCTCATTTTTAGAGCTCCAAGTTATGACGTGTCTGCAAATGTGGTCCAATATCCCCTATTTCCTCTAAAGTCCTGTTTTAGTAGTCATTTGCCTTTGTTCACACTTTTAGAAGAGAAATATAAAATATGACTATTTAATAAAAACAAGATTATTTGTTAGTAAATGAGATGGGGGAAACTGACTTGATCATATTTCAAAGCTGGTGGAAGGAAAAGCAAAAAGAAACAGTGGCAGATGAATTACTTAGAAAACCAACTCTGAACTAAAGGATGGGAAGGAACCTGACTGCTCTCTGAGCGCATCAGGCGGGGAGGGCAAAAGAAATTCTTTAATTTGAAGGTTGAGAGCAGCACAGGAAAAAATGGGTCAAAACTGGGCACTTATGCTGGCAGTTTGATAGAGTTTTCTGAGCGTCAGAGGAGTGACATTCTGAAATGGCCTTGAAGAGGTGTTATGTGTGGTTGTCACTGGGGCTGAATATCTTCATCCAGGAGTTTCAGCCAGTCTATGCTGGGTTTCTTTTAGATTAGCAGCATATGCTAATCTGTGCTGTTTTTTGCAACACTGAAAAATATCAGAGCATATCTTCCTGAAGTTGCTTAAACCTGCAATCTGCTGCTAGCAGGGATTTCTAACTGGCAGGTAGGAAGCGTATGACCTGACTGGCATGACCAGTCTTGTTAACATCAGTGGGACTATTCAGATGTATTTGCAGACTGATGGCGTAGAGCTGAGTTTACACTAAAACCATTTGTCACCATGTCTTTGGAAAGTATAATCTCTACAATAGCAGGTGGAGTTTATCATGGGTGAGGAAGTTTAGAGTACAGTTCATTTGGTAAAATGTCTATGACATTCTCAAATTCATTGCTTAAAATAAAAAGATTTTCTAACAAACCAATTTGAACTTAAACTCATTTGAACTTAAAAATAATCCCTTGGTGATCCCATTTTCAAATATATGCAGCAGTTTCAAAGTTCAATATTTTCCCCAGACAAAACAGTAAACATTGAAGAGATGAAATTTCCATCTTTGAAAGAATTGTGGTTCCAGAATAGTCATTCTGTCGCAATTTAACAACTGAATTAGATTTCTGGATGCTGAGCTAATGGAACAGAACTGAAAAATAATAAATGGATTTACCTGCTCTTCTATACCTTTGGGTATAAGCAGCTAGCAATAGTGAATTACATAAATATAACTGTAAAGTTTAGAGATACTTGCATCGAGGCACTTACTGCCTTCAGTCAGATGATCTCTGAAGAGCAATTACTTTGGTACATGTTATGAAAATGTTTTTCTGAATAGGAAAAATGTCGAAATAGACCTACATATCTTCTGTAATTTAAGCTACTAACACAGAGTTCTCAGTTTTTTACCATTGAATTCACTCGCAGATACTGTCCAAAATTGTCTTTTTTCTCCCATTGCTAACCAACAATGTATCCTAGTTCTTAACAAACAGTCAAATGGTGTGTTTTGAAAAAGGACTTCAAAATAGAAGTTTTACTTCTCCGTTTGTACCTATAATAATTTTTCAATATGATGCCATAGCTGACTGACATTTTTCAATTTAAAAACATTAAGTCTATTCTTACCTCATAAGCATTTCAGCCAAACTCTTTGCATCTAGAAGAAAATAGAAGAAATGTCATCACAAATGAAAATCTATTTGATTCTTAGGAAGTAAGTGATTTCAATCAGCCTTGTTTAAGACCACTGATGTTTCTCAGGTCAGTGGCAAGAATAAAATCATCTCTAAAAGTCCCTACTTTCGCTGAAACTGCATTTCTGCCCCAGACAGCCCTGTTTAGTTCATCAATAGCACCAAAGATGCTTAGAGAGGTACAAGCTACCATTGGCTTAACTAGAAAAAACTACAGAAACTTGTTAGAAGTAGGAACAGTTTAACCAATAACTGGGATCTCCGTTCCTTCTTGCCACGGTTAGCAAGTGAAAGGGTGAGGAAGGAAGAAAAGGCAAGAAGACAGAAATGTTGACATCCATCTCTGGGCAGGACCCAAACCCAAGCTGGATGAGCAGTTGCCAACCTGCCATTTCCAAACCAAACCTGACTGCATGGAGGTCTGAGCAAGGGAGGTCTCCAAGGAGTCAGCTTGTTCGGTTGCTCTCAAATATGAATGTTTTCCCACTAGCAATAATTCAAAACTGCTACTGGGTCTTCAGAGGACAGTCTATACACAAACCAGGAGGTGGCTTATTCCCACGTGGATCAGCCCTGCAAAATGAGGTGCTGCTGAAGGAGCAATATTTCTCCTTTTGTTGTCATTGCTGCTATTAGTAGCATAAAATCCTTTGGGGATATAATTATTCTGGTACTTCTCAGATCAAAAGACACAGCTGAAGTTGGTTCACCAAGTATTCTGCAGGCAGCTTTCTGTAAAACTTTGTCAACAAAACATAATAACTTCTGTAGTATTATTCAGCAAAAATAGACAGCTATGCTTTGTTCTGCAGTCTGCCACTAAACAAACTCACTTAAAAATGCTGACTCCAGAGTCCTTAAGTATATCACACAGCAACAAAGCAGCCTTTTGTGCAACCAAGAGAAGCAAATCTGAGAAGAAAACAGTTCCAAGTTCTAAGTCTTCAAGCAACTCTCCTATTACATGAAACTTTCAATTTATTCTTTTATCTGTGGGTTGTAAATTTACCAGTACCTGCCAATCCATTTACTGAATTTGTCTTTGTTTCCTCCATCTGACCTCTTACTAATTCCTTAATCACCTCTTTGGTGTCCTATACCTACAACAATTTGCTTGCCTGTAATCCCATTAAATATCCTGCCTTTAAAATTCAGAGGACACAGGCAGAAACAAACCACTGTCTTAATGCATTACCCTGGCTACATTTGTATTCACTTTTAAAAGGAATGGACAAAGGGGTCTTTTTATTAATAAAAAAAACTCAACAAACCCCTTTCCATCCACTTTCTACA
The DNA here is from genome assembly GCA_026212715.1 of Elanus axillaris. Lineage (NCBI taxonomy): Eukaryota > Metazoa > Chordata > Aves > Accipitriformes > Accipitridae > Elanus > Elanus axillaris. Next base: position 6,562,241 of record JANZLQ010000061.1, read on the forward strand.
TTCTGTTTCTCTGACACTGTGCCAACTTGCCCGTCTTAAGCTTTGTTCCTCACCTACTACTGGAGAAGCTGCAATTCTGTGCTTCCATGCCTTTATTTTTGAGCTTCCCCTATCCCTTTACAGCACAAAGTATGGCAGAATCCTGGTGGAGGGAAGGACTTTTTATCTGAGATGTCCCATCTAATCCAAACAGTGCTCCATTTAAGCACCCAGACTTTCTATTTTTCACTTTGTTTGGGATTGTCTTTTGCTATTAACACTCTTATAAGTGGTACTACATAGTAGAAGACAATGCCTTTATCATCAGTCAGAAACCAAACTACCACTGCTGCTGCTCCTAAAGGACATAGAGATACTTTTGCTACTGGCTTCTAAGGACCCAGGAAGGGATCCAGTTCTTCTGAAAGACACTTTAAAAAAGAAAGCAGCTCTGGTTCCAAGTTATGGTTTTTTTCAGCAATGTTTATGATGCTTCTTGTTATTCTAGCAGCACTAGGATCATGAAGAGACTATGCACACATTGTCCCTCTGGGACACACAATAAGGGTGATTTAACATGTAAATATTGTTTTCATTCAGCTAGCAGCTTTTGTGAAGCAATTGCTGCTCCTTTAAGTGAAGATTATGGATACTTGTGCTATTAACACACAACTCAAGAAAAACTGAAGGGACAAAGTTGAAGGTTGCTTGGCCCAATGTTGTTCAGTTTGCTTTTTAGTTTTGTCTAAATGACAAAAAAATCTGCCTCACATGTTCTCAGGTGCTGCACAGCATATAGCTGTGTTCCATGCTGCATCTGGAAAAAATGTTATGTTCTCACCATTAAATGTATATATGGCGCATATTCAAATGTACATTAACATATATGCATTCTTGGTCAAAGAGATGCAAAGGAGATTGTGCAAGTTCAGTCAAAGATAACATGAGGCATCATGTTACGTGTCAAAAGGTGAATGAGGAAGTACTGCAAAAAAAAAATAGAACGCCATCAACAGGGTTTGTATGTACTAATTATTCAATCAGGTAGTTACAATGGTCAGCAGCATTACTATAGTTAATGATGGCTGTCCTGGACACTCAGGCTGGTGTAGGCCTGGACCAAACCAGACATTTTAAGAAGATAAGGGATCTTACTTATCTGTCAGGGCAAAATCCAGAAGCCTAAAAGCAACTGAATATGGTAACAGTGCGTCCAAAACATCAGCTATAGGAGAAATGCTGGTTTCACAAACCAATGTGTATAGACTACAGATTGTAATGTGTATTTCCTACATTACACTTTTGATCAGCAAACTGAGAATTCTTCATAAAATGAGTCAGTATCCCTGCCAGCATCCTATCTCCCAGCTTTCAGGTGGGGAAAACAGGGCTGGGGGAGGCCATGAAAGACAGAGCGAAGGGGGTGATTTCCTGCTCCAGCCAAGCATCACCCCACGCCTTAGTGAAAAAGACAAACTGCTCCTCACCGCGGGTTTGACACACGACTGCACTGACGGGCATGGACCCAGCAGCAGCCCTTACTTCCATTTGCCGGGGCAGCGCCTTTAAAATTCATAACACATTTGGCTTGCCCCTGGGAAATCAGGGGCCGTGATACAGTTTTACCTTGCCTGCTGGCACTTCTGAACTATCATGCTGCGCTGATACTTTCTGCTTGGATTAAGGTGAGTTGGATTTAAAAACAAAGGGAAAACTATTATGATGGTAGTGGAGCTAGGTTAATAGTAAGGAGAAAGAGTGGTAAGTCATCAGGTTTCTCCATTATAATATATGTTGACCTACTGAATGGCTGCATGAACTCCAGCAGTCAATTGACCTTCTTGTGGCCTGACCTGTGGAACTAATAAACTGAGAAAAAAAATCAAGAGTTTGCTGAAAACTACGCTTTCTTTCTAAACTGAGTACTCCTGGAGAAATAAATCATACTGGGCATGACACAGGAGGGAGACACTTACCTGTCCCTACATGCTAAAACAAGGAGTAAAAGGGTTAGGAATGGAGAGACTGCTGTCCTTATGCTACATTTGCCCCACAGAAACTGGAATCACAAACCCGTTGTCTATACGCAAAGATACAAATGTTTGCATACAGAATGTACTGCAAATAAATCTGCAATTCCCACTCTTCTTTGTCAAGCAGGTTCAAAGAAAACACATCCCCTGGAGCCACAAAAGCAAGAATTACATCTGTAACTTGTATAAATTCTTTTAGAAGGTCCCACTGTGGAAACTATTATTTCTGATGTAGGTAGACTAGAGGAAAGTTGATGGTGAAATCATGATTTAGGAAAAAGGAGTCCTGTGCCTCAAAGAAACCCAAAGAAAAAATGTGATACACATCAAGTCATAATGACAGGATTTCAATTTCAAAACTAATTCGGATGAAAGTTGAACACAACAACTACTAGAGCAAAACTGGGGTTTTAGTTAGGAGATGAGAAAAACTTGCACACAGAATTTTTTTAGAGAACTTACTAAGGAGTTCTCTGGAACAGCAATACTGATCGTCAGTAAGATATTTAGAACATGAAGTAATCTCCAGAAGAGCAGAAAATGGCTAATATGGGATCAGTCTTCAAAAAGAATGAAAAAAAAAAAATCTGAATTACTGAAGTCCTATCAATCTGATCTGCGCAATGAGCAAAATGATAAAAAAAAATGGAATGAAGCTTGAGGAAATGAAGTAGTTGGAATAATTGAGGCCAAGCAATATAAACTTGTGGTCAATCAGCCATGTCAAAGAAAGTTTATATTTTAAAAATGAGATTAAAATTCACTGAGCATTGATGACGTGAAAAAACTCTCACTGAGATACGATTAAATAATGTTGAATATTAAATTTATATTTATATTTCTCTAGAGAAAAGGTTTGGTACCTCAAAATATTTTAGTAGCAAAGTAACATGATACAAAAAATTAACACAGCAGCCATTTTACATGGGTTTCAACATATCCAAAACACAATTTCAGGCAGAGAATCATTGTTTAGTATTAATTTTCATCATGCACCATGGGACCTCACACTGTTGATATTTCAGTGGTCTGGACTTAATGAAATAATATCTGAAAAAAGTTTGAAAATGACACAAGAATTAGGTAGCTAGAATATAATGAAAATGCCAGGTCACTAAGGCATAACAATGTGAACCATCACGTAGGTTAGCCACAAGTTAGCAATGTATCTGTATTAGTATGAGGTCATATATCAAGAATACACACCATAGCTATACAATGGAGATTGTTATCCTGTTGCACTGTAATCAGAGAATTGTCAGGTGCTCTCAAGGGATAATATGTTAAATGCAAATTCTTAAAACAACGCTGTACCCAAAAAGGTGATCCTCACAGATATAGACAGAAGACCATAAAGGGAAAGAAGAAAGGCTGTTACCTCTCTATCTGATGCTGTCTGTTGCTGGAAGGCTATGTTAATTTCTAGCATACACAGATGAGGAAAGCTACCTAAAGATTGCAAAAGGACCAGATAAAAGCCTTGAAATTAATAAATGATGGGAAAACTACAGAGAAAAATTAAAGAAGATTCATCTGTTCATTTACCAATTAAAACATTAGGAAATTATTTGGTTACCACCATGTAAAAGGAATACCCTCAGAGACTGAAAATATGATACAAAAATGAATTTCAGTCCCTGTACAGCAGACAGAAGTATAACAGGACCAGATGGCTGGATATCAAGCCGTAGCTTGACAAATTCAGATAAGAAGTGAGACACAGCTTTTACAGAAATGGTAGTTAAATCCTGATGACTTTTATCAAAAGTACTGATGAATTCTTTGCCACTGCCTATGTTTAAGTGAAGTTCAGATATTTTTCGAAATTCCTATATTCTTAGAGGAAATAACTCAGAGAAGTCTTACGTTATGCAAAAGCCATACTGGCCAGTGATCATCAGCCTTCCAAAGGGACTGTAACTCAAGAATCTATGAATACTTGTAAATTAACCATGAAAAACTAAATGTGCACACAGCCATCATTTCCTGGAGCCAAGGAGCTCAAAATATCCTGCTCCTTACTGGATGGAATTGCACAGTATTTCTGACAAGATAAGATAATACTTTCTTCACCCTTAACCCACCACTTTTTTGGTGAAAAAAGCTGCACAGAGGTAAATGACTTAAAAGGATTTGAATGAGAAATTTATTATACACGCTAAAGCATCCAGATGCCCTGATTTCCAGAGCTATGTATGAACCATAAGTCTAGTTGTCCTCTTTGATCTATAAATTTGCCCATGCCTAAAAGCCCTGTCTCTGTGTAAAAACATCAAAAATTTTGTTACAAAAGACAAAATGAGACCCAAAAGAAAGACAGGTCGGTTCTAAGGTGAGATGGAATACTCAGGGTTGGTCCTGGCTTTAATATGTATCATGATCACATTTTGGTTATAATACAAGTAACTAAACATTTTGGTGGCTTTTGGAAATTATTAGACTTATTGTTTTGCATGTGATAAACTGCTTTACTATTATTCAGTGTGTGATTTGAAAGGCTTTTTCCCAAATACCTTCAGTGTAAGGCCTGCTGTTGCTTGCTAGTGCAAAACCTGCAGGGCCAAGTGCAGAAGTGGCAGACTGCAAGGGTCAAAAACCTGGCTGTGGCTCAGCCAGGGGTATTTACTAGAAGACTGATAAAGCTGAAAAAATTGACAGTTCTAAACCTTATTCACATAGCAAACATGTGAATTTGAATAAGGATTAGAGAAAATTACAGATCAGTGACAATGAAAGGTCAGTGAACAGTGAAGTGTTGTAAGAGTTCTGTTATAACACATAATAGGGAAAAAGATGTAGTAACATATCTGAGAAGATCTGGTTGTGTTTTCTAACCTACTAACATGTGGCTACTTTCATTTTACAATTTGGGAATCATGGTTTACATCTGCTGGAAAACTGAAATCCCCCCATCTTCAGAACATCGGATTTTATCCTTTGAAAAAAAAAAAGATTTTACATTATTGAGACCATTCGCAAGGGAAACATACAACAAAAACAAAAGGAAAACAAACAAACACCAACACATGACAATTATTGTCCTTTCCCCCATGCAAAATAGTAACGATGGATACACGAGGAATTTTTTAGAAACTTGCTACCAGATGACAAAGAAGGCATTTCTGTAGAAAACACACATGCTTTGTTGCCTCGGGTCTGTTACATATTGCAGGAAAATTACACCAACTGGGGATTGAACAGTCTGGTCACATGCAGCCCCACTTGTACTTTCCTGTTGAAGGGGTACACATATGTAAACATAAGTGCCACAGCTCTCATCTTACCTCGCAGCCTCTTCAGTCTCTGCTCCCTCCTCCTCCTCCGCACGATCAGCAGCATCACAAAAAGCAGCAAGACCCCGACCAAGATACAGGAAATGGTCACCAGCATCTTTAGCCCTTCGTTGGTTGCCAGCCCTTCCTCGCTTTGCACAACTGACTTAATGAGTGGAGGGATTGTACCTGGAAACAGTGTCATGATATTAGATGCCTATTAATGAAGACAAAAGATTGAGTTTTCAGGGAATATGGCATGTTATATGCTTCAGCTGCATGCAGAACATTAAGAAGGATTTGTCGTGCTCAGGGTGGATGCTGCGTTTGCATGTGTAATGGCCACGCACAGGTAACCAGTCACACTGGTAACAAGGTGCTGACTGCAGAGACTCACAGATTATCAGAAATCGAGAAGTGCATTCACTGATGAAAGAAAGCCATGCCCATTATACAGTCAAATGCTATGATTAATTTTAAGTCATATTAAACCATTACAAAGCTGTAAGAGATCTCAGAATTACTAGCTATGTTTGTTACTCCTTACTATGGGAAAACAGCACTGCTGCTACATATTCATACCTTCTGCTGGGCTTTTCTTTGTAAGGAACATATTTGACAAAGTTCATTTTGTGCTACATACATCTGATGAATCCTTTGCACAGAAGCTTTCTTATATCACATCTTAGGGGTGCAGCAGTGATATTGATCTGAAATTCAGATGGCCAACCTGATGCTAATTTGCTAAAGAGTGTCTGACATTACACTCATCAGTAAAACAGGAGAGTAACACTGGATAGAAACAATCAAATTTTGAGAGTGAATTGAGGGAAATGAATCTACAAACTACGGGCATTGGCAGGCAGCTCACTTTTTCATTTTGGGACATATTTGCATTTTGAATATAACTAGCTTCCTGGTGATATATAATACTTGAACTTTTCAATTCTTTTTTTCTTTACTTCTAAAGGACGTGAGAAGAATGCAGCACTTGCTTTGGAAGGCTGTTTAGTCATGGAAGACTTCTCACTCATTTCCTGATTACTATTAAACTGCTGAATGCAACCACAAATGAGGCTATAAAATGCAGATTTGTTTGAAGTCGGTAGAAACACGCAAGTATTGTGAACTGTGATGACTTTCAATGGAAGCTATTCAATTTTAACCAGCTACTGAAACATGAAAGTGGCTACTTACTTGCTAAAAGGATAGGAGGTTGAGATAGAAAAACAGACACATCCTTTTTTACATTTTAATTGCTGCATTGAGTGATATAGTTATATCTCATTATGTACCATACAGTATCAGGAAAAAAAAATTGTGATATGATGTAGTACAATGTGATGCCATAACCACAGTGAAAATGTGGAATTCTAAGTCATGTTTTTTCAGAAGAGCTATTTGAGTTGCATATAATGAGAAGAGTAGTCCCCTAAAGGGAGGAAGATAAACAGAAAAGCTACAACCATCCAAACCTATATCAGGTACATTGGAAAATTTATTTTTTGACAATCACATTTTGAATATTTTTCTACTGTTCCATCGCAGTTCTTCTCCATAATTTTTCTTCTTTTTCTAATTTTCCTTTTCTTGGAATAAACACACAGTGAGATTTTTTTATCTTATCTTAACTCAGGTGCAGTATTTGCACTACTCTAAAGGCAAAGAAAATGATTAGATGAAGAAATGGAAAGAACTTCAAGCTCCTGAAGGTAATACTAATAACTGCCTCTAAATCCTCCTAAACCCTTCTGAATACTAAAGGGCCAAATTTTTCTCTGAATCAAGGTCACACAGACCATCGGCTAAGGACTGCTGTGTTCAAGATTACCTAAAATTATGTCTTGCTCTCCTTAATACTTTAAGGAAAATCAAATTAAGAGTGACCTTAATTTCAGTTAAAACTTAAGTGTTTAGGTAAGTGGTTATCATTTTCCATACCTCTTCCTAATAAAGTATAAACCTCATAATGTTATAGACAGGCAGTACAAGCTTAATTTAAAAAACATACGGCAAGTTTATATATCCTTCACATTATGCATTTGTGGCTATTCAGCAATTGCATTAGGAATTACCAAAACTAAACCTGCTACCCATTGAGAAAACACCATTTAAACTTTTGTTGTCATTCTAGGTGTTGGCTATGAGTGGAATAGTCAAAACTTCGCAGAACAAAGTCCCAGACAATTTGGGCGGGGTGGGTTTTTTTCCAGGTCAATTCACCATCATTGTCCTTTATTAGCCTGCTTTACTGACGCTTCATAGAAGTTGTAATTTGAATGTCTCTGACCCCATTTTCCCCCGTGTTTCAGCCCTTCCAGCACCTGCCATTGCACCTTGTGACTTTAGGACTACCAGGTATTTTCTGTGTCCTAACTGGTCCTCAGGGTAGGAAGTCCCCTGGTGGGCTCGAATCAATTAACATAGTTTAGAGCAGCTACCAAGCTGATCTGATATAATGTCAGGGCTACTGAGTAGCTGATCTCTGAGTCAGGAAGCTCCTTTGCTTGTAGTGCTGCACACTACAGCTGCACATTGCTAAAAATAACTCCTTAAGTATTGAGTGCAAATGTTCTGAAAAACAAGGGGCAAGAAGGTCATAAAATCTGTAAGCTGAAAATGGTTAGCTGAAATATCTATGAACGGAAAGCAAAAAGTCGCACGTAGATCTGTCATTAACCTTTTGACCTAATTCACTATGAAGAAATTTAAGGTAAAGGATACTTAGCCATGATATTTCTCAGGGGCTCTATCACAGACAACAATCAGCTACTGCGCTCCAAACAGAATGACTGAAAGACCACATAACTCAAGGATTTCTACAAAGTTTACAAAGGCTTCATCTTAAGACTGCTAAAGCTCCTAGGCTTGTTCTTAGCATTTGGTATCCTAGAACTTTCATAAACACATTATCTAATCTTCAAAGTACTACCCTTGTATCTGTTTTATCCTAAGGGTAGCTGTAACCCCTAGAAGCTGGAAGGGATTAATCTTACATCACAAGACGAATCAATGGTAGAGGTAGGGTCAGCACTTAAAAGTGGAACTGGCCAAGAACCTTCCACTGGCATGCTTTCTGTAAATGAAAAATTCACTCTCTATGAAATAAAAAATTTCTGCATGAAGTATTGATAGACAATATTGGTTTCTAATCAGACACTGCTTTCCAACTCTGAGGCATGTTAAGCCTACACAGCTTACTAAGGAACAAATGAATGGGGAGCTGGGACTCTAGGGACAGCTTTTGCTTTAGAAGCACTGAAATAGTTCTATGAAATCTCTTATGTGGAAACAGACTATCTTGATTTTCAATAATGATCTAATAATAATGTTTATCATTTTCCTTCTGCATCAAATGCAACAAATTCAGAAAAGTTGAAAACTAAAATTTGCTTTTCCATCCATGTTCTCCTCTCTTAAACTTGCAGTCAGTGTTTGAGAACGTATTACCTCTCTAAGGCACACTATAGTCCTGGCAGGGCACGCTTGACAAACACGTCAATGCTGTAAATGAGAAATTTTCTAGCTGACCAGAAACAGTGGCCCAGGAAATTTAATGCTACAAACATTTTTATTGTTTCATTTTCTTACTTTTAAAGATGCCATACAGCAACACACAAAATCAAATGGCATGCAGGTCACAGTACGTGAAACCAGGCTAAGTATCATCACCTAACCAAAAAGCAGAGCCTGACAACATTTCAAACTAGTTCATCGCAAGAATACACTTGATTTCACTGCTCTCAGTGGGAATTTCAGGCTCTGGACCTGCATTTTCATATAATCTTATTTTCAGGTATGCCTTAAGACTGTTTGCCCCGGTCATATATATGAATCAATAACTGTGGATAAATAATAATCAATAACTGTGTAAAAAACGATCACTGAAAGTTGGATGCTGCCTGTAGAAAGATATTGGAAAGAAAAGAGAATAAGCTATGTAAAGTGGCAAGAAATTAACTCATAATACTTGAAACAGTTATTGGCAACATTTATACGGCTCAGTAAAACAGGTCCTAAGTCTACCCAGCAAGACCTAACAGCATTTGTATAATAACTGCTTGGATCTTGGTTTCCTGTGGGCCTCTAAAGTGCTGAGACAAAATCTTTCTCTTAATTTTTTTAGACTCTCCAAAATAACATGAGGACTGTGTGGCAGCTTACCAAAATGATATTTCCACAGAAAAACATGAAAGGATGTGCTATTTGCAAAAGGGTGAGCCATGAGGGCACGTGCCATTAATTATCTGCAAGAACTGCTGAGTACGTAGCGCAAAAACTGGAAGAGCATTAGAGGATGTGGAAGATGCTGAGGTTTAAACCCTGCTTGATTCATATCCCACACTTCTTACTGGGAATGGACCCTGTTTCTTGCTCTTCACTGAGCCATACAAGGGTATTGTCTTGGAGAGTGCTGGTTTCTGTAGCACAAAACCATGGCAGGGAAATGAATTACCAACACAGAGTTATGAACAATTAGCAAATTGGTGCTGTCGCTGGACAATTACCTGTTTGAACCTGCTCACTAATCCTGTTGTTTAATTTACAGTACAGATGTTGCCAAGTGGTTGCACAATACAGCACAATAACCCTGGCAACACAACAACATTTTATGCTGGATGTCTCCAGAAAAACTCTGGCAATTCACGCTAGAGTAATTCAAGAAATTGCCATCTGGAGCCATCTGTACCGCCTTTTTGCCAGAAATACAGCCATTTCCCACTATAAAGCCAGCAGAAGCGCACAGGTGCCACCACCACTTTCAATAAATGTGCCAGGATATGAGCTGGAGTGACCGACAAATTGGCATGTTTGCTCTTGCCCTCTTGTTCTGGCTTTTGCAGGGTGGGCACTAACCCCTGGCAGAAGGACAAGATGCAACAATTCCTTCATCCCCTGTGCCCTGCTGCTAGGCATGACAGAGCCATCTGTCACGGCCATTAGTTTCACTCTCCCCTGTCTGTAAGTAGGGATAATAGCTTTGTCATTGCTTTGCCCTTGGAGGATGTTGTCCGGAGGCTTTCCTGGACGACAGGCTAGTGAGCTGCTCCGTTGTGTCCCATAATGGGTTTTGAGTTGTGTCACAAGGACATTGCATGGCATAGTAATGAGTCCAGTCAGTGCAGCAAGTGGCTGCAGGAACCAACTGTATGGGAGACAAAAATTTCATGGAAGCAATGCGTGACATACTAGCAAGTTGCTTCTGTGACCACTGGAACTAATGACACCTAGTGTCCTATCGTTACATGTCTCATGGCTGATTGACTTTGGTCTGGAGCTTTTCCTCAGTGAGGACAAATAAACAACTCTTCTGCTGGCAGCCTATTGTCATGAAATCAGCAGGCATTTTATGTCTTTGAGACTGTTACCCTTCTGTCAGCATGGCTAGCAGATTCAAAAAGGGTTTTATGGGGGAGAAAAAGAAAGACAAGCAAAAAAATCACCCAAGAAACTAGAGTAAAAACAGTACCTCAGACATATAAATAAAAAGATATACTTACTGCCATCATAATTGAGTGTTGCAAATTTGGCTTGTTTCTCTGCACAGCCAGCACTGTTGCACACTCTCATTTGCAGTTCGTACCAGGTTGCCTCCTGCAGGTCATACAGTATGTAGGACTTTGACAGGGATGTCCGCTGAGCGGTTGTCCAGACTGTTGTCCCAAATGGCCGGTACTCCAGGGTGAAGGAGGTGATGGGGCAGCCACCGTCATTCCAGCCTATCAGGTTCAGCCTCACTCTTGTGGTGTTGATACTAGCAAAGAGCTCTTGTTCCTTTGAAAACTGTGGCTCTAGAAGCAATGATATAGTTCAAGTGAAATGCTTAAGTGTTACAGATACAGGACTCTCAAAAATGTAAAATTAAGAGAATAATTTCTAGGACGGTCTAAACATCATCTTAAACTTTGCATCTATATATTCAACTTCTTTTCCCCTCCCTTCTTAAACATTTTTTCATACTTTGTGCCAGACTTACAAGCCTATATTTTCAAATCCATACGTGAAAAAAATACTCATACATCTCTGCATAGGCCTGACTTGATGGTTTGCATGGACTAGCATGACCCAGCTTGTAAATCTAGTGCAGACACTTCATATCAGTAAAAGCCCCTGCTCACTGCTAAGCAAAAAAGAAAGGGTTCAGAACACTATGTAGAAATATTATAAAAGACATATACACCTGGAGATTGTCCACTGGTGCTCTAGTCTTCTTTTGAAGTGGAATTGAACGCTTGTTTTTTTGAGATTACAGAGTCTTTCAATTGCATAAAATTACAATTTTGAAGAACTTGCCAGTAAATTTTTTTAAAATATTAATATGTTGACTTTGCACATGATACATTTGAAAATAATATATACTTTGAATTTTGTATTTCTGAGTTAAGATGTTTCCATTCAGAAAGGGGTTGACATTTCTATTTACTTGTCCTGATTTGGGATCAAATGTTGGTTTCTGTTGACACAGACATTAAAGTGTTTTTTGACAGTTCTACATAATACAGGAGTAATGACAGTAAAAATGGCACTTTAGACTTGAAATAATGAGAGTAGGTGGACAAGACAGGTCATCAACAAATGTTTTTTATATTAAATACTGCGGTAGTGTACTTAAAAGTATTGCTAATCGCTTACCAAACCCAGTATTTTTACTATAGGAAGTTACACCTAACATGATGAAAATTATCTATAATGTGCTATTTTATTCTATATAGCAGATATCTATATATCTATATTAAATAGCACATATAAATGCTATATAATAAAGCATAACTTATCCAGTGCGGGTCTTTTTGCTGTTCTTGTGCTTCGATGAGATGTACTGAAATGTACTCTCTTTTCTAAATTCCACAGAATCTAAACAAAAGCAGTGATTCCTGCCATGTGTTATGAACTATTTCAATTGGCTCTCTTCATAGCTTTGGACAGAAATGCTTCTGGAGCTCTTACATGACTGAGAATGATCTCAGCTTTCTAAATCACACTGCACCTGATTCACTCTGTAAATGTAACACAGGTAGTTTCCAGGCATATATATATCAAGTCCCAGAGAAACTCAAGAGGTTGGGAGATCTGCTTTCTCATGATCCATTTAGATGTTATTTGAAGAACATGCAAACCTTACATTTATGCAATGAAAATGAGAGCACTCAACTTCTACTTCTTTAAATGACCCTTTCTTTAAGGTCAGCAGACCTTCTCCCTGGCTACCGATAATCTCAGCATGTATGAAGCCGATCTGCAGTCTCCCTTGGGCTTCAGTCATACTATTCATATTTACTGCATACAAGGTCTTCCCTATGCCATTGAGTGTCAAATGAAACGTCCACCTTGCTGTGATACTTGGGAGATCTGCAACAGCACAGGTGTGATGAAGAGCATAGAGAATGGCAGACATACTTATCAGAGTAAACTATCTTTGCTATGAAAATGCTCCCAAATGAGAGTATTTCTTACAACCAGTGAAGAGATGCAAGACGAGGAGATCTTCAGATCATTATGCAAACTTACTGCACTTTGTTGACTTAGAGGTAAACCTCTCTAAATTGCATTTTAAGCGGATCTGTTGCCAAATTTCCTCATAATTCTGACACATATTTGCAATGTGGAACTATCCTCAGCAGCCAGGACAAAGGAACACATGGCTGAGTTAGCAGAATTCCACTAATTTTGGCTGGTTTGACCTGCAGAGCTTTATGCAAACTTTTCCTTGGTTTCTAATATCCTGTTCGAAAGGATGCTACTTGCATGGCTCCTGCAGTACCAACTTGGAGCAGAAATAAGACATTGGCTTTATTTCCTCCACACATAAATATACTACCCATCTTCCTCTAACATCCACACAAATAAACCCCTGAATTTTTACAAGAAAAGAAGAAACAATTTCCTTATGGCAATAGCAGTAGTTGAAATTGCTATAGTCTATGACAGTGGAGACACTCCCTTCCCAATTATCTACCAACCCATCTTAGAAAAAAATTATTAGAGAAATAAGGATAGAATATCAGCCAGTATGGCTTCAAATCCCGCAGTGACAGCCTCTTCTGACACAGCATGGAGACATCTGGAAATGTTTCCAAAGCCAATAATATTAAAAATATCCAAGTCTGTCTCCTCATCAAACCAAGATCTACAGCAGAATGCAAGAGCTTTAGGTGAGCAAAGGGGATGGAAATCAACATACCTTTTCCAAGCGTTTTGGCCTCAATAATCTCGCTGATGCGTCCTGGCCCCACTCCATTCTGAGCAGTTAAAGTAAACTTGTACCAAGTACCACATTTCAGTGTTTCTAAACGGTAGGACCTCTCACTAGGGCTAATGGGAAAACTACCCCACTGCTCACTGTTATCTTCTGAGTACTGCAAAATATAACCTGGAGGAAAAGCACAGATGGCAACGATAAGCCAGACACAAACCACAAATTCTGCAGGTAATATGACAAGTCATTTTAAAGACCTAATAAAACTAGAAAAATCCTGTGCACAGGGAGACATGCAGCTCTCCCCTGACTAAAAGATACTGGGCAATACAGTTTGCCTATCCTTACAACACCTTAAATACCATTTTTATGATCATTTCAAAGGGAAAAGAAAGGGATAGACATTCCTAAATACCCTCCAATCAGCAACAAAGACCAGATGATGAACCTGGACACTCAAAAAATGAATGGTTAGCAATTACATGTCTCGAAAACCAGAGAGAGTAACTGTCATAGCTGAAGGTATGCTGGAAGAAAGTGATTAAATCTGTGATTAAGACCACCACAAAAAGAAACTTCAATTTACTGAAAGCTGTTATCACAATGATAGTGCACATTAAGCGCTGACAGCAATACAGATTGCTTTGTTTTTCTTTTTTTTTTTTTGTAGCCAGTCATAATTATATACTAATCCTATCAACATATGATAATTTACTAAGAAGCTGCAATTAACCTGAATTATATTACCTCGGATAGAACTGCCACCATTGTCTCCAGGTATCCAGGAAAGAGTGATAGAAGAAGATGTAGTTTTGGACACAGTGAGTCTTGGCTGGTCTGGTGGAACTAGATGGGAAATAGTTAAAAATAGAAAATAGATTCAAATTATTAGATGTGATCTTAATCCCTTCTAACAGCCACTTATCAAATCACTGTTTTGAGTTGCAAAAAATGCAAATTATTTCTGTCAAAGTGTCTGTTTAGCTGACATCCTTGGTTAAGACAAGAGCAGACAAGCTCTCAATTTTTATATTTAGTTTTCTACACAACTGTGTCTTTCAGTTCTTAACCCTTGCTTTATTCTGAAGTTTTGTATCTGTCCTGTCAGACCTAAATGGCATATGAGCCACCCAACCATTATTTTTCATTATTTTCCATATCTGTTTTAGGGAGAAGCTGAATTTTTAGTGTTGGAAAACAGGTGTCCAATTGCAAATGATGACCCACTCATGCATGTGCTTGCAGGCTGTTATCGCAAAAGTAAAAAAAAAACCCAAAAAGTGCATAACAAGAGTTTCTGCCAGTGTAACTGTGAGTGCTAACTAGGTAGCATAGGTAGAACAGTGATCGGAGGCAGATACATACTTCTTCCAGATCACACCATCTATTCACTGAAGCTGTTGGTATAAAGAAGTCACAACTCTATCAGCAAAGCTTGAACAAACCTGGAAACAGTTCAGTCCTGCTGCTCCCCATAATCATTATGGTTGTGTCTAAACTGTGGGACATAAGAACCGCATGGGCACCGGGACCAGCTCCTGACAGAGCACAGGAAAAAGACAGAGGTCTCATCTCCCATCCTTGCCCAGCGTCCTGTTTCCTTTGGAGGAAAATCCAGCATGAAAGGGCAGAGAAGAAGCTGTGCTATATCCCAACAAGTCACCCAGGGTAAGGAGAACTGGGACTGGGAATTTGGACAGGGAATTGGGACTGGAAACAGGACCAGGAACTGGGACAGTTTAGGCTCAGCTTAAGTAACCCCAAATTACACCAGTGTATAGTGTCTGGGTTTCCAGAGCTCAATGGTCAGGGGCAGAAAGTGGCAAAGTAGGCAGCTTGCTTTTCCCCTTGACAAATCTGTCCTGAGCCAACACGGTCATATGTTAGTTATAGTCTGGAGAGCTCATCTTTGACTTCTGCCTGAACAATTTAGCTAGTCCTGCTGTATAAGTGAGGTAACCAGAACCATGGCACAAAACCAGTAAGGCCGCGGAGGATAGTGTTTTCTAAAATAGAGAGGAATGGCAGCTGAAACTTCAAAGATCTAGTCTAATATTTGTTAGAGCCCTGAAGGGTACATATGTACTAACACTTCACCCAAGTGTTTTACATCTGCAGTTGTGAGTTCAGAAATTGAAAGGGGGGAAAAGGGAGTTCCTGTTTCAAATCCTTTGCACTGCTCTGGTCACGCACAGCAGCACTGTGTCTGGCTCGTTTTACAGATTCTTTTCTCAACAAGTGTTACTAGAGGTCTCCAAGCTCCTCAGAAACATAGACAAACTTGAGCTTTGCTGCCTCAAGAACAAGCAGTGAGGCACAGGTAGCGTCTGTCATGGGAAGGGATGCGAGAAGCAGCGGCAAAGCTGGGATGGAAAGCCAGGGAGGAGAGACGACAGGGCAGTCACCTCCTCTGGTCACTGCCACTGAAGTGTGGGATGGAGGTGGTAGTGTCGGTGACCGCTGCTGGCAGGAGCTGCCATTTCCCTGACGTAGTTACTTGCTTGACAAACACCAGCCCATAAGCAAGACAGGACAGAAGTCACAAATGCTCTGCTGTGTCCAGCAGTTTGCTGCCAGAGGACATTGCCTGCTTTAAAGCCCGCATTTAAGGGGTGGCTCTACCTGCAGAGTGAAACTCCAGGACAAGCTCCCTGCTGCAGTTCATGTTCAAGTCATCAGACTGCAAAATAATGAGTGCTGATATGAAGTGGAGGCTGCTGGTTTACAGCTATGGACCAGTTCAAAGAGAGGTTGATTTTACTGCCCTCACAGGGCTAAGCAGTGCTGAAGAAAACAAAAAAGACAGCTTACATGCTAAAGGAAAATTCCCTATGTGAGATGGATTTGTTCCGCTATTCTCACTGACCTGGCTGATTCCATGGAGAGAGACTGCACACACTATACTGTGAAAGATTTACTGTAAAACCTTTCATCACAGCTTCGCCCTACCTACAGAAGCTGGTGGTCCCATATATTAAATGCCAGTCTTTCTCTGTCCCTCAGGGAAGTAATTTTGATTTGCTTTTAGTTACAGCAAGGATATGCAATTACAAAAGTACTTAGTGAAATATAAATATAAGGTTTCCATTTGATAGTGTTTTCTCTCCCTACTTCCTGTTGTGGTGATGCTTCAGACATTGCAGAAGAGCATCTTTAGGCTCTGTTGGATTGTAGGTAAGTTAATTTACACTATGGCAATTGTTTCAAGGCTTAGTGGAATGTTTTATGCAGAGGGAGTTGGACTGCATTTGAAACAATCTCTTTCTGCGTTCTTGTGTGTTTGCCCTAGAAGTTTAGGTTGTGTATCAAGGGACAGGAGACTGGCCACAGCATGGCCCATATTCCCAACTCAGTTATTTGCTTCCCTCTGGTACAACAGTCTGCAGTCAGTTGAATCACTCTTACGATCTACTTTAGTGTAAGCGAGCAAGGAAATCTGCATAGTGAATTCTTGGTGTGTGAATACACATGCTCTGCTTCGTGTTACTGTTAATGTGTATTCTTGTATTGTCATTGCTTTTATACATATCAAGACCATAATGGATACATTACATACATTTCAACATCCATATAAAAAGCAGCTGGTAGTATGCGCTAGCTGAAGGTGTACTGGTGTTTCTTTTTAATGGCTTCCTCATATTTATCATCAATAAAATTCTGCTCTTGCATAATGAAGTTTTTGTCCAAGGTCTCAGTACAGAGGCAAATTTCTGTTGATAGCTTTTCAGAAGCTAAAGTAAAGGCCTTCAGCTCTTTCTGAATTTTGGAAGATTTAAGTGGTACATGTAATATTTGTAAGGAGAAGGCATAAGCTGATATTTTCTGTGTGAAGGACTAGAAGATGCAAACACTCCATTCTCAGTCCTACAAAATCTTACACAGAGACTTAACTGCAAGTGTGCAAATCATTCCATCAAAAGAAAAACATTTGCTATATCATGAAATGTTGATGGCTGAGTCAGAATGACCTGCATAATATTTATTTATTAATTTGGAAGAATGAAATTTTTATTAATACACATTAATACTAATATTTTACCTACACCTGCAAACAGACATACCTATGCATTAGCAGCACATAGCAGTTAATAGCTGTGATAACAATTATGAGATAGATCCAATAGTCTTACCTTGTACCTGCAAATTCAGAATTATTTCATCTGATCCCCAGTTGTTACTGGCCACGCAACTGTAGTATCCAGAGTCTTCTGCTTTCACAGTACGGATGACAAAGCTGCCATTGCTAAAGATGCTTCTTCGCCCATCAATCATCACTAGACTGGGTGTCCCGTTACTACCTCACAGGAAACAAAGTGCATACATTAAAGAAGTTACAATCAAAATTACTTAGAATTGGATTTTTTTTTGAAGCAACTAAGAATGGAAAGAAAGAAAAAAAGGAGGGGGGGTGTCTTCTGTAATGAAGGCAGCAAAGGACTATTTTCTGTTGGGAAACACACACCATTTGCTTAAAGAACGTATGTATCCTGGCCCCAATTTGAGTGAAAATGGAAATCCACTCCTTCCCTAACTATCTGATATTTCATAAAAGCTCCAAAATAAGAGAAAAAGGCAGTTCCTGGCTACAAAGTTCGTCCTTATAAAATAAGGGCTGTTTGTATCAATGCACAAGATGGTTTCATAGCAATGCAGTATCACTGTTTGGATGAAAATTATTGTCCACGTGTGCTTCCAAGTGACTCTGTCAAACTGTGAAAAGATCAAAACAGAATAACAGAAGGCAAGATATGTGCAAGACATGTACAATGCACTCCACAGCATGATTCAATGCATCAGACATTTTGCTTTCTCAGACTAAAAACTATTTGGTGTGCCTGAAGTTAAAACAGAAAAGACTCCTAGGTTTTATATTTTTAATGTTTACCTCTACCCATTCTTCATAACTCTTTCTCCCTCTTGATACTTTCTAATCACCACAGCCAATTAGTTTTAGTTCAAGGAATTTCTGAACCACTTGTCTACCATTAGTGTGTGCAGTCCCTGCAAACATTCTCCTTCCTGACACAGGCATCCGGATCACCCATATTGCAGCCCTCAGGATTTTAAGCAAATGAGCTTTATTTGAGCTATACATTTAGTTGCTGGTTACCTATCCTTCATCCATTTGACTGTCGGAGCTGGGTCTCCCACGGCTTTGCAAGGAAGGACAATGTCCTTCATCCAGGGAGTTGTCACTGTGCCGCTGAATGTCAAAATCCTGGCAGGAGCTGAGTAAAAGAGAACATGAAAGACTGAAATTAGGTGTTCATTCATACAGCCCTTGGAAGGGAAAAATACATCCAGAATTAAATGTGGAAAACTAAAACCAATCTGTTTCCAGCTGTGCTTTTAGGAAACTAATTCCTTTTAACTCATAATATCAGCTATTTATTCAAGCACAAATATTATAGTTTTAGTATTGGAAGACAAATAACTAAAAGAAAGATAGATGGAGGACTGGAAGAGTCCCTGTAGAGAAAAAGAGCGAAATCAGTTATTGATCATCTTTACTGATTTTCATACGTGTCATACTAGAAATTATGGATGAAAATTATGTCCAAGGGATGTTTCTCTCCAAGTTTCCAGCAGGAAGTGCCCACAGTAGACAGGTATCTTACAAAAGTTAAATTATTGATACATCACTGTTACAACATCTATGGTATTAAGCAAAACAAACCTTCATGTATATATGTGTTAGTACATTGCAAAGTCTATGTGAAGTCCACAAATATGAACAAACTCTTAAGTCAATTTAATCTGTGTCAGCTCTCATACCACCCAAATATATCAACAGAAATATCAGTCCTGCAGTTTCAGTTTATAATATATAGGAACACTAGAGTTGTGTTAGAGCTTCATTGTACATTACTATTCAAGAACTAACCTTGATAGAAATAGATTTGTTGTTGGCCTCTAAATACACATTTCAAAGGCATATACTGAATAAGGACACATGAAATACTGTATTTTTAATCCTGATCTATTTCAGTCATGCACTCTGGTCAGAATTTATACTTAATAATCCATTTTGCACCAATTAGAAAAACATGAAAATGAAAGCCAGCATCGAATATAACTGGGACATTTCATCTCAAAAAAAAAAAAAATCACACATAAAATAACAGGCCTTGAAGAGTTCAGGGAAATTACTTGAGTAGGCTGCAGTGGGACTTAAGATATTCATTAAAAGATTTCATAGGTTATATGATCAGTTTGGATTGTGCTGCCTATGTTCTCTTCAAGCATTGTTGAAAACTAAGCTTCTTGAGAGATTTTTCTCCAGTGAAAATTTTAACTGAAAACACAAGTAGCAGCTGTTTAAAGATTTAGGATAACAGACAAAGTCAAGGTTAGGTAATGGGACAACATTACTTTCCTAACAGCCAAGCATCGACATGTCCCATGCTGGCTAAACAGCAGCTGAAGACCCCTGGATCTCTCCTTCTGGCAGCTCCGACAGTGAGCCCCAGCAGGACCAGCGCTGCAGTGTGCTCTGCCCTGAGAAGGTGGTACACCAGAATGATGCAAAGACACTGGTCAGTCAGTAAGTCTCATAATACAGCTGTTTGCCACTCTGGCATTCCTAAGGCCGTATCTTCTAGAAAAGATTTACACAGACCTATTCTGCCACAAGCTGTGGGCTAATTAACAAAGCTGAACTGAAACAGAAAAATGCTTAGTCTACCCAGACACATGGTGTGAAATGCTGACTCCACTGAAATTCGTTTTAGAAGGCTTATTTGTCTTCAGTGGTCCAAGTTTTCATTGCAGAGGTGCCTAGTGATACTCATGCCATCTTTAAAAAGCAGCAGGAGATGCTGTCAATGGTATCTACAAAACACATCTGTAAGCACCTGGGCTGTTCCTAGTAGCTGCAGTGCATTCTGAGCAATGGTGGTTAGAAACTTGAATTCTTCTTCCATGCAAAATTCCCTCAGTAACATGAAGCCTGAAAACTCATTTTAAATGAACTATTAATCCTTTTTTCCCTGGCTTTCCCACATCTGCAGTGTTTCTTGAAATATCCAGCTATTTCCAACTGCTGCCAGTTACTTTAGGACAAAGCATATGTAATGCGGGAATCCTGATGAAGCCTTCAGCATGACATGGCACCACTGCTAGCAAACTTTCTGTGATATCCCTTTATTTTTAACAGTTATTTCAATGTGAATTCTTCCTTAAGTCATAGGTTGGATATCAGATCTCCATAGAGCATTTACATTGTAGCTCCTGGTTTTCAATATCTCATTTTACAGTGATGTGTGTAAGTAACATAAACCTCACAGAAGTCTAAGCCAGTGGTAAGGTCATGGATCATAACTCAGAAGTGCACATTACAAAAGCATACCGCACTATTTCTGTGAAAGTACCCACAGCTTTCTATGGATTGTCTTATTCCTTTCATGTACTGAGTGCTTTTAAAAGAGATGGTAAAACAGCATTGAAGTTCTTAACTCCAATTTTCTTTACAGCTTAACTTCCAATAATGTTCTGAGACTGCTAAAAGGTACACAAACAAAAGAAAACTAGAAACAAAATAAATGTCTACTGAAAATTCATCTGAAGGCAATAGGTTTGAAATGCTAGCAGGCATTCATGAGGTTAAAATACCCTGAATCTCACAGACGTCTCCCTTATGAACCTAAGGAGCTTTACACAGCATGTGGGCAACTCAGCTGCAGGGTTTACCTCTTTGTTATGGAAGCTGCCCACTTGCCTAGCCAAAAGTTAGATGGCATAGTCCTAGATTAGCACCATGTCTGTTCCTATTTTTTGCAAATTACCCAATCATTGAAGATAAAGAGGTGCCTTCACAGAAGAGTGCACTCTTATGCTAATGCGGTTTTCTGCATGTTTATTTGTTTAAATTATGAATCCTATTACCTACACTTACTGCCATAGAATAAGAAACAGGCAGAAATTCTTTGCAAGAGGCTGCAACACTTTTTTTTTTTTTTTCTCTAGAGGACACAACTGAATTTTAAAAGCAAACTGTATAGGGAAACTGAACAAGAGCTAAGACAGTTCACTGCAGCTCAGCTTAATCCATATACAAAAGCCATCAGTGAATATCCTGGGTCAGGAGTTTCTTTCATTGGCTTTCTCACAGAATAATGTCCTGTGTATTCCAGTATGATGAACCATTAAAGAAACAGACCGATGTGGTGTGTGTACTACCATGTGAGCCCCCCAAGTTGTTTAAAAACATTAAAGACACAAAACAACATAGACTAGGAGGCAAATCTGTTCAACATCAATGCTCAGGTCTACAGGAACAGGGGAAACTCAACATTAAAGTCAGAGAGTTCTTCCCAGAGGATCAGATTACCATGGGTCTAGATCTGTTTTCATCATGTTGCTGGCAAATGCCATTCTCCACCAGTCATGCTCTGGAAGTAAGAGGAACAAGGTGCATGCAGGGTTTTCTGTCTTTTAGATATATTTGATAGGCTAAACCCACAGCTTTCAAGTCAGCAATGAAGCATAATTTGAGGGGCAGAGGTGCAGCCTGCTTACATGGAGACTGAACTTTCATTGCCACAATTATTTTCTGTTTGTTGGGTTTTTTTGCTTATTTTTGTCAGTTAAATACAGAGAGTAACAATCTGTTCTGAGAAATCGAGACACTAAAGAAAGAAATGTTAATTTGAATTAAACTTTCATTTCACATCAGACCCCTACCTAGACACTCTCATTGTTCTCAAAGGGGTTCTTAAAGAGATTATAATTAAGTTGACACAATTCAATCCAAAGTTAACTCTCATTAGCTGTCATGATGATATCATTACTTGGACAGTTACTGTGAAATAAGTGGAGAAAAAAAGGAAGAAAACAACTTCACAATAATGGCCTGTAGTGTGTTTTTGGCTATAACTCCTTCTAACCCTGTGATGTGTTACCTGTTTCAGATGTACTGGGGAGTGAGAAAGGTCTTCAAGGCTATTAGCTTTGCCCATCATTCTTTGTTGTGCATCCACTGCCCTTATCACTGACCACCACTTTCTCCCAGCTCTCTAAAAGGCATAGTGATGCATTCAAACAGGAAATTTTGTACGTGATACAATAATTTCTAACCTGTCTATATCCAAAGTTCATAAAATTGCTATCTGCCAGTATTCCTAGGGTCCATCACAACCTCCACAAATGGATTACTCAGCACTTTTTCAGTCCTAAGTGCATGTAAGACAGGCTTGTCCTGAGCATCATCTAATGCAGACTTTATACTGGAGTACCACTACTATCTCTAACATTGACTGGATGCCTTCTACCATTCTTCAAAATAAAGCCTTGTTCACACTGACTTGTCTACACTGAAGTAATTTATTTTTCCTTAAAATCCCCTTGTCTTTTCATACAAGCTATTTTTAAGTTCATTTATTTGTCATCATGAATCGTGTTAAATAAACTTTGAAGGAATAGAATCAATTCCAGTTTCTAGTAAGCTTGTTCAGTTTAAGTACATGTAGGTCAATTTGTAACTTCTCTGTTTTTGGCAAACTGAGGGAAATCGCACACTACATTTCCTCATAACTAGAGGTTAGGAAACTTGGTACCTCCAAACTACATTGTTTTGCGTTCATCTTGTCTGAACGCTTCCCTCTTTTTTTAAATGCATAGGACATGGAGAAAGAGAACTTCTAGTGGATTACGTGTAGGGGTCCCTGCACACTCACGGGTTTGCCTGTATCCTAAATATATTAGTATTGCACCATGTTGTTGTCTAATTGGTTTTATTCTTATCTGAGCCTCTATTTTTATGCCCATTTTTGTTTCCCTTTTTTGTTTTCATCACCACACATTCATTACACACAGGTAACAGCTAGCCTAAATGGAGAAGGACACTGAAACCTTTTCCCTGTTTCCCTGAGGTGCTTCTTCATGAACTTCCTTCACAGATGTCCTTTACAGGCCTCATCCACTTTTTAAGTTCTCAACTTGGTGTCACCAATGTTCATAATGCAGTATACAGTTATTCTACAAGAAATTAATCAATGGAAAAGCTCCAGATTTTTCAGATCCTTCAGACTTTTCACAGCCTTTCAGACATCCTTCAGGTCACTCCATTAACACTGTGTAGCTACTATGAGAAAGGATCATCTGAAAGACTACAAAAAATGCCAGAAAGAAGCAGAAAGTGAAGGTGACTCTTCTAGTTGACAGGAAAAAAACCCTAAGCAATGGCATGGGGAGCAAGCATTTTCCTGCTTGTTCCGACTTAGGCCTCTCTACCTTGCTAGACTCTCCTTGTATTTACACTGATAAATCCTGCATTGTGATCTACAGTAGTAACATAGTAGTTACTATAGGCTTCTCCCAGCAATGTTGAAAAACATCCATTTCGTGATAAAAACTTTAGCCTAGAGAAGGGGCAAAGAAAAGACATGAAAGTTCCCATCACAAGCCTGAGGAACCCTGTCTGCAACTCCTACGCATTGGGAAGTTATGTCATGTGTTGAAATAGTACCCTCCAAACACCATCACTGCCATCCATGATAATAGCTCTGATAGTTAATTTTCCATCAACAGACTGGTTATCTACCACCTAGATAGGTAGGAATGGCAAGCTTCCCATCCACGCAGAAAGTGCTTTCATGTTGGTGGCATTTGGCTGAAGTCCTGCAAGGCCTTTTTAGAAAGTATCTGTCATCAGCACTAGACACCTTATTTTACAATACTACATCATTAGCCACATGACTGAAGAACTAGCAGACTTGTAAAACTGTAAAGTCATTTAAATGCATCTAACTTTGCAACCCTAGGGACCTGTGCAATGAACTGCTCATACTGGCACATGCTGTGATATTACCAATTTGAGTGGGGGGAAAAAAAATCAGTCTGAAGACCCCATGCAGAGATTGAGTACTGATGGGATTCTTTGCTGTCTGAAATGTTAGGTCTCTATTTGCAAGCTAAGGTGCTATAGCATTGTAAGCATCACATCTCACAGTACAGGTAAGGCAGAATTCATGGGCCCAAGCAATATCTTTTAATAGAACAACTAATACAGCTGGGAAAAAAAAGTGCAAGATTTGAGGCACATTATCCCTTCTTCACATCTGAAATAGAAGCAGCAAACTTCAAAGCTAATGTAAGTTGAGAAGAATTGTTCAGAGTTTAGATATGTTAATCAGACCATTTTATACAGAAGATAGTACTTGTGGAGTACACAAGAGATATTAGTAAGGAGAGGAATGATAAAGAAGTTATCTTTTATGCCAAGAAAAAAAAAGACACATACAGAAGGGGAGGGGGGATCATCTGCAAACCCTCTGTACCCAACAAAAGAAGATAAAAATTGCTCCAAAAAGCAATTTATTTCCTTCTAAAGTAGGTGGGATGAATTACCCCCTAGAGGAGCATGTCATTCTCTCTCTGCTGACTACAGCAAAAGCTTGGGCAATTAGCTGAGAGTTGTCACCTAACTTTTGGAGAGAACTGAAGTTACTCCTGACAAATCCCACTCTCAGTAAGCAATGAGGCATAAAGAAGCCATGTGCCAATTATAACCGTAATTAGCATTGTAAAGTTCTGGATTGCTTTAAAAAGCACTGTCACCATACCTTTAGCTAGCGGTTCCACAGTGATAATCTCACTGCTGTTGCCTCTTCCTGCAGCAGTCACTGCTACCACCCAGACACTGTACTGGCGATTCCGGCTCAGGTTGGGGATTCTGTAGGAAAATGAGTCGGGAGAGGCTTCAAACTCGCTGATTACCTGTGGTGGGAGAGACAAATGTTTCCAGACTAAAATAAACAGTATTTGGAGAAAGTCTGCTAAGCTGAGTGCTACAAAGCCTGTTACTTCAGGGTACTTTGAATGAGTATCAATTGCTCCAAACAGATGGCAGATGGCAATAAATAGAGCAGACAAAATAACTTGTTGCAACGAATTTATATTCAGTGAATCTGGGCCTATATCTTCTTTACAAATTGTTTTTATTCAGACTAGGACTTTCGCGTGTCTCTTTATTATTACAAGGTTGGATGAACAATTTAAGTGAACATATTTGACAGATATTTACCACCAATAGTTCTGAGAAACCAGTTTTGTCTTACATAGAACTTTCCCAACAGAGGATTCAGTCCTGCGCCTGCTGTGAAATCTGGAATTTATTACTCAAGATATGTCTTTGGTCACCTAGAACTGTTGTGCTGGTGTTCCTTATCCCTGGGTTTGGTGGCTTATTCCTTCAGTAATGGAGTGAATCAAGAAATAAAACTGTATTCTGTAATAGACTGTTCAAACTTCCCCTGAGTCTAGTTTTGTTTAATCACAAAATCACTTCTATTCAAAGATTCCCAGCAGAAGGTGATCTCAGATATTCAGCTGCGTTGGCAAGGAAGGACAAGGGCTGGAAGAAATGCCAGTTCAGTCTATTCTTGCACTGTCACTCAAGTGCCTCCACTGTGGGCTGCAGCGAAGCCAACTGGCTGCTATGCAGTGCTTGCTTATCGGTGAGACGTTCTGCAGCCTGCTTGAAGTGACCTGTGCCAGGAAAGATGTGGAAGAATATATAGATTCCTCCAGGGAACGTGGGCTTGGTGCACCTCAGCTCATCCTCCACAGGAAGCTCGACTCCTTGATGGAGGAGAAGAGAAACCTCGTCAGCCCTGAACAATATTACATTGCTCAATATAGGCAGCTTTATTTCTGACATGGGCTTTGTGATTCTTGTATGTAAAAATAAAGAAGTAATGAACCATTAGAATGAATAATACTCATTTCCCAGTGCAATACTGAGCATGGTAATGGCTAACTAACACTAGGCTAAAAATAATTAGAACGTTAATGACATAGAAAAGAAGATTTTACTAGGAATCGGCATTAAAAATAATGCATCAGTGTAACCTAAACTGGATTCAGACTGACAGAAAGTGTGCAAGAAATCTCTTTGATATACAAATACTTGCTCCTGGTAAAGGCCAATTTCATCTGATTAGCATTTCAAAAGGTACGTTGACCTGAAAGCATTGGAATATGTAGTCCTTCAAAGTGAATTCCAAATAAATATGGGAAGTTTCTGAGATATCATTAAACATCTCTCCAGTGTGAACTGGTAGCCAGTTTCAGCTCCTGAATGGGTCACTGCATTTCTTTATTCTTGAGCTGGCAACACCTATAGCCAGGGGAAGAGGGAAGTTCATTTTTTCTCAGTTTTGAAATCTAGAGTGAAGACATTTGTATCTGAGCCAGTCACCTTGACTCCCTTCAGAGACCATGCAGAGAAAAGGTAACTTCTAAGGCAAGGTTCTTCTGGCCTATTTGAGACACATACATTGCAGTGGGATGAATCATGCTCTTGACATACCTGTGTTTCCCAACCAAGTGTCCATACAACTGGTCCATGTATAGTAGTCTGTGCTGAAGGCATCTGAAGTTAATGTGCTTGTTAACTAAAATACTTAAGTTTGTTAGCTAAAATACTTAACTCCCTGGCTTTTATAAAAATGTCTGCCTCTATTTGCTCCTATAAGAATACATTCTGTTTCTTCCATGGAGACTAACTTTTCTGGGGAGACTGGTTTGGTCCAGCTAACAGTTATCTAGGCTCAACACAAGCCCAAGCAGGGACCTTGCCATACTTTCTAGGCAATCTGATTGCTCCTGTCAAAATGCCAAGTCAGTTTGTCCCATTTAGTAAGCATTTGCCTGGGTTTCTACTTCTGATATGAAGAGGTCAGCACAGGCAGACACTTCTATTATTATGTGAAATATTACAGCAGGTTTTGAGAACCTTCTGTCTTGACGTTTACACAAGAATATTGGACAAATGCCTGTAGCTTGACAGGCTGGATCTTTGTGAGGTCATACATAAAAATTATTGTATTGATCATGGCACAGGAGGCTGAGTTTTAATATTCATGAGGCAGCGTTTCCTAAGGTTAATTTGAAAGTCAAACAAGCTATGCTGTCTCTGACACTTAAGCTCCACTCAGTAATGAAGCTATCTAGCACAAGCTACTTCTTCTAAACCACCTATTAACATAGGATGTGGATACAGCATTTACGAACAGCTAAACATTACAGACTTTCTTATTGCTAAACTTTCATTCCAGCAAGTATTAGTCCTGTTAAATTTACACTGTTTTTTCCACGACTCCCGTGGTTTATGAAAGGGACATATGGCTGCCTTTGGAAGCCTCTCCTAATACTGCAGGTCTCCTGCTACTGCAGGTCTCCTGCTTGAAATGTGTCAGTGCTCTGGTCCCCACTGCAGTGGCAGAGACTGGGACAGTCAGACAGACATATACCCTGTATATAATTGCTAAACACAGGTCAGAGAAATATGGTTTGAGATTTTATGTTTGGGATAAAGTGAGTAGCTAAGCAGCAAAGGAAACCCTCAGCCTTGAATCTACAGCACTGGCACCAAGTGCTCCTGCTCTGAGGACCAAAGTGAAAGACAAAACTGAAAAAACAACCCTCAAAAATGTCTCTGGCTGCAATGTGGTCAACCAGAAGAGCAGGCAGAACTGTCTCAAAACAGAGGAGTTCTCTCTTCCTGGAACTCCAAAGATGTAATAATCACAGAATTAGCTTAAAATGCCTTGCCTTTGATTCCTTTCTTTCACCCACAGAGAATGAGCATCGTTCACACATTTGCAACTGTAGCTATTCCAAATCTAAATTGAATTATTTATGGAATTAATTTATTAATTGAATCTGGTAAACATATCTTCACTAAAGGAATGATTCTTATTTTCTTAAAACATAGCAAAAGATTTTGGTTTCTAACTGGTTAACATAGACCTTCCCTTTCCTCAGCTAACATTCCCTTTTAAACACTTGGGGATGCTCCAGTGACAAAGAATTGATTTTACTTTTAACTTTTGCATGTCTTTTCAATTAGACTAACATGCCAGAGACTTTCATTACACAAAAAGAAAAAAGGGAGCTTTGTCAGCAAAGAGAAGATTAAACAACTGAAATAAGAAATATTTTAAAGAATGTCACCTTGTCATGTATTGGTCTTTGCATGTGCCAGTATGAAATATATACTGCTGTTTTATCCCAAAAGCAGTAACATGCTTGCTCAAGGGATATTTTTTTTTCTAACTGCTTTTTTTATTCAGCTTATAGATGATGGGTTAATTTTTCTTCTATCTTTAGCTCACTGGCTAAGAAGCACAGACAGGGCAAAGTCTCTAAAAAGCCAGCAAGGGCTTTGAAAATAAAATGAAATCAAAGTCCTTTATCAGTGCAGTCAATCTACTTCCCAAACCAGGCAACAGCAAGAGATGCTGAGGAACAGCCACTGCAGGGAGCATCATTTTCCTCTGATGCAACTTCAGCTCTATTGGCATACATTGCTTTCTACACTTTGAAGCAGCATGCCATCTCCTTTAGAAAGCAATTAGATAAGTAACGTGCATAAGCTCTGAACCTTCTGGCTGATTTTTTGTTTTACTTGTTTGTTTGTGGCGTTTTTTAACCCAGCCTGGGAAAACTTCAGAAGGGTGCATTAGAAGAAAAATACATTTGTAACAGTTTTCCAAGAAATCAGGGAGTTTCCCAAACAGGGAAGTAAGGTAACAGGTAGCATTTACTGTGGACTGGAAGATTATTCAGTCAAAGCAAGCCTGCACCTTGCCTCCAACTGGATCTACACAACTTCTGATGTAAGATAGTGCACTGAAGATCTCTATGTCCTTGTTCTCTGCAAGTTGTGGGAAATATAGAGGTGAACAGAAAAAGCCATACAGAGACTTTAAGGATGAGTGAAAAGTGAAACATCCCAGGTTTGTGGTGTGTGTGTTGTGAAGTAAGAGTGTATAGAAGTTGGCTACCTGTATATTGTCTGTCTCATCTTGAAAATTAAAAATACCTATATAAACTGCCTAGAGTGTCATG
Source organism: Elanus axillaris (assembly GCA_026212715.1). Taxonomy (NCBI): domain Eukaryota; kingdom Metazoa; phylum Chordata; class Aves; order Accipitriformes; family Accipitridae; genus Elanus; species Elanus axillaris. The sequence goes on from JANZLQ010000061.1 coordinate 6,591,574, forward strand.
TGTGTTTTCACTATGAATTTAGGTACAAACAATGGCCATAGCATCATCTAAAAACAGGACTGGAAGGACCACGAGAGTTTACTCAAGCCTATTCTTTAAACCAGGTTCAACTATACCTGCACAATTTCAGATAGATATTTATCCAACCTGATTTTGAAGACACAATAAATGGAGATTCTGCAACTCCCTAGGCTGCAAGACTTATTCCATTGCTAACTAATCATACTGTTAGAAAGCTTTCATGAAATCTAGCTTGAGTTTCCTGCTGCAGTTTTAAACCACAGCTTAATTTCCAGTCTATTAGGAACATGGATAATAGATTATTACCTTCATCTTTGTACCAATCTTTAACCTACAAGAAGTTTTACTATTCCTTTCCCCACCAGTACCCTTATCTTTTTGCAGCTTAATAACCCTCATACTTTCAACATTGTCCAGAAATCACATTTTGTCTAACAGTTTCTCTAATAATATCTGCTGTTATCCTTCAAACTCTCTAACAATCGTCCATAGCCTTCTCAAATACAGTTTCCAAACCTGTATTCAACAATCCCTGGGTATGGCATTGGGCTTTTCACAACAGGATTATAAAGGTAGCTAATGTTCATCTTGGGATGCACAATAACCTCAAAATCCTGTTCTGAAGAATATATCCAATTGCTCTCTACCCAGTACTTCTGTAGTTGGTTATTCATGGTACCCATTTTCTTGCACTTACCCATACTAAATTTTATCTAACTTTCCAGACCAATTTCCCAGTTCATCAAGATCATCTGAATTGTAGTTCTGTCTCCAGTGTACTTGCAATTCCTCCCAGCCCTCTATCTCCTGCAAATTTAATAGGCACTCTCGCTATTTCATTATCCAGGTCACTAATGGAACAACTGAACAAAAGTGGACTCAGGAGAGATACCTATGCTGCTCCCTCCTGCCCACAACAACAAACCACTGGTTTCATAGCCTCCCAGAGAATGGCAATCGGTTTTATATCTAGCCTGAGCTGTCTCAGTGAAACCATGTGTGCTTGGCTAGGTTTCTCTCAGATAAGCATGGATCCTCTGGGCTTATCTCTGCTGCTAAATGAGAGAGAGCCAGTGACTGTGTTGAGCACTCCACCCCAATGATCCACACCACTTTTAAACTTGATCTCTAGCTCAGTTTTGTACTACTCTAAATTGCTCTTTTCAAACCAAATTTGCTTTAGAGGGCCTAGTTCTAAGCAGCATAGACAGATGTCAGTCAACGTCACATAATCTTGGGGCCAGGTGCTGCTCCTTGGCCCTTGTTTAATCAGCAGTACAGATGAGGCTTACAAAAAGCACTGAGTCTCATCAGTAATTAAAGTAAGTTTTTAGTTCTACAACATCCAAACACAAAGATCTCCATCTTTTTGTACAACACCATCACAGAATTGTCTACCTTGCTCTACCTCAGGCTTTCATTGCTCCTGAAAATGATGTGTTAGAGTCCCTTGGACTGACAAGTTACCCAGTAATGGGGACTATGACAAGTTGTTTCTACCTGGAAGGAAACTGGGTTAATATAAAATCAATACATTACTCTATTTATAGGGAATGAGCTTCAAGTCCTGCTTCCCTGAACAGAGTAGGCAGATCACTCATGTGCTCTCTCGGTTAACACCCTAAAGATGTGAAAATCTGCCTGAGGTCATGAACTAGTACATGTCTCCAGGACTGCTGGCTTTTGCATTGATTACTTTCACAGAAGGACAGACTGTCACAGCTGCAAATAACCACCAGTCCTGGATCGCAGTTTTCAGTAAAACTTTGGATACCACTTTGATCATATAACAGCTTTTGTTCAGATCTTACTATTTTGGCTCATGTTTTGAAACATGGCATGTGTTTTTCACTCAGCATTATTGAATGTAACTGTTGTAAACAGGAAGCTGGGCACAAACCAGACGCCAGGTTCCATATAAAATTTTATCTTGCCTTTTTTTTTTTTTCTTTTTTTTTCTTTAAATGTGGAAGGAAAATGTTAGAAAGTGCAAGATGGAAATTCTGGAAAAAAACCAGAGGCAGCTCTCTGCCTTCCCACCTGCAGGAAAATCTTGCAAACCCATTTCCAGGCACCACGCCTGGAAGACAGCCCGCTGCCTGGACTTCCATGTAGCCCACGTAGTCAAGGAGTAGTCAAGGAGTCTGTTGCTTAGGAGCCACGGAGGTACACGACCTGCTTGCCCCTTTGCAGCTACTCACAGAGAGTCCATCAGCCTCCTGGGGCTCCTGATCAGGGAAGCAGCATGTGGTGTCACCGGCTGGTGACCACAGGAATGTCAGGAGACAACCTTCTGTGCTGCCAGGGGTTCTGCTGCTCCCTTTGGTGGCCCCAAGAAATCACCAGGTTTGTTCAGAGTATTTCAGTCAACTCACAAATTGTATGATACCATCTGGTCCCAAGTGCTTTGTCCCCTGTGTGATACAGAAGGGAATGGGATGAATTCAAACCTGCTGAAATACACTGCAACTGACACCAAGGACTTATTGTTAGACTATATTGATATACCTGTATGTGAGACTAGGTAGTGAGACAAGACTGGAGCTTTATAAAAAAATCAATATCAAATTTGTTTTGATAGGGCTTTGCAAGGAGACCTTTAAAAATCATATAAACCAGCACCACATCAGAATTAATTTATACTCTGTCACATGTCTCCTGAGATCTGCTCTATGACAAAAGTAAGATAGGCAAAAAATATAAAGTTGACAAAGCAATTAAAAGAATGAATGTACTATGTTTGGGAACTGGTAAAGCTGTGAAATAACTATGAAAAAGCTGTAAAGAGTACGTGTGGTATATTAAAAAAGGCATATTTTAAATATCATGCAAAATAAGTTTTTAAAATAACTCAAAATTATACACTAGTTCTGTGCCATATAGAGAACAAGAATTAATACACTTAAATATCATAAGCTGTAGAAACTACTATATAGACACAGTGATAAATACTGCTTGTAGTAGACAAATCAATGAACATATATTCTAAATTCAACCTTAGAGATTCTGCTGACTCTAAATAAGCCTCCATTCAACAGTAACTTTACTTAGCCAACTTCTGCCAGCTACCTCTCCCCTTTAAAAGAGACTTTCAGAATCCCTTTAATCACTGAAGCCTCTACAGTGTGTAGCAACAAATCACTTCTGGATTGTATCTGCTTTTGCTCTGTTTTCCATGCCTTTTATTCAAGTCTTTAAACTGGAGAGAAACCAGGGGTCAGAAAGTATGATACCAAGCTGCCTCACATTGAGTTAGAATTTGGACAGCTCATATGCAAAATCAAGACAAGATTTGTGTATGCCTGAAAGAATTTTGTGGAAAATACCCAGCTGCTGGGAATTTACGTCAGCTAATTCTGGTTCTTTAAAGATCTAGTTTAAGATCATTGTATATACTTTCATATCATCTAGTTTAAGAGGCGTATCATCTGGTTTAAGACAACCATGTATACTTTCTCTAGAGTAAACAAAGAGAAGGGAAGATTTTGGAAGAAGATTCATCCACCTTCTCTCAGACATCTAGCTTCTCTCCTTTAATGAAAGGAAAGTCTTGATGACCACAGAATTGTCATAGGTATCTCTCTTTGAGATGTCTGAAGTCAGGTGAACTGAATCCCACCTTGAGTCTACAAGTAACAGAGATAGAGCAGACATGACTCTCTTCTGCCACAGGGCAGCTCCCAGAGTCTCCCGTGTATGCTTTTGATAAGATATAAGTAATATATTGCAAATAATATCCTCCAGGTGTTTTCTGGAAGATTCTGCACATGTTTGTATTGGGGAATGTATCCCCAACATATAGGACTTCATAAGAAACCAAGATATTTGGCCTAAGTTTTTTCCACCAGGACCTTTTGAAAACTATGTGACCAGAGCTGGGAGGCTGCAGTCTATGCATTTGTGGAAGGAAACCTGGAGAAAGACTCTCATTCATGCCACTTTTTCTACTGAACAGAAAAAAACCCACTGTAATACACCCTCATTGGGGAATCTGACTATAGTTTTTCCCTCAATATGGTGCTCTACAGATTGACAGGAAAAGGTGCATAGAGATGTGAGAACCAGATGAATAGTCTAGTCGCTACTGCTGCTGCTGCTGCTGCTGGTTATCCTATTGCAGGACTGAGCAGACAGAATGTACATGGGAACAGTGTCTTGTGCAGACATCATGTGCCTGTTGTTGAATTTGACAGCAGGTTAAACCATGTAATTTTTTTCCCCTCTTAGTGGGTTTAAACAAAAAGAAAAAATGAAACAAATATGGAAGTCTAACAGGCTTAGGAGTATGTTTCTCACAGAAAAATAAGTATAGCTGAAAGGTCAGTACTGTCTGCCCCAAACAGTGCCAGATGTTGGTCAGTTTCCAATATCAATTACATTTTCAAGTAAATTGACTTGGGTTTTGGCCAAATGTGAGATCGCTTCCTTCTTCTCCATCATTACTTCACATCTGTTCATCTCTGCCATCTTTCAAAGCCAACTGTTTCACAGAAATATTTCTAGGCCAAGATGAATCTTTGCTGGGCTTTCAGCTTTGGGATCTTTCTAAATCCTTTGGAGAAGTCCAGAATTGTAGACTACAGTTTTCAAAGATTATTTTGCATCTTAATATGAGTGGAAAGAAGACAAGAACCAACTGACAATGTCCTGAAAAGGAAAATCACTAAGAAAGCAAGCGGTCTCCATTTATTATTCTTTTATAGTGCAGTTCTACTTATATGACTCCTTTCCATTAATCTCCAGGCATTCCATGCAGAAAGGAGAGGACTGATGCACAATTTAATGATCTGCTTTGTTGGAAACAGCAGGATAAGCCTGTTTGATGTACTTGCTCCTACTAGTGAATGACTGACCAATGGGTCGCCCCAACAAAACCCTAAAAGCAACAAAAATAATGGCTGCACTTTTTAAATCAACAAAGCAAACTGGATTTTAATTTGTGTATTCCTGATTGAGTAATGCCATACTGTTTGTTGACACCCAAATGGTATAGTTGGTCTATATGTCTTCAGCTCTTAACCTCTCTCTGCTTTCCCTGTCAGTTCTAATGCTTTCTCAGCCCTTCCTGCTCCAGGATATCCCACTTCTTAACCTTTGTTCTCCTGCCTTCTTTCTGTGTTGCTTTTTACCTGTTCTGAGATTACAGTTTCCCAGGCTGGCTAGCCATTGCATACTTTGTGACACAATGACCTTTCTGGGCACTTTATGCCTTCTAAATTTTATTTAATCGAATCCCATTGATTCCTCCTTATGTAGTGTACTGACCTGAATGCAACAAGAGATTGGTGGAGTATTTTTCAGAAATCACCTAAATCTAATTTTCTCTTGCCCTTTTAAAAGCCCTGCCAATTCATATCTACAACCCAAGGCGGCGGGTGCTGGAACAGCCACCTAAAGCAGCTCGCCCCACAGCCAGGCAGGAGCTGAACCACCCTGGCTTCTTTGCTAGGATTCAAACCACGTGCAATGTCTATGGCACCACTGGGAAAACCTACACTGACAGGATGGGAAGGCAGCCTGTGCTGCAGCTGATAGCACTGCCTGTTGCTTCCCTGAGACCTAGGCAGAATGAGCGTGATGAGCGTCCTGCTGGTACGCTGGGGATAAACACACTTAGAAGGAAGCTGGCCAACATGGGACCATTACAGGTGGTCTTGAGAAACCAGCTCCTACAAGGAGTCAAGCAGGGGTCAAGAACTGTGGGAACGTGGGCTGCGAGTTAGCACGGAGGATAATTATTTTAACTTAAATTCTGGTATGTTTTGTTTCTTATATTTGAAGAATGAAGGACCCATTAAGTCTCATTTCTGTATTTTCTTCTGTATTTGCTGAATAAAAAAGAGAAAGTTCAGCTTAATAATGCCTATGCAATAATAGAGGCAAACCAATTAAACAGTACGACACTGGATCCTTTTTTGCCCTTTATCTTAGCTACAGAATAGATAGCAGTGGAGAACAATGTTTATTTTTCACACATTAATCATATTTGTGGCTTGAAGCCTCCCAGGCAAATACTGTCCTTAGGACTCAAAATATTTAAAAAGGAAATGTCTGCATCCTTCTGTACAGAAGCAGCAGAAGTTTTAACAGCTTTCGCCCCTGCAAAGCAAATTGAACTGTGCAAGAGGCAGCAAATCTTCATCTTACAATATCTCAGGGTCATATGGGGGTTGCACTTTCTAATAAAAACGTGCACAATATGACCAACAGTGTTAATTAGTTTTCCTGTTGGTGACTTAAACACCAAAGCAGTGTTCTTGTGTAAAGGACTGTCTTGTTAGACTGTCTAAAGAGTATTGTATTGACTTGTTCTCAGCAAACACATACTGCTTGTAAAATACAGTCTGTAAAGAATATAGCCTTCCTGTAACTTTAACTTTACCACTGTCCTTTTCTCCTTCTCACTGATGCTTAAAAACTTATTGTGCCTTTCTGCTTAAATAGCAGACTTTTAGCAAAGTTATCTTGCAACCGGGGCTTTGACTGAAGGAAGAAGTCTGTTCAGGAAGTTTTTATGGCTCTACACCTCCTTCTACAGCGCTTGCTACTTATGGTGGTAGAAGAGATGATAAAGACACAGGTCTTCTATTTATTCCCTTCCTCACCCTAATTTAAGACCTCTTTCTCTGCCAACTACTTGTCTCTGCCAACAGTGAATCATACAAGAACTTCCTTGGGAGATATAGATCATATCTGCTCAGGAGTGTTAGTATTCAAGCACCTCTGCAGCAGGCTTGTTTCACTGCAAAGTTAGCTCTGAATAAAATAACTTTTTATTTTACATTCTTTTAAGAATAAAAGATAGGAAACCATTTTGTTAGAAATGAAGTCAGGGGAGTGTGTCCTACATTAAATGTGTCCTGAGGTCTTACGCTTATTTAAAGCTGTCCAACTTGGCTTATGCAAACTGACCATTGAGTGTGATCACTGCCTCACTCGCCACTCAGGACTGATGCAGAAGACCTGCTCTGTAAGCTACAATTCATGCTGATCTGCAAAACACTAGTAAGAAGTGGTACAGGGACTGTCCTCATAGATATATTGTGCATAAATATACACATATGTGTATGTACATATATATTTATATGTTCAGACACACATACACCCTTTCATGCACGCAGCTAAAAAGATAACTATACATGTACACACTAACCATTAACGGAAAACTAAAACACCTCCAAGTGCCTCTACCTTGGGCTAAAGTATGCAGTGATACCCCCACATCATGCCACAATGAACACCACCAAAACATAGTAGTAAAATCCAGTACAGGCCAAGACCAGCAAAAAAGGTAACTATTCTTGCCGTGGACCATCACGGAGGTACTCCAAAAGGTAACCATACAATAAGCAGTCTTAAAAAACCAATTTTGTATATGAAAGAACTGCATATCAGAGAAAAAAAATTTTAGCTGAGGATGTTTATTTTCCTGGAGATGTAAGCATACAAAAAGTTGTTGCTAGCAAAGCCTGCCTGAGGAAGAAACACTGCAGCCTTGTGCGTGGTAAGTAACTAGCAAGAGCCAGCAGCACCACCTGGTGTTCCTCCAACCGCCCAGAGACACGCTCGGTCCCCACTGGGACCAGAGCCCTAACAGCAAGGTCCAGTTCTGCAAGGTCCGACCTCTTTAACCCACTGTGTGCCATAGAAGCGCAAGGACCAAGATGGAAAAGTCCCTGGCTAGTTTACATTTCAATGGTATACTCAAGATAGTTTGGTTTTCATGGCTACAGTTATTAAATTAATGGAGATAGGAGTCAGTAGTCCCTAAACATAAATGAAGCAAGATCTCCAACCCTTAGCTTTGGACGTGACTAATAAATCCTGCTTATAGTAAGACATATCAGTTTAAGCATAGCAATCAATGGGCATGTGTGTTTTGCCCTGTTTCCCCTCGAGTGCCTGCAGAATTAGTTCACTTGCTGGAAGAGTGGGTTGGGTGAGGGTGTGCCTGCCCGCAGGGTCCCATTCAGACATACCCTCAGGCTTTCCTCACTCTCAGCCAGCTTTGAAAACAAACCTGAGGCACTTTTGGAAACATCCCTTTCAAACTCCTCCTACTTCTGGAACAATATTTTCCTTGTCTATTAAACTAATTGCATTTTTTAATTTGCAATGCTATCTTTGAAGGGAAGTCCTGCCTAAAAACTAAACCAAAATCTTAGATAAAAAAATAAATAAGCACTTTTTTGAATGTACATTAAAATAAATATGCATGGGCATTTACAAAGAGCAACTGGCCTCTGTGTTTAAAGGTAGCTGGATTCCTTTGTGACTCAGAGATGGAGAAAGTACCTGCTCTTCAGTTCAATTTTTCTCATGTCACTTTCTCAGCAAGTAATAGCACGTAGACCTGGAGTGGGCAAATACTCCAGGCATAAATAAGCTTATTCACAAGCAAGCACGTTTGTTCATAAGTCATTATGTTCCTTCACACATCAATACTCAAGCCAAGAAGGCAGGAACTTAGATGAAAACACATCTAAGTACGGGTATATAAATACATGCCTCCAGCCACAACTGGGCTCTTGTATCCCTCCTCTAAAAGGTAACTGAGTACATTCTAAATGAAAAAACCTTAAAAGATACTCAGCTTCAACTGTGAGTTTTGAAATGATTTGTAAGTCAGCAGTCTGCGATAGGTTTTAAACAGTGAAAAAGTTTGATAGGTGGGAAAAACCCAAACCAGCTCTCAGCCACCCCTGTAGCCCCAGGATCCTGCTTCGCCCTTGCTTGGGGTGAGCAAATGGCAGGAAAGGAAGTGGCAAAGAGAAGACCAAGCACTGAGTATCGGCAAACGCACTGTTTCAGCCCTGCCAGTCAGTGCTGCCCATCTGTGGTCACCTTGTGGGACTTACTGTGGGGTAGGGGTGTGAGCAGAAGACAGTGTATTTCCGAATGATGCCGTTCAGCTTGAGGGGAGGGAGCCAGGAGACGAAGACGGTGGAGGCTGAAGCTGCAGCTGCTTTAACACCAGCAGGAGGACCTGGAACTGGAAAACCAAGATGTGTTAGAGTGGGCCAAGGCAGGCACTCGGCCGTCCTTGTGTAATGGAGGAGTAAAAAGGAAGAGGGGAGCGTGCTGCTTTGGTAACCGTGCCCCTGTGGACTGAGACGGACACCCTGTGTTAGGAAGGAGCCTCCACGCTGCCCACACCAGGGGAGAGGGTTTGGAGGGCTGTGCCCCCATGCCTGAGGCGGGGGGAGAGGCTCAGCTTTAGAGGGCCCCAAGGCCACTGATGGTTAAACTTTTGCAAAGTATCACCCCCAGCCTGCATGCATGAAGATAGGTTGGCTGTGGCCAGTGAAATTGCCAAACAACATATTATTATAAATTGTCAAATTTGAACATATAACTCATGCCAAACTACTATTCACTGTATAAATAACACACGTGTGAACAGTTTAATGGACATACACAGTACAGCTGTGAATTTAATGAAGTGGAGAGCAAATGAGCTGTAGCGTGCAGTTAGCACCGCCTGACGTGACCCAGGTCTGGCTAGAGGCGTGATGTGCGAGCAGACATATGACCACAGAGTATCCGTATCCCCATCCTTGCTCGCAACAACTCAGACCTCTATCTGGCACTGCAGCATGTGAACACATATCTAGTTCTCTAATTACAGTAGCTATCTATACAAGCCATCGAAAACTGTCACAGAGAAAGAGAAAAAAACCACTCTTCTCTAAAACCACATGGAAGAAACTTCAGCCAGGAAATGCTAAAATCTTGGTACCTAATCTTAACTGTATCTCTTCACATGCTTGCATTTTAAGAAAGGCTTTAATTTCATGAGCATATGTTATTTTTCACACATGTTACACTGTGCAATGCTCTCCAACTTTGGAAACACTCTTATATTAATGTGAAAAAATTCCTGCATGCTAGAATATCGCATTACACATAAGCTTGTACTTAATATAGCAAGGACTACATTTAATACCAGGATAAATTGTTTTAGAATTTCCTAAAAACCCCACCTTTTGCCAACAGGAAAATATTGCAGAATATTTTAAAAATTATCCAAATAAACAATTGGAAATATATTTTAACACTGTATGTGTTAAACTATTAAATTATTAAAATAGATATGTATTGGAAATTACTACGTATGGTATTAAATCCAAAATGAAACATTTTGATGGACTCTGTTCTCTACAGGCCTTTTGGTTCATGAGGAATCTAATATTTTTGTATAATTTCAAGTAAAACAACCAAAATGTTAGAATTTCCAGCATTACAATATTTGATCATCTTTCTTTACTTTCACAGAAAACAGTTATTGTGCAATACAGATGGAAAAACCCTTGTCCAGCAAGCTGATCTTTGTACATGGATCTGTAACCTTTGTTCTACCTCATTTAAGTAAGTAGATATTATGGTGGTACAAAACTTTTCTTATAAAGAGAAGCCAGACAGCCTGGGATCTAAATTTGCTTAGCTTGGTGGCTAGCTACTTCAGCTTGTGAAAAACATATAAGGAGAACTTCAATTTTATGTCTGTACAGGTACTACTGGAAGATGTAAGAAAACTGACAGATAGGCACCACTCAGTGCAACATTTCTGAATATGCATTTTCTATTTATAGTGTGTTGAGAAAGCTAATAAGGCAACACGTGACAAAGTCGTGATTATAATTGCAAGCAAACCCAGCCCCTCACTGCAAAGGGGCTAATTCAGTTAGCAGTTCTATCCAATGAAGAGTAAATATTGATGCTTGACAGCATTCAACTTGTTATTTATACCCAGCTCATTAGAAATGCTATTTGCTCCTGCTGCTGAAGAGTGAAAGCTAGCTCTCCAGGGTAATTACTTAATCCACAGGAGGATTCCTTTATGGTTAGTAATGTTTTCTGGAAATCACTGCAAATAGATGTATGAGGTTAAAGTAATTTATTGTTAAATTAGGGTGTGATCTATAGGGATAGGTTCTGACAATAATTGGTTGTGGCTGTCAGCTGTTGAGGGATTAACTCAGAATTCATCTAGCCTTTTCCAGTCAATGGACATATGTGGAAAACATTACTTGTCATTGCACTGCTGCATTACTGTTGGGTATACAGACCAGCAGAAAGAAGGACTAGAAAGTAAGTCAGGAAGCCATATAGTCAATTTTCAGAAGCTTTTCTAATCCAAGGACCCCATTGCAGAGGAGTTGGAATCAGGCAACAGTTTTTGCAGTGGTGCCAAGATTACTCTGAATGTTCATTTATTACTCCTCTTTTTGCTACATCATCTTTGTTTGCTGGGCTGTGCATGTGGAAATGACTGTGTGTGGGGAAGTGTTTACATTTCCTTAGCAAGAATTCTGCAGACTGTCATCTGATGCCTTTCAGACTACCACTGACCTCTGTCCAGAGGGTAAAGTCATTGGTCAGACTCATCCCCTGCACCTAAACAAGATTATTATGAGTTGGCTCAGCATTAACTGAAACATTTGTTACTAAACATGGATTCCCTGAGTATCTGAAGAAGTTTTGGTGGGGGAATATGGTGCCTACCTTTTCTTGGAAAGACCCCAGCCTTGCTGTGCTAACTTAAGGTATTTTCTCTCATTGCCATTGCACCCTGTAGTTTTACCAGCTTCAGTTATTGTGAGACAGCAGTATCAGGAGACCTGGGCTGTCTTATTGAATTCTCCATGGATCTTTATTTAGCACACTGATTCCCACAGATCCCAGCAAAGCTAAGCTAAATGCGCACAATGCCATAGTTTCTTTTTTCCATGGTCACAAGGTATAAAATGATGGTAAGAAGCCGGAGGACAACCAGGGCTGAGCACAGAGAAGCTAAAGACTGCTTCTAGCCAACCTTGCAACCTTCCATGGAGCAGATTTGGCAAATTTAAGATCAGAGATGGCCTCATTCTCCAGCTAGCAAGGCTTTGAAAGACATGGAAATAGCATGCTGCTTTCATGTGGAGAAGAACACTTTGTATTCTTGACAGTGCAAATGAAATGCTAACACAGAGAAGGCAATTATACTGATACGACTAGTCCAGGAAACAGCATTTAGATGTGCCAGATAATGGGGAGGAGCTCCAGGAACTTTCTCATTCCCCTTTTCATAAGCAGAGAGATTATCGCCATTTTTCTTCACGGTACTGAACAGCAGGGAGGCAAATGCACAGAGCGTGGTTCATTTAAGAGCAGTATCACTGATATATCAGAAAACTGAAGCCTGCTCTGTAACAGGTTTTTAATTCTGCACTACACAGGATTATCCTATTGACTGTTATATTATGAAAACCAAACCAAAATAAACTCCTGACTGCTGCTGGTAGTGCCTTTGTTCATGTAGATACCCCACCTACAACTGACCTATGCTAGCCAAAATATATTCACATGTTCTGTCCACCCCTGATTCACGCTGAACTGGCCTCCTATTAATCACACCATTTCTATCAAATCCTGTCAATTTCACAAAGGGAATATTTATTATTCTGTTTGGCTTTTTGTGAGTCAAAATGATAAAATCGGAGATCTCTGACAATAGAAAAAAATGCCTTAAAGGGTCATTAAGGGCAATTTTCCATCATAGCACCCAGGTGATGAACTGCACAACCATCCTGACCGGCTGAATGAGCCCAAGCAGAGAGCTCTACTCCAAAGACTACTAAACGTGCACTTGATTGGATTTATGCTTATTCGTTTTAGAATAAATATAAAGCTTCATCAGATGGTATCTGTACATCCGTGTCTCTCATGCGAATCACCAGAAAGCTTGGTGTCCAGAGAGAAAGAAGAGGAGGAAAATCTCTCTGGATTCAGGCAGTCATAAAATGAAGCTGGCAAAGGGGTTTGGTGTTATTTCTCCTTCTCCCTGCAGCTATTCCCTGCTGCTTCCTTGCTGCAGCTTTCCCCTTGCTCTGAACGCTGACCTCCCTGGCAGAGGAGAGCTGGAAGGACAGCACTGCTGCACCAAGCAGTCTTCTGTGTTATACAAACAGCTCTCTGGGTATAACAATGCATTTTCTCAAAAGAAACTGATACGAGAGAAACATGCGTTCTCCTGCGTCACGGAAACCCCAGAAACAGCCTCTGCCAGACACTCGCTAAAAAGCAGCAATGCTGGAATAAATTGCCAATTGCAGGAAGGTTTTCCTGGGAGGGGGCTCGGGGGACTCTGTCCTCCGCTGGCCAGTTCTGCCCAAGGTCAGAGTGCTGCTGCCAGCCGAGGTGCTGCGTCGTGTGTCAGGCTTGTACAGGGAGCAAATTCATTGTCTCAGCTACAGTTTTCTCATATTGCATTTACAGAGCAGAACCAGAGAGGGAATCTGTTGCCCCCCCATTGCTACAAAATGGAGTAGCTTTTGACACTGTACTTTGAACACAGCAAGGAAGGGAATTTGAAGAACTACTTTAATTTTTAATGATTTAGTAAATTAAGTCCTCAGGTGAAGAGTACAAGCAGCTTATTAGAAACTGTAAAGTGGAAAGGGTAGGGGACAAAATCACAATGAATTCTTAAAAATTGGACATTTCTGCTTGACTTATTTTTCTGCCAGGAGGAACTTCAGGAAGAGCAGTTTCTTTTTCTGAAGGCTAATGGGAGAAAAAAAAGATGGACAAAACCCATAAATACAATCCTATTGAAAGGAAAGCTCTTTTCCTATTATTTGCTAGAGCTGTTCCCATTTCCTAAGCTAATCAGCAGCAGTGTCTGACCTCTGGTGTCTAAAATCAGTATCAAACATTACAAGAAATTGAAGCCTCAACTCATTTCATCCAGGCTGACTGCTTCAGTCCCTGGCTTACTCTTATTTTGCCCCATTGGAGATTTCAAGCCTGCTAAAGAAATTTTGGCCTGATGTCTCTAGCTGAACACCAACAGAGAAGTCAGAGGAGGCCACGATCTGCCTTTCAACAACAGCAGTGGAACACGCTGCACCATTGATTTTACAAGGAAAAGTTTCCCCTCATGTAAAAGAAATGAAAAAAGAAAAAGAAATTAATGGTGTGATATGGCCTCATAGTAACAACGATGTGGAGAGTTTGGCAGTCACTTAAAAATACCTCAGATTTACAGATTTTATTAGAGGAGGGTGGAATATGTTGTGTCATAATTTTAGCCAGAGAAGGTCTGAGAGCACAGATATAAGGTTTCCAGATCTAAGCTCTGTTAAGATTATAATTATTTTTACCTCATATACCAAAAGAGTGTTCAAACTACCTTTAGGGCAGGATCTTTTAGGTGCACTGAAATTAGTCCCACTGAATAATCCTCTACAGAAGACTTTTCCTTAGAAAATTACAGAAGAAATGTCCACTATTCTAAGGAATGAGGCACCTGTTCTATGCACATATTTTGGCAAAGTAAATACTCTTTTGCCATTTAACTTCCACAGCCTTTAGGCTGTTTAGACCCAGGACTTTGGTTTTGGCTTATATTTAACTGCAGGCCTTTATATGTTCCACTCTAAACCTCTACTCCCCTTAATAAAAAGTTGTGAAGCTGAAGCAAAACATGAAATCATTGTATTTTCTGGAACACCTTTCAGTTTAGTTTTCTGGACAAAAGATTTAATGAGTGGAACCACTGTGAGGCATCAGAAAACCTCTGAAAAGGTTAGTCATGCTGCCTTGGGGTGAATTCTTGCTGAGCTGCCAGGAGAATTAGAGATGAGAGATGAGCCTTTGCACAGCAGCCAAACATGGTCTGAGTCTATGTGCTTCCCATCTCAGGGCCTGTCTGATCTCAGAAAGGGAGAATGCAAAAGAGCCACCAAGAATTAGGAAGAAGGAAACTAGGAAGGGGGGGGGGGGGGGAGAAAAAAAAAAAAAAAAGAAAATATTTGGGGCTTGTGATTTTTCAGAG
>JANZLQ010000061.1:6606515-6639864 GCA_026212715.1 Elanus axillaris
GGGGGGGGGGGGGGGAGAAAAAAAAAAAAAAAAGAAAATATTTGGGGCTTCTGATGTTTCAGAGCTGTTGCAAACTGGAGACAGGTTACAGGAGATGGATGGGTGTATGTGTGGGGGAAGAAGCAATGGGCACAATAACAGTTCACATAGGAAATACTGTTATAAAGCAGCAAATTATCCATCGGTCTCCCTGGCCAGCAGGGTGGAAGTAAGTACTCAACCCACTTTGCAGCAAAAGACATTGCATTGTAGTGGATCCTTAACTGGTACAGGATACTTAGGGAGGCTATAGAGTCCTCATCATTGCAAACTGGAGAAAAGGTTAGTAAATACGAGCGATGGCTGAGAGGTATCTGATCCTCTTTAGAACAGGGGAATGCTCTTCCTGAGGAGTGACCAACCTTTCAGGAGCAGTACCTCATGTTTTTGTTGTACCCAGTGAGGGACAGAGGTACTGCTGGCACCACTTCTGCCATCTGATCAATTCCAAAAGCTGAAGGAACCTCACACAGAGACAAAATGTTATCTGTACCCAGGCAAATTTTGGTAGCTTGCAGCTCCCATCAAGTTTTTAACTCAACAGAAACCAGTGCACGGCATTCCCAAACAGCCGTTACGACTTCTCTGGCATATGCGCCGTGATGTGCTGACCCAGGAGCCAAGGGTTGTCTCTACAAGTTGGCTCTTCAGGGATTTCTGGAAGAATGCTCCTTATTGTCCCCCAGCATTGGACAGGCTGGCCAATTTGGCACATGAGGCAGCAGACTGCAATGTTTCTCAAAGGTATAGACCAGCAAGCACATTCTTGCTGTCCTCAGGGGTCCTCTGACATGAACTGTATCTCCCCAAGAGCAGCCTGTCCCTGGGCTCCTGGAGCAGCATGGGACAATCCCCCTGTCTGCTGGTGGCTTAAGTCCCAGTCCCAAAGATCTGGGGGTGAAAGCCTTCGCATTCAGAGTATTCAGGGAAAAGTTGCCATGTTGGTATGTACTTGACAAAGCAGGTAATCTTACAGTTCTCTTTTTTTTAAATTTTATTTTTCTTTGAAATAAAGCCATCTGCCTCCAAGTATGGGTGTCTCAAGAGCATCTGACTCAGGATTTAGGTGCTCCAAAGTAATTGTTAAAGGACTTTAGGGTGGGATCAGAATGACCTAATGTTCAGTGTTTGAGACACAGAAGTCTATAGCTGAGCAAATTGTCCTTGACAGTTTCAGACTAGGTGCAGTACCCTGACACAGTTTTAAACAGGGCCATTACTGCAAGCTGATGCAGGATCTCAGTGATGCCTACATCTAGCAAGACCAGTCAGTAGACCTACATTAGCCAACACTGCTATATGCCTAAAGTTCCTCACATTTCTCAGGTATAAGACATTCACTTACATTTTTTGCAGTTAATTCAACTTTGATCAAAGTAATGGAAAGTATTAAGCATATGAAAATAGAACAAGCAACAAATAACTCATCTGATAATGTAAGAGAAAATTTTAGAAGTCCAATTTTCATTTATACTGCATCCCCTGGGTACAACTGCAGTTGGGGCCAGGTGACCTTACAATGTATGCAAATTTTAGGATGAGTCCCTTAATATTTTATTGGAAAACATCAATAACATTTATCAGGTTTTTTTTTAGTTGGCAAAAACTCACAAAACATTCATCAAGTCAGTTAATCTACTGAACCTACTCTCTTGGCACTTTTGTAAATCTCATTACAAATAAAAAAATTGACAAATATATTAATATAGACATGAATGACCAGTAAACTGGATAAGCAATAAAGAAAAATCCATTGACTAATTTCCTTGAAAAAACATTGCATAACTCACAGGAGAATGTACCCATTAAACATTATTCAAGTGACTTCATTGCTAGAACTGTGTGCATTTTTATTTCTGCCAAAAAATTCTTGATCCAGATTTTCAAAAGTGTTTAGGGATCTAAAGATGTATTTGTACATTTCATGGGGTTTTCAAGGCATTAAACAGCTTAGGGTCAAATCTCCCCCTGAATTTGAAATTCTAGTCTCTGAGAAATAGATCAGTATGTGGTATCCTACTGAGGCAACCTCAAGTGATTTCCATAGTTAAAGTTACAGGAAAGTGGTTATGAAATTTCATCAAAAATCATGTGTGTGATTAAAAGTTTCTTAAACTTTAAGCATTAGGACTTAAATTTTCCATGCTTTGGTCTACGAACAAAGGCAAGAGATTTTTCTTCTTTGTTTTGCTTTTGAGGGAAGAGGTATTTGGAAGAATTTTTTCATTTTTAACATACTGAAAAAAATCCTTTTTAGAAGCATATAAGTTATATGAGATCATCCCAGAATAGCCTCTGCTCCTTTCTCCATTTTCAATCACTTGGAAGGAGTTAACTCAAACCCTCTGAAAATTCTCAAATAAGATCCTGAAGTTTCTGGAGAAAAAAAAACCAACAAAAAACCCAACGACAAACTTGCTCAGATCATTAGTGTTATCTACAAACTTCTGACTCACCTGAACTGGAGTCTTGGAAACAGTCAGATTGTTTACAAAGCTGTGGGCACAAACTCCTCTTCACGTACTCCTAACTCAAGACCTCCAGATAGAAATCTCACTCTGCATGTTTGTGTACAATATTTGCACTGTTTTGAAAGCCTGAGACATACAAACATTTTGTGGAACTGGGAATGGAAAATGTTTTACTCCTTACCATCTTCTTTAGTGCGGGTGAAAATTTGTTCACTTCTCACTCCATCTCCAGCTCGTGTAAAAGCCAACACCTGAATGCTGTAGTTGGTGTATTTTTCCAGGCCATCAAGCTCTAGTGATGGCTGTGTAGTAGTGACATTCTTTATTTCTCCTAGCTCTATAGAATAAAAATGAAATTGAGTTATTGCCAAGTGCAGTCTTCTCCCAGCTATTGATATCTACTGTGGAAAACTTAGGGATTAAAGAGTGTACCAGAGAAATAATGCTTCATTACTATAAAACAGCAATTAATTATAATAAATTAAATTCCTTAGTGTCCTGACTTCTTACCATTCAAAGCAGACCCAGTTTTCATTTTCAAACTTTCTTTTTTTTCAATTTTTTTAAATACCAGGAAAAGAATTGAAAATTTCTACAAGTAATAAGATTTTTCATAAAGAATAGATAACAAGAAGAGATTATTGCAAAACATCCCCTAAAGCAAAAACAAGAAGGTCAGTTATCTTCATAAAGATTTTCTGGTTTTGAGAAAGACCATTTCTCATAAGGAAAAACAAGAAAAAGTCCCCTTTATTTTAAAATATGTAGCAAGTGCTGCTGCAAAGCACTTGATGGCAGTAATACCAGCTAACAATAGACTTAAACACAGTAAAATCAGATTTACTGGCAGAAAGATGATGCACTTCATATGAATCTTTTTTTGCAGCAAGCTAAGAAGCACAACCCATACTACAAAAAAGCTTTAAACAAATTTAGGTCAGAAAATGAAGCTGAGCAAATGCAGAAATTCCAGTTTTCAGCACTGCATGAACATCACCTATTTTCATCATGTCGTAGGACATCACATTGATGTGCACTGATAGTATTCACATAAGATGTGATCCAAAGGCTATAGGCATCACTGAAAACTTTTAATTTTATGTCTGTCATGTCTACATTTTTATGTATGCTTCTCATGCATTTTTATCTTTATTTTCAAATGTACAAAGGAGTTTGTGGTTTATTTCCAAACATTTTTTACTCTAACATTACCAGCAGTAACAATGGGCCTCTGGGTTACATTTCCACTCTGAGTTCCCCTTGCCACGCTAAAAGGCCAGGATTTGCAGGACAGTTGTGTCTTAGAGTGAACTATGATCCTGATGGATGAAAACGAAAGAAGGGAGACAGCTCATTGTTCTAGAGCTGTGAAAATTCAGCAGGGTAAATAGGAATAAAGGTATGTGCTTTGAACCTACTACTATTTAATTTACAAGAAAGGACCATACCTAGAATTATCATCATGTGACAAATTGCAGATTAGTAAGGTATCTAATTTCTCCTTTGATCATTTCACTCATTCTCTGCTCAGGAGTCTATTTCCCTAGGAATTATGCTAACAGTACAAACCATAAGCAAAATGGAAGAGGCTGGCATGAAAATAACAAGCTTTTTCCAAAAATTTTTCTTTCTTTTGCCCTCAGCTATGGAGATGACATGCATTCTGTCAAAAAGAAGCAATAACCTCTCAAGTAGGCAACTAGCTAAGCAAACAGATAACCAACCAAACTAAAATAAAATACAGGTTTGGGCAGATATGTTTTAGGTTCATATCATCACTCTTTATAAAAGAAACCTGCTGGACTTTGTAACTGAGACAAAATTTGCTCAGGTCATTTTGGGTACTATGGTACATCTATGGAGTGTTGCAAATCCATGGTGGACGCCTTCCCTGAGGGCCCCTCCAGGCAGCTCTGCAATGCCTGCTACTCTGTTAAAGCTCTACAGAAAATGGCTTCTTCACAGGCAGGTGAAGCTTTCTCTAAACCAAAGAGAAAAGGAAATACAATGCCTTCACAGTGGAGAGTAAATGATATAAAGGCCACAGATGGCTTGTTACTTGGTGATAGCTTAATTTCTCTCACCTCCGTCCAAGAGATTGGCCCAGTAGATAACCCTGAATCCTTGCAGAATCCCATTCAGGGTTTCTTTCGCCAATGTTGACCAAGAAATAGAGATGGTTTCTGGTGATGTGGCAGTGGCTTGCACATTCCCTGGAGGGCAACTGGGCACTGGAATAAGATATTCACCATTTTTAACTCAATGAACAGAACTCGAAGTTTACCCTTCGGCTACCCTTTCAATTTTCATTGCTATCCCACCACGGGTTGTTTAATTAGTAATTATACACTGTTAACAATGCAAAATGTTTATTCTTGCTACAATCCACATGTTTCTGCAAGTGCAGCTAATTTCCCTGGAATTACTTTTGATATACAGCGTCCCCCCTTGCTGACTAGTCTTTTAATAGTTTTTTTGTCGCTTCTTTTGAAAGAGAAATGTGTCCTAGTGCTGAAATATACAGAAAATTCTGTAAGCAGTTTAAGCATATTTTTTAAAGCTTGCATCCAAATTTTCATCTTTCTGGATAATTCTAATGTCCCGTTAAAATTGGTGGTGGGGAAAAGTGGGCACTTCTTTAAAAAAAATTGGAAAAAATGTTCACAAACTATATTCACTGACATTTAGAAAAGATTGGAAGAATTCAGGCAAATCTAAGGCATTTTCTGTTGGCCATGTAGTGTCAAAGAAATACAGCAGTGTTAGTATTTGGCATTGCTTTTAAAAGTCATGACATCTTTAATTCTGAGAAGGACCCAAAACTGGGCAATGACCAAAAAAATTGTTGCCAGGAAAAGTAAGCATGACAGATTCTAAGGAAAAAAACCCACTATTTATTATATTACAAAATATATTCATGTGTGATTATACTGCTTATGAGGTCTTGCAGTGATCTGTCTAGGCCTAGAAACGTTTAGAGTAAATGAAAAACACCAGTCTTCCATGAAGCATATGCCTCAAAATCTGTAGCTCTCACGAATTTTAGATGTGCGCTGCTCCATTTCCCCTATGTAAAATGTCACATTCTGAGCTGGCACTGACTTCAGTACACTGACACCAATTTACAGTAGCTGAAAATCTGACCTACACTATCCTTTAGGATTATTATTTGCTTTTATGCTCCTCTAAAATATTGGAGCATTTTTTGGATATGGAATCATTCTCTTTTTCCACTAGGGGACTCCCTCTCATTGTTTGAGAAGTACTTTTTATGCAGTTTGAAAAAAAAACAAACCAAACCAAAACTAAGTTGTTCCTTGGATTGGATAGGTTGAATTTTGTCTGAAATAAAAATGATTTTTCTTTTATCAGTTTGGATATCCTTGAAAAAAACCCACATATCCCTCTTTGGGCTCACAAGATAAGGGTAAATGCAGTACAAGAGCTCTAGGTTTCACAGCAGATTCATTTGAAAATAAAAAAAAAAGCTAACAAAATTAACAGTATTACTTCACCTTTCAGAGTTTTACTTCTTAGCATCTGAAAACTATGAGATCACTATGAAACTGTGATGAGATTACAAAATTTGCAAATATGTAAACACCGGAGCAATAGGCTTTTTAATGAAAGCTATGGTCTTAGTCAACATAATTCACAGCAGGGTATGTCATATTAGTAGAGTTGGATTTATTATCCTGGATGATTCTGCATCTTTTGCAATGAAAATTGTTCATGCTTATTGGCCAGTCTCTTCCCATCCAGCTGTCTACTGTATCTAACACCTGTGAAGTTTGGTCTTCTATTATCCCCACTATAATAATCACTAATCAGGCAATAAATGTAACAAGGTAAAAAGAAATAAAGAAATAATAATATGTCGCATGATAGCTGTTTGGCAAGGACCTACCATCCTCAAGAGTAGTAGTGATGATTTCCTGAGAAGAAGGTCCTATTCCAGCCCGGTTACAAGCCTGGACTACCATGCCATACTGGGTGAATTTTTTCAGGTTATTCAGCGTATAAACTTCACTGTCCCCAGTGGTATCGATACTGATGATGTTGAACTGGAAATTTCCCCCTGCACTGTACTCTCGATAACCTATCTGGTATCCACGAATAATTCCATTTTGCAAGTGCTTCTTCGGAGCCTAAACAGAAAATGAAGGGTTACACATTAAGCACATGTCTCTAAAGTCAGGTTGTTGCCCTTAAAATTTTTGAGATATACGCAAAATCAAGATCTTTTTCCTACTGAATGCAAGTCTATTTCTGGGTTAAAATTAAAAAATACTCCCTGTTCATGAAGTACTAACTTTTTACCATGATACATAAATTTCAGGTGCAGTTTGTTCTAACTGTGTATTCCTAAAAGAAAGACTTTTAAATGGTTCATGCACATAAAAATCTGATAAGGAGATATTATTGAGTTATAATTTGAATTTATAATGTTTTGTTCTCTTATCAGGTGAATCAATCAAAGTTGAGTTGATAAGAGTATATTTGCATTACAGGCTTACCATTAACTACTAACCATGTTTTTGCCAGAAGCCCCTACCATTCACTCCTTAAATCTTTAGCAAGGCATTTATTGATCTCTTGAAGGCAGTCACATAAGTTTATTCAGCTAGATGCATTAGGAAAATTTTACGCTGTGCTTTGAAATATGCTTCTGTTCATTCAGTGTGTAGTGTGGAAAGATGATTAGATAATGACTGCTGAAGGCAATAATGAATTGGAAAGCAGGGATTTGCATACTGAATAGCTACTAAAACAAGGTGTACAATATCTGGCATTCAAGAATATGGACAGTACAAAATGGTTGGCCATAATTATGTACCGTATTTCTCAGTCACAGTGCAAGACTCCCTGTATCTGACTAGTGGAAATAATTTCTGTACTTTGCAATATAAAATGTAGTCCGGAGTAAAACAAGAATTGGCAACTAAGGGAAAAAGCCCGTTATTGACAGAAATACTTATTCCCTTTAAATAGTGCTGGACTAATTTTGATATGTGATAATATTCCTTTCTGATTTTCTACATATATATTAGGTATAATTAGTATAAAAATTTTAAGGCACAGTTTATAAACCATAGGCAAAAAGCTCTTTCAAATCCTCCAAACCTCTTTCAAATTCCCACCAGATGCCCACAAGCTCATCTGTTCCACTGACCCGTAAAAAAGGCCTTTGTGACGCAGTTTATCGGCAGTGAGTTAAGCTGGCAGAAGCAGCAATTTCTGTTGTTACTATATCCCATTAAATCTACAGAGGAACACTTTCTCAAGAAGAATACTATTTTCTGCCACAGGACTTGCCTGTTTCAGTGCATTTATAGTCCACTGGACTAAAGTTTCACCAGAGCTAATAAAAGCAGCTTGGGATTTGCCTTTCATCCACTACCAACAGATCATTGCTTGGCAAAAGCCAGTGCCCTCTCTCTATTCAAAATGTATCACCGGATGGATCTGATGGATTGAATTATCTCTTCAGATGCTATATTTTTTTTCTCCCTCCTGCCTTCTGAAACAGAAACAAAATTTGAATCAAGGATATAATTTCCACTGTACTACTTCAGTTCCTCTGGTTCTAACAAGCTCTCTGCAAGCATGGTGCTGTCTGTAAAGACGTAGATGACTAAATTAGGAGATTCAGGTCTTGAGCACCTTGTAAGGCACACTGCAGGCATTAAAACTGTGTCTTTGGAATCTGGGAGTATTCCCGTTTGAATATTTCTGTGTTTTGTTGTCAAAGAAAACCCAACTTCTTTAGAAACATGTAGGTCTTATTATCAAAACACTTTGTTTGCAAGAGCATTACCTATTCTGAACAGCTCCATGGCTTCATGATCCTTAAATGATTGCAAAAGGTGGTTGTTTTTTTTTTTTTAAGATGGACTATGGGGTGGAAACTAAGGTCAGATTTTTTTGTTTTGTTTGAGATTCAGGTATCTCCATAAGATAAAACTGTTTCATTCTATCTGAGAAGAAAATAACTTTATCACATTTCAATAATTAAACATTTCAGGGTTAATTGTTTCATTAGTTGAAGGATTTCAAATTCTGTTACTAGCCATACCATTTTGCATAGCTCATTCATTTTTTTTAGGCATTGTCAGTGTTGACGAAAAGGGCAAAAAGACTGAACTAACATAACCTAAACATCTCAAATTGTCTAAAGGACAAAGAGTGTGGACAAAGCAGCAGACAACTCAAGTGTTATTACAGGGAGGACTGCTTTCAGACAACATTGCAGGTCACTCTCTCTTTTCTAAATGTGTATCGGTGTGGAGGCACCAGTTTAATCATCCCAGCACACCATTTCCCTCCATCAGTGTTGGATTCCATCACAGCCTGGCAAATCCTCAACAGTCTGCATGGGGATTTCTTGTCTCAAACATTAACATGCGCACTGCTGCACATCTCAAGATGTAAAGCCTCTCCTAGTTAAAGGCTGCAACTGGAACATTCCCATGAGTTACCATGAGTGGCTTTTGAACAGAAGTTGTTGCCACAAACACACATTGCATTTTGAAATCACAAGCAACGTGCATAAACCACATACACCACATAAGGTAGTGCATGTATTGTTTTGTGACAGGCATGCACTGCTTACTGCCACATACAGCACACATTAAGGTGCCGTGTGTACGTACACTACATACCGTCAGGCATGCACTGTACACCAAGAAAAAGTGAGCAATCGCCTTGTGCATAATAGGTTACAGAGGCATATAGCACATATATTGGAACACATATATCATACTGTAAAACAGATGGAACATAATGATAAAAGTGAATCAACCATTTACTATGCATTGAAGTGTTCTCAGAGCAGGATGATAACCAGAATAGCCCCTTCACTAGGAATTCTGCAATTATATACTTTCTCATTTTGAATTGGAATAAAATGGCAAATTTTGCATTTTTCATGAAACATCTTTATAATTGTTTTATGTCAAGGGAATTTTTTCTTCAAATAAAATATTAACATTTTACTTTTTTTTTCACTTTGAAACATTATAAAATACAAAACAAGCTCCAAGTCACTTCAGAACAAACACTGAAAAGTTCTGCTCCACAAAACTTCAAATGTTCCTTGTTAGTACTAGCTAAATGCTTCATTTTGTGTTGACCTTTTGCACAAATAAATCATATTTGATATATACACCTTCTTTTGTATAGGCACATTTTTGGTAGAAAATTCAGTGAAGAAACATTTGTCCATCACTAAGTGTTCATGGAGTAAAATATTGTTAACCTTGTTGGTAGTCTTAGAATATTATGAAAAAAGAAGTTTCAGTCCATGATCTTACTGCTTACCTCACAAAACCCAGTGTTTGCAAAATAGGTTATCAGTGACTTCTGTAAAGTATAAATTTTATAGGTGTGTGCTTGTGTATATGCATAAAGAGGAAAAGGAATATTTCCCATGCCTATATTTAATGGGCTCATTTACCTTGTAAAGTACTAAAAGAAAAATAATAAATATTTTCATGCTCTTTTCTAAATAAGAATTCCTGTTTAATTCCCATTCCCTCTGCAATATTTTAAACTACGAAAAAGTGCTGAGCATTATTTAAAAATTCAATCTGAAACCCAATGTTCTGTGTGGACACATAGAAATGGGATTAAATAGATCACAGACCTATAAAACTTTGCTTAACTAGGATTTTCTAAAAGTGGGCTAAGAGAAACTTTAAAGGAAGATTAACGACTGTAGTAAGCCGCAGAAATAGAACTTAATACAAGATGAAAGATAACTGATGTGTTATTCTCTGCTCCTTTTGCTGTTATTGACACTGTCTGTATTTAAATGAGGTTTCCCAACTTTAAATATAAATATGTTTCTCAATACAATCCCTTTTGTATAATGTCATCATAGGTTTTCATGGCAAAAGCTCCACATGCCTCCAAAATAAAAATGGCCAGGTTATTACTGAATTTATTTTCTTCCTTTTTTTGCCTCCATGACAATATAGGATTGATCCCATGGGGTATTTCTTCATTCTTAAGTACTTTGTATTACACAATGCATGAGTGCCTTCTGCACAGCAGTGCATCGTAAGGACCTACCCAAAAGTCAGGATTCAGCATGGAACTGAACCATATTACTTCTGTGGGACCATCTTAAAGTATCTTTTTGAGTAATGGACTAAAACTGCTCTGGCCAGGAGAGAACTGCAATAGTTCAAGGGAAGTAACGGTCTCATTCCTGATCTGGGACTTCTTAATAGGGGGACTTCTTAGTCAGCTGTTACAAATGGTCATTCAGGAGATAATTCTTCTAGTAAAGGTAGGACTATGCAGGCACTAACTTTTCAGGAAGGGAGCTCAGTGACTTCACCTTTGCCTGCAAAGGACCTTCAAGGTCAGGGAAAACAATTAAGTCTCAACTATGTCTAGCACTGCCAAGAAACTTCACACCCATCAGATGAGCTAACCTACCGGCAGACAAAGCCATGACTGCAAATCAAGGCAAAGGGTTTTCAAGCTGAGCACACAGGGGCTTGACAGCACAAAGACCACAATGAGCAAAATTTCAGTGAAGTGCCAGTGGTGCCTTTTGCTGTCCATCCTTTCATAGGCAGACCTCCAGAGTTTCTGCTGCTTGCAAAACAGCACCTCATGGGGTCTTGTGGTATGATGGGGCCGTAGGCTACCTCTGGCTACAGCCAGCAGCACCTTCTTAGCACTTTGCTAGAGGACACTGCTATGGTGCCTCTCGTGCTGCTTGACCACCTCAGTTACTGCTGGTCAATAAATTAAAAGATTTAACAGATTTAACAGAGACTGGGTCTATAGGAATAATATCTTGAAGGTTCTCAGGAGACTGGGTATTCACTGGAGTCTGGGGGTGCAGTTTGGCAGTGCAGTCCAGAGCAAACTCCAAATGTCTAGCCAGCATCTGCACAGTACATGGCACCAGGTTCACGTGGCAGTGCACAGTTCTGGGAGCATGGACCCACCTTTCCTGATCTGGATGTATGCTGCATGGGTACAAGCAGGCATTTCCAAGGTCACAGGTAGCTCACACCTCAAGCTCACTCCAATTTTTAAAATCCATCTCTACACGCAGCTCACGAGACTTGCCAGAGCAATGGCGTTTATGCTCAATACATAGCTTGTTTCTGTGATTATTTTGTTATATTGGACATGATCATTACTCAATAAGTATTCACAATCAAATTCCAAATATGATCTTGAGAATAAAACTCCAGCTGCTTATTTGATATGCTTCTACTCCCCAGAGAATACCTAGAGATCAGGACACTAAGTTGGACTTGAAGTGTCCTGGAAGTACAAAGTGAACCATATTTTAGACAATATTATTAAAATGTAGGTGTGGGAATTTTGTTTGCCCTGTAGATGCCTACACACATCTGCATCTATCAAATTTAATGGCAAATCTTCAGAATCACAAATGGCAACTATAAGCTCCAGCAGTGAATCAATGGTGACTATCTACTCTTGTTGCTTTTGAAAAATATCCCCCAAAGTGAACTTTGAAAAAGCAAACAAAGCCTTTCAGTATGTCTACTCATACATCCAGAAAAGCAAGTTCATGCATAGAAGCTTGGAGGTTATAGCTGACTAGATGGGATGTCAGTCAAACTTCCTGAGTGCTTCTTTGAGAAGCAACCCATTAAGCATTTATTTCAGTTGTTGAGAATCACTGTACGCTCTGCATTGCTTCAACAGCTACTTCCTTTGCTCTGCTGACTGTGAGTTGCATTTAAACTCTTCATGCATGCCTTTTGTAAGTGCACTGTTGTGTTTCACTTCAACCATCAGGTAAGCCTGTGGCTAGTGACTACATGCCTTTAGTTTTTAGAAACCATTTGATGAAAACCAACACTTATAAAATTTTAAGATGTGGATGAGATTCAAGAACCAGCAGTACATTTGTGACCTGTGCATAAGAGGTCTGATAAAGACTACTGCTTTTGAAGCTTAATACTGAAATGTCTCATCAAAACAGAGTTTTTAATGGACCATTTTTGAAACACCATTGAACTACTGAAAAAAATCTTGACAGCTGAGGTGCCACTGTACTGGTTGGACATCTCAGTAGTTATATGTCCACCTGCCCTTTGTGGAGATCATGCATTGTAGAAACCTGTCTTTTCAGGAACCAAGTCAAAATTAACACAGGATCATGCTGATTATTTATTGTATAAATAAATAAATAATTAAGCAGCCCACAGTTGTTTATATGGTTAATAAGCAACAGCTCAGTGTCATTATCCTGACTTTCTGGATGGTGCATATTATGGGGCAAAATTCACATTATCCACATTTGCAGGAGTAATTAACATCACTATAGAAATTAATGTCTATTATGCCACCATCCTACTCCAGCACTTAATACTACATATTTCGGAATCTGAAATATATGGAATTATCAATACAATCTGGAAACTGCCATTCATATTGAGATTACACTACTGTAATTAGATAGCTTTATTCTGACCACTACAATGTACAAGCAGTATATAGCACAAAACCATTTAGAATATTGTTTAAGAACCTCTGATATCACACTGAAAGCATTTAAAACATTCTGTCATTGTCAAAACACTGGGCAAAAATCTAGAAAAAATTAATTGAGTCATAAAACATGCCAGTTTTTTAAATAATATCAGTTGCTGATATTTTTAAATCAGTTGCTCTGATTCATCGATTCTCATGGACTATACTGAGACACTATATTGCTCTCTCTGTGCAGATGTGCCTTCAGTAAGGCTCTGTCCCAAAGTCCATTGCAATGGGAAAAAAATCCCATTGGCTCCAATTGTTTGGGGTTATCTTGCCCCAAACCACAGTGAAATTATGTGAGTGCTCATTTTCCAAGCACATAGCCTCATCTCTGAAATCAGAAGGAAGTAGGAAAAGTTATTGTCATCAGTGCAGGCAAGTGGCTGTTGCTATTACTCTCCAATGGAATGTTATTTCTTTGCATAATGCACCAGTCTTAATGGCCAATATAAGATTTGTCAGCAAAGGTATCTGCAAGGTGTCTCCCAAATAAAATGACTGATCCACAGTGGTTATAATAATCCTATCAATG
This sequence comes from Elanus axillaris, assembly GCA_026212715.1. Taxonomy (NCBI): domain Eukaryota; kingdom Metazoa; phylum Chordata; class Aves; order Accipitriformes; family Accipitridae; genus Elanus; species Elanus axillaris. The sequence goes on from JANZLQ010000061.1 coordinate 6,620,094, forward strand.
GAACCTCTTTGAATGCACCAAAATACTGTCAGAGTCTATTCTTGGCTGTGTGTATTTACCTTCCAGGTGACCCTAATGCTTTGTGAAGATATAGGCTCAAGTTGGACATCTTGAGGCGGACCATCAGGAGCTGCAAAGAGAGAAGAGAGATGGATCAAAACCAGCCCTCACAGCACACAGAATTCAGCACTTCACATGGTATGTCACCAACTTAACACACCAGCATCACAAAGATTTGGAGTCATATGGAAAACTGAAGATCCCTCTTCAGCAAAAAAACCCAGAGCCTAGCAGCTTCCTTATGCAGGTGTCATCTCTGGCCAACAGTGAAATACAACACATGCCAAACATAGCAACCTGGCAAACAAAATAAGAGTAAATAATAGTGACTTTTCCTGTTTAGTGATATGCTCACAGTGCTGTTTCTGCTTTGTAAATAGGCAAGACATATTTTCAGCAGTCAGAACCCTGTAGGTGATAGCAAGGCAGCAGAACCCATCTGAAAGCAGGTGAGGCAGGAGCTCCTCAGCTGGCCTTCATGATGTCACAGACTTTTCAGTGTCACAAACTTTTCCAGTTTTCCTTTGTTCACTAGGGACGGAGCACATTCAGTCAAACATCAATTATTTTATACACAAACCCTGGCTCATGTTACTCTCTCCCCCTCCTCAGTATAAGTATCCCAGCCTGAAATTGGACAAAAAATAACTGCCAGATGGAATAAGCACGCTGCAGCTCCTGCCTGAGTCAGGAGGAATTTCATTTACTATTCATACGCTGCCAAAGGTGTGCATGATGCTTTAAAGGCGAATGTAAAAAGAAGGCCCTGAGTCTAGGGGAACCTACTTGTCAGCTGGGCAGCTACAAAGCAGATCAAGAATTGACTGGGATTGAACCGAGAGGTGTGAAGTAAATTGCTTGCTCAGCAAGGTAAATCATTGTAGAAGAAAGATCTGAAGAAAGGAATGGAGTAATCTCGTGCTGCTGTACAGGGTTCCCTTGATTCAGAATATGGCCTCAGTAAAAGGTATTAAATTAAGTTTAATAGCATGACAAAGGAAGTAAAGCAATAAAAAGGGTGAGATGGGGCTGTTAGAGGTGGAGCAGCAGTAAATGACAGCTGTGGTGAAAGGAACCAGAACATTTTGCTTTAACCGATGAAAGCAGAGAGACCCAGAATACAACCTACAATATGCTTAAGTTATTAAAGATGCCCTGTTCTGTACCATTCTTGACTGTCCTTCACATGGGAAATTTCCAAAGGTTGAAAGAACTTTATTTCTACTCCCCTTGCATTAATGTACAGGTAGGAATAGAGGAAAAAGTCCACTGGCAAAAATTAGATCTCTATGAATTTTTTGAATCCTCTCCTTGATTCTGCCCCCCTGTTGACAAACACAAATACCATTTCTCCAGGTACATTATAATGTAGTGGAATTTGAGCAAAGCATTTGACCCTAAAACTGGGTTTTTAAATGTTTTCCTTCAAATCTTGACTTTTTGTTGAAAGACCCCAAAAGTTTTTACAGACCAGAGTAGCTAACTGTTCCCAGCATACCATGGTGAAATGTTAAATAAGAAGTCATTTATTTTACACACTTAATGTCATACAGAATTTGTGAAAAAGACTTAAAGAAAACACAGATATCCCAGCTTCCTCCATTCATTTCAGTATTAAACAACAGCCATAATGCTTTTGTTTTTCTGACAAGCGTTAGTGCAAGTGTGTACCTGCAGTCTATTTTCCAACACAGGAGCTAACTGTGGTTGTATGGAGGGAAAGCTGTGGTCTGTAAGCTTTGAAATCATGCCATGCTTGACTACCCTTTTGCCACAGAGACCCTTTACAGTTTTCTTTCTAATAGTGCTGGGCAACTCAGGTCACTGTAATATGCAATACATAGTCTGCAACCCCCTGCCAATAGCATGGTTTGAGTTATTCAATTTTTATATTGTCTTTCTTGGACCTTTATTTTGCTCCCTTCTCATTACATTCTCTCTTATTCCCTGCACCCATGCTGAAATCAAAACCCAGGAGACAAACATCCCATACTCTACCTAAGCCTGACCTACTCTCTTCCAATTGTTCCCTAGGTAGATCAGTGACTTTTGAACACAGTTCCACACTGCTGGCCCTTTTCTCCATATAGACGGCTCCTTAAAAGACAGTGACAAAAGAATCAATTATTCTGAAACTTGGTTACAGAGAATGGAATAAAATGGTATGTTAAGTTTCCACCCTGTCCTTGGGAAAGCTGTTTTTTTATTTCAAGTCCAGCTGCTGATCCTGACAACTGAATTATCAGCCTGGAAAAATGTGGCAAGTAAGAAATATTCCGACATGGGTGAATAAGAGAGAATGAGAGAGTAGATTCAAGACCCACCCCTCTACTTTGAATGTATATGCACAAGGAAGGATGGGCATTTGGGGGATACAGATGATGCTGGCCAGAAGAATGGATAGTCTGTTTTCTCTAGTGATTTCACATTTCCATTGAACAAAGGAAGTGAAAAACCCTGATCAAATGATAAATATGTTGCAAACAAACTATTCACCATTAATAAAGCTGTTCACTGAAGGTTTTCCTTCCATTAGGTTGAAAAAAGACACCTGGTGAAATAAGAAATGCATGTTGTCTCCTGCTTATTCTGCTTTGCACTGTGAGCCCTTGTGTCCTGATCTTATTCAGGAAGTCCCTTGGAGCCAAAAATATGTTCTTCTGACAAGGGGTATATTTTCACTGTAGTAAATTCACCCACAGGGAAAATGAGTGGGAATTACACAGTTGTATTCATATGAGCTCAACTGAAAATCGGTCACTGAGTGCTCAAAGCCTAGACCAACATGAAACTTGATAAAGAAGTAGGGTTTTCACTGCCAGGACACTGTCACCCAGATACTTGCATTATAGCTTTCCTCTCAAAATTCCCAAAGAAGGAAGCATTGCTGCCTTAGCATAAGACAACAGAAAAAAATAAAATTAACAAGATAAAAATTTGTTTTCAAATACAAACGAGTAAGCTCCTTTATGGTCAAGACTTTTCAGAATAACTCCATCCAGTTTCAGTGGGCTAAGGGTTTTAAAGCTGCTTGGGTTACTCTCAACACCTTTGTACATCGTATATAATTGCAATGTATGCCTGGCACAAGTATTTATGGCCATTCAGCATTTTCATTCCTAACTGCTGAAACAGAGAGCGGTAGCCCTCTGCTTTTCACCCATAAGCCTTTTTCACTGTCACATCTAACATGTAGGACTTGGGATGTGGTAGCATGAACAAGACTGTCCTGTCCTTATCCATCTGCCACTTCTGCTGGCCCTGAGAAGTAAAAATAAGACGGCACTGGAAGACAGCAATTTGAGTACACAAAAGAGTGGCTCTGGCCACCAAAGTGAAAATGCCCACATAGCCCTCCTGGTACAGAAACCTGTAATGGTGTAGAAGAATACAAAGCAACAAAGAACAGGAGGATGACATAAACTAATGACAACCAACTGATTTTTACAGTGATCAGAAAAACAAACGGTGGGCGGGTTGGGGGATGGAATAGTCAAAGGAAGATTTGATTCATGTAGATCAATGTTCTCAAATGGGAGCAGCTTTAATTAGTCACCTACACTAATATCTGAGCATCTAAGGTGAGCCATAAGACCCACAGGGGAGGAAACACTACTAAAAATAGGATGTTGTTGATTGAAATGACTGCAGATATAGATGCGCTGTTTCCAGTACCCCAGGCTGAAAATTTGGAGCACAATGTCTTCTTTGACCACTAGATGCCACTGAACAGCTCTAATTACAGGCCTACACGATGAAGTTGCAAAGTCACAGTGTTTTATGAGATCAGTTCAGTATTTCTTTTGATGCAGCTGCAGCAACATAAGCAGCATTTCACGAAAGGATTCCTCATATCAAAGACCAGTAATTCCCAGAATGATTTAGATGCTACAAACCAGAGCATACCTGCTTCATCAGTAGTGATGGTGAGTTCGTTGCTGGCCTCACTCTTGCCGATGCGATTCTTGGCATACATGCGAATGTTGTAAGTGGAGGAAGGGTGGAGGTCAATGATAGTGGCTTGGTTTAGCTGAGGGGAAACATCTTTGGTTCTCTGAACAGAATCCCAAGAGTCTATTCAATAAGAGGTTAAAATAAAACAGACAAATAAAAGATGATGTTAACATCTCTAACACAACCATGCAGTTAAAGTGTCTCACAGAGCGGGATGCTGCCATTGCTGAATTAGCCCAGAAAATGCCTGCTGCTACAAGCAAATTGGGTGATCACCTTCCTTGACAGTATTCCCAACTGTTCCAAGTGTGGTGCTGTGATCAGCAGGATCTCAGCCCCAGGGTCATCAGGAAATCCAAGGATATAGCTACTCCTTTGCCTTTTTTTGAGGGAGTGGTGAGACCAGCAAAGATTCTCCAGTTTTGTGTCTGTGTGTATGTGTGTACATACTGGGGTTTTACCACTGCTACATGGGAACAACTGTGGAAAAGATGGGAGCTCCTGCCCCAAAGGGATTGTCACTCAATGAGAAGGTTGGTTGTGCTCCAAAAGTGGGGAGGGGGGAAGGAGTCAATAAACAGGAATGGAGGGCTCTTAGACTTTGATCCCAAACTCCAGGAGCTCAGACCATAGGTGACCAGTGAGCACGAGCTTCGAATACTTAGACATGGGGCTCAGCACCCCCCAGGACTGATGCTATCTCCCTGACTTGTGTTAGGATGCAGCAGCAGTTTAATACAAGGGGAGTGTAGAACCCTCTTAGCTGTTTGCATATATCTGTAAAAGAAGGAGCACATTATTATTTTTCATGCTTACTATTCATCTGCCTGTTATGTTTTTAATAAATTCTCCAGACATATAATAGGAAAAAGGATGGAAACTGGCTAAACACAGTTACCCCTCCTTTTCATCCAAGCATTCAATTCTGCAAACAAAATAATAGAATTTATCCATTCAAAGCATCTTGATGCCTTTTATGAAATGCCATCCTTCATTTCTTTCTTACTGCAGGTGATGTTCCTCCTTTAACCTCTGCAGCATCCTATGGGAGATGTCACTGGAGGCTCTACAGGAGTGTTTTACAGTATGGGTCACTGTAGGCAAGATTGCAGAAAGCTCAGCAGATAAGAAAGACTAGTTTAAAAATAGAAATCTCACTCAGATACAAAATACTTGCACATAAACTCCTTTATATGTGCTTGTTAAAAGATACACAAATTGTGTCAATGACATCTGCAGCTTGGCTGGTTACAAGGCCTGTTTTCTTGTCCATGTGGCTTCGTTTACCCAGAAAACATATAGGAATCAGACATTTAAGTGCTAACCAAATTCACTTGAATATATTTTTCCTTGGTAACAGTTTGTCACAGCTACCTCTGCAGGATACTTTCAGAAGCTCTAAAGTAGTTACCTGCAGGCAGTGCTGCTACAACTTGCTTTCAGTTTGCTCCAACTTCAGACAATTTCGTAAACTTTACAGAATTTTAACCAGCAGTTACACTCCATTGCGCTAAATGTTAGACAAGAACAGAAGGAGACTCTCTCTGTTCCAGTGTACCACACCGACAGGAAAGATTTTTAAAAAAAGACCTGCTTGGTATGGAGAATGTGTTAAATTTTCCCTTGAGAATGATGAGAATTTCTTTTAATATAGTCCGTATATCATCAGATTGCTCAAGTTTTCACTTGGTTTTTTGAAATACTGACCTCTGAGTGGCAGGACTCTGTAGCACATATTAGCTGCTGAAACCAAATAAACAAATTGGAAAAATTCACGTGATTCTTAGTAGATTAAATAATGACACACTATGGAGAAAGAGAGAAGAAAAGTCACAGTCTTCTGTACTTCTCAATGTAGGTTTCCAGTGTTTGTTTATGACTAATGCATGGACTTCAGGAGGATATCTTGATACAGGTATCCCCTTTTTGAAGGGTAAAATAAACCAGCAAAAGCAATCCCTCCAGATTGAAACAGACCAGAAAAATTAATCAATTTCTCTCCAAAGCCGTTCTCAGTTTTGAAAAATTTAAGTGGTAATAAGAAAAAAAAAAGTTAACTTTGTTTTTTTCTGGCAAACCCTAAAAATATTTGCTTGTGTCCATGTGGTAAGTAATTGAGTGAGGTATTAAGATTGACTACTGGCTCTTCTGACTTCTATTGTTGTTCCAGAGAGCTCTAAAAGCTACTTACCTATAAAAACTGAAAAATCACAGAAGACAAGCAGCAATGGGCTAGGGAAACAAAAAATCCCAAAACCCCAAACAGAAAGAGCGTAATTTTTAATGTATTCCTCATTCCACTCGTGAAACATTACACCCAGGCATTTCTCAGTGTTACATCAAATGCATGCAAACTCAATGTTCTATGAAGAAATTTATGATTTTATGCAACCCAGCAGCCTTCCACCCATTCTCAGAGCAAGGGCTGGAGCTTTGGGGTTACTGGGGAAGACAGTGGGGTCCCACCCGCAGCCCTTCAGGGTGCATTCCGGGGCGGGGGCTGCACCCGGCGGGGGTGGGGGGGGGACAGGACCTCCNNNNGCGGGGGTGGGGGGGGGACAGGACCTCCCAGCTCCTCGAAGGCATCTGCGACCTGAAGGATGCTCAGTTCACGCGTGAGCGCAAGAAAGCGCAAAGCACAGTCCTCTCCCTTCGAATCAGGACTTAAGCGGAGCTGCTGTTCAGTTTGCCCCTCAGCTTTCCCTAATGGCACAGAAAAATAAAAAGGATGAGAAGAGAAGCACGAAGAAGGACCCCCATACCAGTTCCTATCTTCAAACCTTTTTCTACACCTCCAGTGGAAAAGTCCAATGGCTGCATATCAGCGGTTTCACTGAAGGGCCAGGTCTGAGTGCCGCAGGTACGGTTCTGTACAGGCAGGCATTGTATCTATGGACTGAAGCAGCCTGAAATGCTGAGCTCTCACTATTCGTATTGCTCCTGCACGGCGACTGGACCCGACAGATGCCACCTATCCTTGTGACAGGCAGCTCCAGGCTCCTTCTAGAGGGTAACTAACGTGTCTTTTTTGCCTGGTGGCACAGCAGGGGTAGATAGGATACATGAGGGCAGCATCGCACAGTGAAGTCCATGCATGACGTGTGGTCACCAGCACATTCTCTGAAAGCGGAAAGTTCTGCCCTTTGCCTTCTTGAGAAGCCTAGGTGATGCATCCTGCTGTAAACCTGTTTCTGAGTCCTCAGGGTAAGCAACATAGGTGGAAAATTCTCACAAAACACAACTGTGCAGTTTACAGCTTTGCTTTGGCCTTGGCAGGATGTTCCCTGAGCTTACCATCTGGATTGTGAATGTTTTACCTCAGTGTTCTTCTGTCATCCTTTTAATATCTGGAAACTGAGAATTTTTCTTATTTCCCTCTTCTTTGTTCTAACTAACGCCAACCATGTGCAACTTCTTCAGTAACAATCTTTGGTGTTTCAACTTCTTGATGATTTAATTAATGACAAAAATGGTGTACAAGAATTCAAAAACCTGATTTTAGTTTCTCCAAACATTCAGCCTCAGATTCCAAAACCTGATGTTTCTGTTGTTTGCAGTGAGATGAAGATAATCTGCTCTTTTTAGGACATGACATCCAGTATTTGTCTTCATATACAGACACAGAAATATTTTCTCCCACATCCATTCTGCCACCCTCTATTTTTAATTTCTTTTTTTTTAACCTTTATCACTATGTTGTGTCTTATGTTTTCATCCAATCTGATGGCACTTTATTTGCTGTCTTGCTATTGATTTATCATGCCATGTTACAGAGACATAATTTTGCAATGCAAAGTCACGTGATTACCACCTAATCTTTGTCTGCATTCTGCATTATCACTTGAAAACATTGAGCTAAATCTAATAAGGATGTTTTAGAGCTCTGAAGTCCTGTTCTACCACTGCTTCAATCAAAGGAAAGCAGCTCAATCTTCCCAGGTGGGGTTATGCGGAGTTACATAATTCAGAAATACCAGAAATACGAGTGATGTTTTAGGGTGAGAAAGGAGCCTTTCAGGCAAGAATGACTTTCAAACACTCTTCTGGAGCAGGTGGGTGGTTGGAAGGAAAGGAAAAGAATCAAAAAGAAAACAAAGCCCAGAAACTTGTAGGTATAATGACCCTTGAAGGCATCCTTACCTAGCCTACATCTCCAAACCTGTGATTCCTGACCACAGCCCCAGTGGTGAAATTTTGCTTGTAATCTTTCAGGTACCATGCTCACCTGTACATTATAAAGTTTATTTAAAAAGCTGATGCAAAAATGCTGGCTGATGATTTAACACTCTTGAAAATATTTTAACTAGTAATGAAAGCTTCAAAACATTTTTGCCTAAGTAAAGCACAAAGGAAATACACAATGTAGACAAATGAATAACAGTAAAGATGGGTAGTAGAATAATTAAAAAAAAATGGCAAATTTTAGAATTCTATGAACAAGTACATTTTTACATCTCAGAACTAAAGGGAGAAGACTAGGAATGTACTATAGTTGCTTTGATATACAGAATGTTTCACTGATAAACACACATAGAGGATTCCTATCAGTGGACTACGTCCCCTTAAAAATAGTGCAACAAGCTCCAACATAAAATAGTAAAATGTAATTTCTCAGTGTCTTTTTTATCATACTTGAAGTATGGAAACACTGTTCCATTGCAATTTACTTTCTAGTCCCTTCTCAAATCATAACTCAGGGACAGCGCTTAACAATGTGCCTCATTTTAAGTGTGGTCTTACATCACATAGTTCCAATGCACCTTGAATGTTTTTAGATTTCAACAGTGAATATTTTGGGGGCTTAATACATACAGGAACAGGAATATTGTTCTGACTTAAGGAGCTGCTTTGTTTTGGTTTTTTTTTAGCAATTTACCTCATTCATCTTACTAGGCATTCATTGATGTGACTATCTGGTGACCTAGCAGCAAGGTACCTGTTTGCATTGGCCTGCCAATGTGTGCCACTGGTCTTATCCTTCAGAGTATTTCCAGTATGTTACTGCAAACTCCGCATGGTGCTTCAGCAAACTACCACACAGCTTGCTTTGTCTAGAAATTCTCATAACTACCCTTTTTCACTGCTGGCTTTCCAGGGAAAGATGCCATGTACTCATATACCAATAGAAAATAACTTCTAAAACTCAGCGCTATGGGAAAAGATAAATTGTAAAGGCAGGTATATTTTTTCTATAGGGAAAAATGGAAAATGAAAAGTAAACCAAACCAAACCAAACCAAAACAGAGAAAAGATAAGAACAGGGACCAAGAATCAGCTAGCATCAGCTAGCAAAACCATCAGACCAGCTATCACCTAGAATGGCTTGTTTTACAACAGAATTTATTCCCCTTATGTGTAGGTTTCTCTGGTAAAAGGGAAAAGCAGCAATTGCTAAACTTAACGACCTTACCTCAAATAAATAAACACAACAAATGAAGATAAATCTTACTGTGGAAGATTAAATAAACTATGGTAAAAATTTCCATCAAGCAGTTTCAATTCATGAATTATCTTTTACGATACAAATTCATTGATGAATGACTAGTGATGGGGATTACTTTAGAGGAAGATTGTTTCTTACCTGACTTATTTTTGCACTCAATATCATAGCCAGTGATTGGGCTGTTGCCATCAAATCCCATGGTCCATCTGAGGGCAATACTGCGTGCTCTCACCTCTCGGATTTCTATTTCAGGAGGGTCGGGGGGCTCTGAGTAAACACACACACAGTTTTAGTCAGAAGAAAGCCCGTACCCTGAATAAGATAACATTTATGAGCATGGCACTGGCACTGCTTACTGGTGGTAAGCTCTCATGGCATTTTCTCCGGTCACTCATTAGTACCCTCAGCCAGTTAATCACCTGCTGAAGAATGCTAAACAGAGGGAGGAAAAGTCACTTTTCAACTAGGGGTCACTGAGGTAATCTTGAATACTGACTTCTTTTTAACCTTCTTATATGCAACATATAGTTGCATTTCCTTAAAAGCACTCCAGATTGGACTACTCATGCTAGAAAAGATTTTTGCCTTGAACACCATGTTTCACTGATACTTCTACAGTTTTTACACAAAAGGTGATGGTAGAAATATGAATACTAAACTTAAAAGTGCTAAATTTGGTGAGGGGAGGGAGTAAAATTTCTCTTTGAGTACGTTTAAAGGTCTTCATTTAATAAGAGAATAATTTGATAGCAGTGTAAATTTACACTAAAACGTCTTTCTGCCTCTAGAGTTAAGGCTGTAAATAAATAGCACTTACACTGATTCTAACGCCCCTTTAAATTGTCATGGCAGTTTAAATGAGCAGTGGTGTAACTGAGAACCTGTCCCCAGACTCCACCTGAATTCTTCAACAGTGCTGGCTTAGGCGTTCACTGAAATCTGCTGCTACTTGAAATCAAGAGTGGGGAGAAAGAAATTTGCAAGTCCTAGAAATGTGTTGTGTGCATGCTCAAAGGCATATAAGCAGAGGACCAGGCATCGCGCAGAAATAAGCAGTGGCCAGTGGCGGAGTCCTGCCCATGCTCTGCATCTCACATACTGCACCCCAGCCTCCCCAGGACCTGCCGCTGTCTGCCTGAGTGAAATCCTGTGGGAGGGGAACCCCAGCCCCATGCACCATAGGTTCCTAGAGTTAGCGTTGTGCAAACTGATAACAATTTTTTTGGACTGATTAAACTTGAAATATTCTCTTTAAAGACCCACAGCAGGTTTAACATTTCTCTAGAAATAAAGTCAGATCACTTTTGCTTTATTTCAGACTTGGGTTGTAAGCACATTTGTTCTTTAAAAACAAACGCAATTCTGTCCCTCTCCCCCCAGAAAACTAACCCCCCAAAAATGTAACCCCCTCATATCCACTGTCCCTACTGAAGATAGTTTTAAGTATCTTTAGTAGACTGTCAGCTTGTGTATGTAAGAAAAATCCTTCTTATTAATTTGTACAGATCTAGAAGGACTGAAGCTCATCCTTTATTTTGATTTAATCTGTGATGCTGGAAAATGAAAGAGTGAGCATCTTAACACAGCTCTTCATTTCTTTGACAATGAGGAATACATTTAATTAGGAATCAGAGCCTCCCTCCCCCAACAGATTTCTGAGGATGGCATACACTTACTGTACTACAATAGCTGTGTTTTTTTCCTTATGTTGTCCTCTTCCTACCTTGCACAGTGAGCTGAATTATTCCACGATCCTCCCCATAAGAATTGATGGCATGGCAGGAAAAGAAGCCAGAATCTTCACGCACAGTTGGCAAAATCTATAGGTGGTTTGAAAAGAAGTGATTGATTGAACAGCACGCAGAGAAAATAAACCAACAGCTTTTCTGTATGGTGCAAGAAAAATTGTACAAACTGTTTTACTTGACATTAATAAATAGATATTGCATGTTATACACATACATACATATGCACAGTAAATCGTCTAAAATACTGAGACTTATCAAAACTAGCAACACCTGGGCTGAGGAAGCAGGCTATCAGCTCTACATGTGTAGTCATGAGTTGGAGCACCACCTATTCCTGTAGCTTCTCATTAGAAGTCTCGTTTCCAGTTACTCATAGGTTTGCCAAGTATTTAACAGTTGGCTGAAATTTTCCATACAAAATGGTGCCTCCTGCTGCCTCCCAATTTTTTCCAGTTATTTCTGAAAATAACTCATGTGGCTCAAGTCTGTGTGGAGGAAATAAAGTTTCAAACACTGGTGGTAAACCCTGTAGTATTCAGTGTGGTGCCTCATAATAAAATTTTGGGTGGTTTTTCTTTTCAATTTGTTATTTAATAACATAGGAAGTTATACATGATCTCTGTCTACATGATCATAATGATCTTTTTCTACAGGACCACTGCTTCATTCAACGTACAATAGGGAGAGGATTTTTTTAAATGAGCAGATATTCCAAATACCATTTTCTTCTCATTGTTCAGTGTGCTGCTCCACACTTTATTTACTGCACACAGTTCAAACTGTGCCCTGAAGACAGACTTATTCATTTTCTCACAGCCTTTTCTGTGGATTCACCTATGCAATACCCATTTCAGAAACATGAGTGAATTTATTTTCATAAACCCTGACATCATGAAGAGTATTACCACCATTTTGTATGGGGAATTAAGGAACCAGACATATGATAATGTTTGTGGCTGCTTGACAAGTTGCCATATATTAGCTGAGCCATTGTAACTCCACGTGCTCTTTATTCCTCAGCAAAGCCAAGGTAATATAAGCACAACTCTCATTCACCACTGGTTAAGATAAATGGATTAATTTCCCACTCGCTACAAGGATATTGGAGAGTTATCATCTGAGATGTGGTAACATGTCAAGCTGTGTTAAGTTGCACTTGTGGCTGAGCTTTAAGATAGGAAAACAAAATTTTTCAGAGCCCAATTTGATACATCTAGGGCCTTCTTTCCCCCCCTCAGAGTCCTTAGCAATAAATAGCATTTCATGTGTTCATAACAGCTTCCATTGAGTTAAGCTGCAGCTATGAGGGCTTAGTACTTCTGCAAATCAGACCCCAAGGGCTCAAGGCAAGTACCTAGAAAACAAAGAACACACAATTATTGGCCACCTGTGAAAAGTTTGGTTTCAATGATCAGCCTTGCATCACACAGTGTCTTTCATTACTCAACCCTAATTCAACTCCAGAGAAAATCCAAGTCATGCCTGACTGAGGCAGGGGTCCTGCAGAAAAAATAAAAGCTGAGTATACAACTAAAGATCACATTATCATGCACACATGCAAAAGCACTGAGTTAAAAGCTTTAGAGACAACCTCAATCCTGACATGTTCTATTTTGGGAGCATTTTATCTCTCAGAAGTCAAAGGTTTTGTATGTAACATACATATGGATGTAGAATGCCACTACCGTACACAACTGCTTCAGAAGAGAATTCTCCAAGCAGGTCTCCAGCCTTCCAAAAAAGAAATATTGTTGTGCATCCAGGCATTATCTTATTAAAGTCCATAAGATGAATGAGAGCAGAGAGGTCTAGGGGTCTAGCCTATAATTAAATATTATTTGTAACTCAAATATACTACTATGAACAAAGTCACACGTAGAACTTATTCTTCCTCAGAGAAATCAATGACAAAGCTCCCTCAGAGAGAAAACTAGATTTTTACTGGATATCATCCAACACATTTTTTGGCTAGTAAAGAAAGAGATATACCTTAAGAGTTACACTAGAATATAGATAATCACCACAGAGCTAGAGAATTATTTCCTTGAGCCTGATAAAAATGTTTTTAAGCATGTGATTAAAAAAGTGGAAGACTAAGATTTTTGACTGAGAATCTATATGATTTTTTAAAAAATTATTTTAGATTTCATAAAGGCACATGTAAAAATATAAAGGAATGGACTGATAACTTTCTCATGTTGGTAAACTTTAAATTTGAGTGGAAAAAGGTATATCCTGGTACACTGAGGGCAATTCATAGTTCATCCACTGTAGGTGACACCAGAACAGCAGGAGTTTCCTGGGCTTCCATGGCATCTTGGGGAAACTTAAGTGCCCCAACCAGCAGTGCCACCCATGTAGCCCCTCAATCTAACCCAGGTCAGCCACTTAGGAGTTAACAGAATCCCACATACTGATTTGTCAGGCAGGTCGAGACGCATGGTTCCCACACCACCAGACAGCTGCCTGTCACAGAAACAGAAGTGAAGATGCAGACTATGACCGTTTGCTAGGTAGCTTGGTGACTTCTGCTACTGTGTACAATAAGTGCAAAGACTACTGGCAGCAGCAGATGCACTACTTACGTATCTACATGTGCCTTTTCTTTCCATCTCACTTTGAATCCGATGACGAACCTGACTTTGTAAAATGGTGTCACAAGCCTCACAAAGTGAGAGGGAGGGAGAAAAAGTACTTTAAAAAGAAAACATTTTTATCTCAAACAAACTAACTATTTTGGTGAAGGAAGCCTGACACACATCAGAGCTAGGGGTCAGATATTTACTCAGCACTTATCAGCAGCATACTCAGATCTGAGCTGTGGCCCCCGGGAAGGGCAGGCTAAGGCACGAGCCATGTTGCTCCTGAGACAGAAAGGACAGGAGGGCTGCGAGCCAGGCTTACTCTCTTGTTGCCTCTGGAGCAGGGGAGAGGGAGAGTAATTTTTTGGGGGGGTGGTGGGGGATGCAGAGATTTCCTCTACGTCCTTCTTGCTGCCAGCTCTCTCCAGGGCTGTGCCACAGCTGGCACGAGTGGTGGGGCTCTGACCTTGTAGGGCAGAGGTAGATGTGCATCCCTCAAAATCAAATCAGGCAACCCTCTCACACACGTAGATGAGTCATGGATCACTTTGTTTTCTTACCTGCAGTGTAGAGATCACTTCATCTCCAACTTCCTTGGTGGAAACAAGGTAACGGGACATTTCAGGGTTAATGATTCGGTCTTCTTTTTCCCAGCGGACTATGATGGGCTTCTCTCCATGTGCTGTGCAGCTCATCTCCTTCTTTTGACCTTGCGTCGCTAAGGTGGTATTTGGGTAGGAAGTTATCATAGCTGGAACTAAAACCAGACAAAACAAAAAAAGATTGTTCCTTAGTGAGCTGACTAGTCTGTTGATACAGGCCTGGCCCTTCAATCTGGGTCTCATTCAGCTTGTTCATATTTGACGAGATGGCCAAAAATGTCAGAAATTATTTTACTTTCATTGCTGTGTAAGAGAATTTTCTTAAGATGAGCCTCAAAGGGAATTTAGCAGAGAGGAGCTGGGACTGGACAGTGGGGCTGTAGAGAAGAGACAAGAAGATGCGAATCCAAAGAAAGCCTGGTTCCATTTGTTTTGCCGCTCACAGGACAGCTTGTAACATAATTAAAATATTCATGGTAAATAAAGGTACTGTAATTAATAAGCATTCAGATATGGGGCCAATAAAGAACTGATAAAAATTTCTTATTCTTTCTAATGAGCTACTGCTTTATTTGCTGACAGATATATGCTCTACCATTTTGTATGATAGTAATGACCTATCAAAATGAGGGCTCAATTAAAGCAAAAGCTGTGCAAAATTAAAAGAAAGGCTCTGCACCAAAGAGCTTACAGTCCAAGTATACTCTGAGTGCACAGTTAAACTGAACTGAACGTATAATTAAACTGACAACAAACCTAGCTAAATTTGAGTTTTTATTGTATTCAGAAGGTATTTGCAGAACAGTTTGCACATAATTGTCAATGTCATTAATCATTCAGGACTTTAAAAAATTTTGATGTTGAAAAAAGTACTCTCTTGCTAGCAAGAATAGGCTTGAACCCTAAGTATTTTCAAATTTTGGAATATAAATTTTCTGGAAATAGGAAGAAAAAATCTTCAGAGTGTTTTACTGCAACTCTCTCCAAGCACAGCATTTTTGAAAGAGGATCGTCTCTCTGGTGTCCTCAGTAGCCTGTCCTTTCCTTCCCATATGATTTTTCCACCAATGAATAACATGTGGGCATTTGTGAGTAGGAAGAATCAAAGCCCATGAGTCTGTCTTGCAGTTCTGGCCCTTGCCCTGCTTGGGAGAAGCTGGAAAGCCCTGGACAGCACACAGAACTGCTCTCTTCTGAATGAACCTGTCCACTCCTTTCAAAGCATCTGAGGTGGCAGTAAAGAGTCCCTTCTCTAAGCTCTTGCACTCCAGGGCTGCCTCCTGCCATAGCCCCACTCTCCTTGTTTTTATGCATGAACGCTTGCTTGCCTCTTCTTAGCAGGACAACTCACTCATTCCATCTGAACTTCTCCGGGTCTCTATTTTAAGAAGATGACATTGGCACAGGACCCGATTTGAGGGCTTCCCGGTCTTTTCTGGTGCATAGATTGCATCTGTCGCTAAAGCAAAAATATTCCTTATTTAAATGAATTACTATAATTGCTATTCTGAAATGTTAATGCTTGATGGCATGACCTTTTCACATGCCAGAGCTGTTGATGCTTGCATATGACAATATGTCAGGATGCAGCCCTTTCTGTTCAAAGGCTTCCTGAATCAAAACAAACCGACTTGAAAATTAACAGGGCTGTGGAGCTGTGGGTTAGAGTTACGAATGGGATCTAATTACAGGAAGGTCTTAGAAAGGTCTTGTGAGATACATGAGGCTCTTTAGGCACTGATATACATTAGTGATGAAGTACGTCTTGTTTGGATATTAGGTACCGATTAGTTTTGTCAAAGAGGAGCATTCAAAGAAAAGAAATGATGAATAATCAGAATAGAAAATTAGGACAAGTCTGATTCCATCTTCCAAGAATGAAAATCGATTCAGATTCATCTGGTGTCTGTCCATGTACTAGCACTCACAGGGAGGTTAATTTCAGAAAGTCACTTTTTGTGGCCATCTGCTTGTTGCTTCCAAACACAGAAGCCAGCGTACTAGGCCTATGCTGCTGCAGGCCTGGGGGCCCTGCATGTGCAGGTGTGTGCACTTGAGCATATCTGCCCCCATCTGCAACACCTGTAATAGACCAATATAACCTTTTATGCATTTTGCTCATCAATAAGAGACTCAATTCAAATGAGTGGCAGGCTATTAAGGAGTCCACATTACCATCATTAACTCGTGCCACCACCTTTCTTCCTTCCATAATCTCCCAAGCCTCCCACATGTCCATTCCTTCTTCATTTGCCACACGTCTCCACACCTCCCTCTTTTCCTCTGAATGCAACATGCTTCAGTCTCCTTCACCTCTCCCTGTCCTCTTCATCCTGTAACCTCCTCAGGATCTCACATGTGCCCTAACACCTGCAGCAAAGTTTTCCTCCTCCAACCACATTCCCCATCCCTAACTAAATCATGCCAACCTCTCAAGTGATGTCCTCTGCAGCTGCCATCCTCCTTCCCATCAGTACCTCCTACTTTGAGTTTCTCTGGTGACGGAGGGAGCATGCCCTTAGCCCACCTGGGAGCTGGGGGTGGTGTGTGCCTCCCCATGAGACGCCTGAGCTCAGGGGTGCCTGTGTCCCCAGGCAGGAGGGCTCAGCATTCGGAGCAGGTAGAGCCTTGCACTGGCAGGTCAACCCTCCTCCTGCTTCTCCGGTAGGAGCGCACAGCACACACCCACAGAAAACAGGATGTTTGGATTTGGATTTAAGTCCCACAGACCTGGAGAAGCCTGTCTCAGAGACTGCTTCCTCACTCTGAGGTCTCCTAAAAAGTTGCCTACCAAGAGTCCCCTGATGGGTGACAGTGCCAAACCAAACACCACGACTATCTTGCTCGCTTTTTAAAAAACAGAGGCTAGTTTATGAAGCTCAACTCTTTTTCCAACATTCTTAGTAAGAGCAGCATAGAAACATGTAAAGAAAGATGACTTTATTCATCAGATACAGCTTTATTCCTGCTTATCCTTCCCTGCCTCTCACATAATCTTCTACAAGGATTCCTTATTGCCATAGCAATGCCTTACAGCTAAATATTTTCCCTTCCTCCAAAGCTGATTTTTTACTCTTCACAATTATCTCCAATGATCCTAAACCAGAAGCTCTTCTTTTTATCTTTCTCTATGTCAAAAGATTTCTGGTAACAAAGACACATTCCCAAGGCTATTTTAGGTAAGGTATTTTTTCATCCTTCAACTATCTGTAATCAAATTACTGATGCAAATAACTGGGATAAATATGCTAGCTCTTCACTGACAAAATAATCTAGAAAACTGTAAATAAGCAAACTAAATCTGTACTATATATGCATGAGATATTCTCTCAGGATGTCTAAAAAAATAGTGAAGGCATTTAGAAATGTATCAAGATGATTCAGATGCCATATTAGGTGTGTGTATACTTTATATCTCTTCAAATATACATTATATACACACTCACATAATCACATGTATTTATATAAAAGAATTTTGGAAGGGAAGGGCATGTTGCTGTGCTTGTTCAAGGAATGCATAGCATCATGTTCTAGGATTTTGGAGTAGGCTTCCCTATGGGACAAATTAATCCAATTCCGGAGAATCCAAACCTCCTCTGGGGTTCTCCACATCTTTCTCTGAAGCATGCCATATGGTGCTGGGCATTGTTAAAGGTCTATTGGTCAAGGTTGGACAAAATAGAAGATACAGTTTATAGATTATGGTGATTTCATAGAATCTTAGAATGGTTTGTGTTTAAAGATCATCTAGTTCCACCCCCCCGCCATGGGCAGGGACACCTTCCACTAGACCAGGTTGCTCGAACCCCCATCCAACCCGGCATTGAATACTTCCAGGGATGGGGCATCCACAACCTCTCTAGGCAACATGTTCCAGTGCCTCACTACCCTCATAGTAAAGAATTTCTTCCTTATATCTAATCTGAATCTACCCTCTTTTAGTTTAAAAACATTACCCCTTGTCCTGTCACTACATGCCCTTGTAAAAAGTCTCTCTCCAGCTTTCTTGTAGGTCCCCTCTAGGTACTGGAAGGCTGCTAAAAGGTCTCCCTGGAGCATTCTCTTCTCCAGGATGAACAACCCCAACCATCTCAGCCTGTCTTTATGGGGGAGGTGCTCCAGCCCCCTGATCATCTTCATGGTCCTCCTCTGGACTCACTCCAACAGGTCATGTCTTTCTTAGGTTGGGGGTCCCACAGCTGAATGCAGTACTCCACATGGGGTCTCATGAGACCGAAATAGAGGGGGACAATCACCTTCCTCAACCACTCCTTGTCACACTTCTTTTGATGCAGCCCAAGATACAGTTGGCTTTCTGGGCTGCAAACGCATATTGCCAGGTTCACTTTGAGCTTCTTGTCAACCAACACCCCCATGTCCTTCCTTCTCCTCTGAAGTGCTCTCAATCCATTCTCTGCCCAGCCTGTGTTTGTGCTTTGGATTGCCCCAGCTGTGTGCAGGACCTTGCTCTTGGCCTTGTGGAACTACATGAGGTTCACAGGTTCACATGGGCCCACCTCTCAAGCCTGTCAATGTCCGTCTGGATGACATCTCTTCCCCCAGTGTGTCGACCACACCACACAGCTTGGTGTCATTGGCAAACTTGCTGAGGCTGCACTCAGTCCTACTGTCCACATTGCTGACAAAAATGTTAAACAGTGCCAGTCCCAGTACTGACCCCTGAGGAACGCCACTCCTCGCTGGTCTCCACTTGGACATCAAGCCATTGACCGCAACTCTTTGAGTGAGACCATCCAGCCAAGTCCTTATCCACCGAGTGGTCCATCCATCAAATCCGTGTCTCTCCAATTTAGAGGCAAGGATGTTGTGCAGGACAGTGTAAAATGCTTTGCACAAGTCCAGGTAGATTTCCATTTTTAAGGTATGCATATTGCTGGCAGCAGCATTAATTTAGGGGATTTGTCTGTTTAAAGTTGGGTTTCTATTTGGACAGCTGGTTTGTTTATTCCTTTTCCCAGGTCAACCCATTGTTTTCCCCTTTCTTTGTATGCTTCATAGTATTAACAACTTCATCACTAAAGTCGAAGTGTAAAATTCAGTAACTGAGGTTACTTTTAAGAATCACAAAACTGGCTCAGACAAAACAAGAACCTTTTGTACTATTCTTGAAGAAAACCGAACATGGGTCTTTCCTCAGATTCGGTAAAAATTACTTAATCTAACTTTCTTTCCTCTGATACTGCTGAGTGTTTTATCAGGAAATGAATGCAAATAAAAATGAAGACATTTAGTTACCTTGACAAAGACCAGTCTCAGTATCCAGGATAAGAAGGCTATAGTGAAGCTTGAGCAAAGTAACAGAAAATTTCGAAACCTTATAGAAAAAACCTTCATGAAGTACTAGAAAACCAAAATTCATTT
>JANZLQ010000061.1:6639887-6650684 GCA_026212715.1 Elanus axillaris
CCGCCCCCCCCCCCCAAGAACTAGTTTTTCTCTTTTAGCTCATAGATGGATATAGCCATGTGGGAAGAAAGCAAATCAAGACTCCTGACCTTTTAATTTGTAATTAAACACTAAATAACCTTGTAGCATCCATAAATGATTCTAAGACTGACTGAAGTTCTCAGAATGTTTAAGAAATATGGCTATCTGTAGTTTCTAAATGGTATTTTTCTAGCAACCTGGCTGTGGTGAGAAGAGAGGAATACAACACAGCCAACACCACAATCAATGGGGAGATGTCATGTGATGCTGTACAATGTATTTTGAGCTGTACTGAAAGTTAGATTGCCAATAGCCAAACATTAATGCATATTCAAGTTGCTCTTAAGAAAGAGGATGGAAAAAGATGCAGCAGATAAACAAATCTGATGATATAATGATCTGGAGATAACTGAACACAGTGAGGATTTGAGAGTGTGCTCGGTAACAGACATGTCCTGGACTCTGTCAGTGATGACTCCCAGCATATCAACATGTCTCACCATGTCTCCCCTTCTCTTTGTCTGAAGACCTCTGCCCTGGCAGAGTATCCTCCCACATAACTTGGCTCCTTCACTGGACCATGCTTGAACTGGCCAGTTTGGGGAAATATCTGTCACCATAGTGGGATTCCTTTTGCAAGCATCTATGCCAAGGTAGGCATTACAGACTTCCTCAATGGAAAGAAAGACACTTACAGAGTGCCGTTCATCTAACCAGGTGAACTGTGCCCTCAAAAGCACCTTCTTTAAACTGATCATTCAGGAACCTGTAATGCCTTGCTCAGTTGCAGAGATGTGCATGCTAGTGCTGTAATGAAGGAAGATGAACGCCATCTGTTTTTCTTGTACAGCTTCTAGAACAGGGGACTATGGCCCCTTGATGGAGTTTTAACAACCCTGGGTAAAAATAACGTGAATGAGGATAGGAGTTGTGATAAGAGAAAACTATATGAATATACATCGAAAATATGAATTAAAATTCTAATTTAACATTTAAGCCAAATTCAGCATGTTCTCTCATGTTGGCCAGCTACAGTGAGAATGCCCTTCTGTCCAAAACAAATGAGATTTTTCTACCTCAAAATCAAATTCCCTCTTCCTCAATCCACTTTTTCTCAGGTAAAGAGAGCCCATGCAAATATATTTCTTACATTTAAGGGAGACTAGCTCTCACACTATAATTAGTGGATATCTATTTAATTTATTTTCAAATTTAGTAGACTTCCAGGAGTCAGTGAGTGCATTGTTAAAATTCTTCTCTTAACTTCAGTTTTCCCTTTCTGATGAGTGACATTTTTGCTTACTTAAGTAGGATCTCTCCAGAATTCAAATGGTGTCCTGAATCTAGCAGAGAATTTAGAACCAATAGGACCGCTTAAATACTTTACTTTAAGCACACAGTTCCTTGGTAAAACTGTGACCTTTCCAGCAGGTGAAAATAATGCTCTTAGTCCTCATCCTCAAGAGATGCCCAAGACTGGAAAACAAACGGCATGTCTCAAAGCATGAAAGAAATATGTTAATACAAAAAATAAACATCCCATTTTTATGAATACAAGTTATTTTCACAAAAGTAATGGATGTATAATTAATGACAAATATTTTCTATCCATATTCACTAATTTTGAAAATAAATTTTATGTTTGTTACCTACTCATGTTCATCTGTTGTGAACCTCCTCAGAGACATGTTCTTTTAGGATAAATATGTTAAAAATTCAGTCTAAAATTTTTAAATATTTCATGAAAGTGAATTTTGAATGCAATACTTTACTATATTGCTTGGGATCAGTACAGAATTTTTTGTGTAAGCAATGCAACTCTCAAATAGAAACAATACTGGGTGAATTATGTAACTAATCAATATGGCACAAATTTCAAATTCAAAAAGCAAGTGTTTTGAAATTAATTGCCAGTGAGGTTCCAGACTAAGAAAAATAGTTTCAAACATGTAAACCTGAGAAATTTGAGGAGAGAAGTAAAAATTTGATGAATTAATCTGACAGATTGTGTTATTTACTCAGTTTTAGTTTCAGGAGTTTACACTGTATACAAAATAAATTCAGAAAATTTATAGATAAATATATTCCTGAAAATATGTTTAAAACAAAGCAAAACAAACCAAATTACCTCCTACCCCCAACCTGCCCTAAAAGGAAGGCTAGTAGCTTTCTGTATGCTTCCATTAAAAACTGTTAGATGAAGGGGTTTCTGGACAATAGGTAAGAGCTTCATTAGCAGTTCTATTAGCCATATAATTTTCTGACAGAACAGTATGAAAACCAGTACTGCCATGGAAAAAGAGACTGTGCACAGCAGAAATGGCATCTTTATGTTTCTATTTAGTGAAGAGTGATGTTCATGAGAATTATGATATATAAATAATAGAGAGAAATTAAACATAGACATGACCAGCCCATGTCCCAGCTACCTAAGTTTGCATTACAAATCCTATATCAAACCAAGAGACTCAGTGGTAACTGCATTATTATTAGGACATTAGGACACCCATACAAGGTAATCTTTGAAAAAAAATCTAAAAAGAAATAAATCACTGAGCGGGAATGAATAAGGTTTTTGTACACCCTAAAAGACCATTTCAGCTAGCTATTCCAGTGATATAAATGAAGTTACTGTGATGATAAGTATTATTCAAACATGTGTTTCCAAGTTAGAACAGGCCTTGTTTGATACTAAGCTTTAATAAGAATGACAATGATGTCTTGAGTACTTGGCAGCTTCACCAGTGGCTCCTGATCTGATTGAATATGTCAGGGTAAAGGCTGTGAACATTTAGGGTTCATATCTTATTCACTCAGAAGTGGTTTCAGGTCACATTATAGGAAAAGAAGTTGATTTATTTTGCATGACAACTATGAATTTTAACCAAAAGACACATTAATAAAATAAAAAAGGTCTTTTCTCTCAAATCACAAAGGCAATTCTTTCCTCTTCCTGAGGTCTTTTCCTGCATTAGTTTTATGTTTGTACAGTGCAAACTGCTGTCTGCAAATGATACACATGAGACCAGCAGCTGCTTATATTTCTCAGTCTTTCCTTTGACTTTGACATGGTTCTGAAATGAATTTGACTTTCTTTTGCTTCGCCATGCAGCTTCAATTCCCATTTTGTCTAACTGCGCTTCCTAATAACCCATAGAAAGAAAATGGGAAATGATAAGCTGACAGCTTTGTTCCCTGCAGTCAGTTATAGTAAAAGCCTGTGGAAATTTGTGACAAACTATGGTAACCCACATGAGGCACTGGAAAATCAGCTTCATCAAAGCTTGGCTAATTGTCAAATCAAAAAAAAGTGATCAAATGTCTATAAGAAATTACATTAACATGTATATGATTGTGATTTATGAAGACTTAGACAAAGACCATCTTCCTTCACAGGAAATTAATGTACAATGTTAGAGTTACCATCATCACCATTGTTGAAAAACATGAATGCCTAAAAGTTAGTATTATAAACATTTGTCCATTAAGTAGTTATGATCTTTCATCACCCTGTATAAAATTCAGGCTGGAAAGAGCAGGAATGTTAAATAGTTAAAACTTGCAATATATAATTTTAGATAACTTCTCCAATGCTTTGATCTTAAATTGAATTCAGCCTGCCATCAAGATGGCATCAAGTTTTAATGTTAATTGAGAGGGTTACTGCTGTCATAATTGTGAAGTACAGCGCTTTAATTTTTTGTGACTTACTGAATGTAAATCAGGAAAAAACAGAGACTGTAGATTCACATGGGAGAGTGTTTATTTTCTTACAAGTGGTTATGCTTTAAACTTTCCATTTGTGCCCTTCCATTAAAAATACCTGAACAGTTTACAAGTTTAAAAGAAGGAAAAAAAAAAAAGGCAGAAAGTCCCTGGAAAACACAAGCTTTAATCAGGATATATTTTATGATCCAGCAGTTCCCATGGGTCTTTTAGATTTTGGAGGTTGTGAAGTGACATGTGTAAATGTCCCTCCCAGGGGAAGAGAAGCAAGCACTAATTGAGGTATTGACAGCTTTAAATGAAGCAGAAACACACTAAGAAACTCTGGCTACAACAAAAATGAGTATTGGTGAGCAGTGCATGCTGGGACATTAATGGTTTTCATTCATTGCTCATTCATGCAAGTAAGTATACTTCTAAGCACGGTGACTTGGGTCTATAACAGCTCAGTTCTGAGCTAAAAAGCCATGAAATACTATCTGCTGATGTATAAGAAAGAGAGCTCTGGTAGAACTAGTCCTGTCTAGCCTTGCGGAGTAAATTATGTTTTTATTGTCTAGATAGATGCAGATAGACCAATAGCATCTGATACTCTGATGATGGGAACAGAACTCAAATACATTAAAATCAAAAAGATACAACTCTCTATATATTTATGTAGGCATTCTCTAGATAAGTATGTTAACACAAAGGATATAAATATATATATATTATGTATATTAATACTAACAGAAAGGTGTTATTGCATCACACGCATATACAAAAGCATTCATCTGTGCATGGAGGTAAAGCATGTTCACAGAACCAGTCAATGGCATTCATCTCAACCTAACTTCAAGTGGCTAAAAATAAGTCATCCAAACCTTCAGCGAGTCAAATGGGGGCTTCTTCTGTAGCAGTCCTTGGGGGGGAAACAAGACCTTCTGAAGGATCATTCATCTTGCCTTAAAGATGACGAATGGCTCCTTACTGATGATAAAAGGACCTCAGGGTGAGCTGCTTAGACTTTTACAACCAACCTTTAGAAGTCCAGCTTAAAATCAGGGAAACCCAGTACTAAAGGTGTAGTCTTAAGTCTACATTCTCTTAACTAAAAAGATTCAGGATGTCAATAAATGCTACAGAAAGACAGGAAAGGAGATTCAAGCAGGGAGAATAAGATCCTAATAAAAAACTCTGAAGACATTTATTTTAATGGACATCAATCTGGTTTCTCCAGTCAACATTCTAATTCTGTTCCTTGTCACAGAGACCTTCTGGGAATGGTTTGGGAATGGTTTGACCATCAATGGAGTATTAGCTCTGCTTGTTGCTGAAAAATAACACACTTGATTCCTAATCTGTTCTTTTATTTTCCACTATGAGGTCTATTTTCTACTTCCACTGCTCAGCATGCCAGCAGTTGCTACTGGGAATACAGTTGTCTCATGTTGGAAAGTAAAAGAAGAAAGTTTCCAGGAGAGTGGGGAACCATCTTAAAGACTGTGCAGTCTGGGAAAAGCTGATAGGCAACTTTTGTGCTTAACAATTTTTTTAATACGTCTTATGGAGACAAGGAATTACTAGTAAAGAAGAACAAAAAGGACTTGGATAAACACAATATTTCTAAAGTAAAGCTATTCAGTATAATAATTCCATGAGTTACATTTACCCACAAATAAGCAGTGGCTATAACAGCAGAAAATCAGAAAGGAAAATTCTCACTTACTTTGATTAAATGTGAAATTACACACACACACACCCTTGGGATTTTTTTGTGCCTTTTACATTCATTGCTATCATGTCTTTGCAGTGTTTTATCAAATCTAGAGGCTAGGCCTTTCTACTGAGTATTTTGGGACTATTACACTGAACAATTAATAAAGCTTTCAGACAAAAGTAGTGGCTGACAATTTGGCTCCAGTACCCAAATGCCTAAGGCCAGAGGAAGCAGACTCTAATTTGAACCAGGGTTATAGTTACTTTGGCTTATTCAGAGCATACAATAAGCTCATCCAGCTGTGAGCCAGAGAACAGCTGAAAAGGAGTTTTAGAGCCAGATTTTACAATACTGTTCCTGATGTTGACAGTGTCCTGCTATATAACCAGGGTCCTCCTATATAACTGAGGTCAAGGGGGGAGGGTGTGTGTTCATGCTTGCATGCATATGCATGTGTGTGTGAGTGAGTAAGGGGGGGGGGGGAAACGTTTTCCATGGAGTCAAATAAGGAGAATTATTTCATTACCTGGAAAAGAAGACAAAGCAACCCTCATTGCTTTCTTCCCTTGACCTTCAGCTGTCCTGTGCATTTCTCTTTTCAATATGCTCTTTAAAAAATGTTTCTACTTCTCTGGAGACCATTTTTACCCCTCAGCCAAGGAAAGGCATTGTAAATACTAGTGTTTCAGGAGTAAATTATAGCCATCCATCTCATGAACAAAGCACATGGCACAGGGCTGCAGGTCACTTTCCTCCACAGTACCTTCCCACAGCATGAACATTATAAGGAGTTCAAAGGACTTGCTTTATTTTTTTTCTTTAAATTGAAATTGTGTTTCAAAGGAATAGGAACTCCATTCCCTCTCCCATATACAGAATGAACACCCAAAAGCAGAGGCCAAAATGCCAGTGGTGGTAATGCAACCACCAGCAAAGTAAGAAGAAAGTCATTCTTCTAAGCATGGTTTGACATATTGTATATGATGGATGTTGAATATGATAAATGAAGTGGCTAGTTACAGGGACAATATGAGTATACCTCACTGATTATTTTTTTTTAAGATTGACAAATGTTTCTTTTTTAATCACATCCTTGAAAAACACACACACAAAATCTGTACTTGCGTCTAAACTTGCTATCTAAATCATTAAATGATCATCATACAAAGAGTTCGGCTTTAGGAAATCCAGGACTTTCAGTGCTGATTTGGTCATTCTCAGGTTTGTTTTTGTTTTTTAAAATGATATTCCATTATAAAAGGAATAATCACTTACAATGGGATAGTGTGGGTTTATGCACTATATAACAACCTTATTAGTCTCATATGCAGGGAGGTCTTATGTTCAGGTTTTATTGGGGTGGTCTTGCTCTTTCTATGATGCATTTTAGAGTTTCGTATAAGTTGGTAGGAAGCTTTTCAGAACCATTCCTCTTGGGACTTTGGACTGCCATTTTTTGTCAGAGAACAGCTGATTTCTTTGACCCAAAACTTTTCATGAGAATGTGGTCTCTGATGAAGGGAATTGCTGAAAAGGGTTTATTAGCTTAGCATTCAATTACTAGTCAAAAGATAAGAAAAAGAGACTACAAACACTCAGAGTAAGCAGTATAGTCAATGATCACTGCCTATTTGAGGAGACAACCTTGAACCTAAATGGCTCAGCCTCTCCCTCCCTGTTTTCTGTTTTTCTAGCATAACAGATTTTTCACTATATACACAGGCTTGGGTAAGGTCAACAGCACAAAATGTAAAATAAGACAGACTAAAACTATTAGTTCATTGTTTTCGATTACTTCAATTAATATTTGATTTTGTTTGCAAAATGAAGTATATATACTATTACTATAGTAGTGCCTTAACCACTGTTCCTTAGGATACCTTCTCACTTTTTATGACTTTTTACGCAGCAAGAAAGGGATTGCTGGTCCCTGGTTATAGCAGAGCACTGCCAAGTAGACTGGATTGGTGACTTAGGCCTGGAGAGAGTGATCAGGGCTTTCATGTTCCCAGCTGTGAAGCAGGATGCCCATTTCCTTGGCTCCAAAACAGGTAATCTGAAAATGGTGAAAACTTTGCCTGAAATAGGGGCCTCAGGATTTCCCAGCCCTCTGTGATGATGCCAAGGACCCTGAGGGTACCTGTGATTTGACACCATGGGTGGTGGAGCTCTGAGCTCCTCAGCTCCTGGTTCAGCTTTTACTACCATCTTCCTGAGACATCTGGGAGGATTTGCAGTCAGGCATGGCTGGTCTGGTCCCTCAGAACCTGGTTCCTGGGCAATAACTTATGTGTAAAGTCTACTGGTGGGGAGCCAATGGGTGGAACTTTCCAAATATTTCTAAGCATTTATTTTTATCTAATGTTTCATTTTTCTGTCCACAAAACCATTGGAAATTATACAGAGAAATGAAATAATAATTTTCAGCAAACCATCATTTGTAATTATAATTTCCTTATGACATGGAACTCTTCTGTTATTTTATTCATAAACAAACGCAAAAGCCATCAGCTGCTGTGCAAGCTTCTCTTCTTGTTAATCTGTCTCCGTTATGAAACTGGATTCAGAGCACCAAACTCTTTTTAGACAGTAATGTTATTTCATTCACCATAAATCCAGAAGATTTCAAATGCTGTCTAAGAGACAAAAGACACTGCTTTCCATTACCAGCTTCACAGGCTCTTCAGTTCCTTGCATGACCTGACTAATTAGACACATTGCCAATGGCTTAACCAATTAGAAAAATATTTTTTTTTAAATTGTAGAAACCCTCTATTAAGCAATAGTTAGAGCTACTTATCTTATAAAGACTATATATAACCACAGAAATAGTACAGTTTGTTTTAAAACTCGGTACTGCTGCTTCACCCTCTCCAGGAGCTTTCACCAAATGAGATCTCCTAGTTAAAGGTGATATAAAACACTGAAAGCAGGCAAAGAAAAAAAACTATATTACAGTTCTGAACTTGTCCAAAAATCAGACTAACATGCTTACAAGAATATTCAAAATGCAAATTCTGACAGAAAAGGAAAAAAAAAATCTGAAAATGTATGAAAATTCTCAAAACTGAATCTTTTTTTCAGTCAAACAATACTAGTACAAATGCTCAGATTCATGAAGCTAAAATCACTCTAAGGGACATGGATTTCCTGGTGGTCACCTGGGAATACATTCCTGACTCCTTAATTCTATGAGGAACTGAAAGAATAGTTTTGCCAAGTAAAATACAATGCACAAGTTCATGGTATTATTGAATCAGAGGTAAAAAAATCTCTTATTTACCATGAAGTAAGGTTATCACTGATTTCTAGTCAGCTTCTTATTTAATGAATTTCCCCATGGATGAATGCTTCTAGGTTTCTTGCTAAAAATGCTGCAAGACTGATGGGCAGGACACAATCTAATGTTGTATACCCATGCTACTTCTCCTTTGCAATTAACTACTTGAACTCAGCTTTTTTTGGTAGCTGCTTTTAGTGAAAGATTTATCATATTACCTAAGATCCTGTAAAAAAACCTTGAGATTTTATCTTGAGAAACTCTTGCACTTCTGCTGTCTGTTAACCAATGAAAAATCTGGCTGTTCTTTGAAATTTGGCATGAAAATCCCTTGTTGGTAAAGCACTACAGCTTTGTCCCATGGTATTTCACTGAGAATTCACAGCTCAAGGATGCTGAAAAATGACGTGACTTTTTCACTTTCCCTACTAGTAAGATAAATTAAAGTAATAACAATATCAGCATGATGCCAAACTAATAACTGAATATGAATGTTCTAAAACGGTAGGTGCTGACACTGTCAAAGCAGCTGCAACTACAACTCTAAACTGGACAAAAACACCAGTGCACCACTTTATCTTAACTACTTGTGCAAGGAAAAGGGTGATAAAAGCAGATTGCTTCTCCATCCCAATTTATTTTTGCTTTCTTTTCCCTCTAGTAAGTGGGTCATTGATCACATTGGACACCTTCAGGTCATCTTGTGGACAACAGGTTTTTTTCCCTCAATTCCTAGGAAAGAAAATGGGGAACTATTCAGCCAGGCTGCTTTGTCCATTTCTCCAGCAATTGGCTCAAACAGTGTGTTCCATCTTCCATCAGTATTGAAACCTGCAACTTGAGTGACAGAAATCTATTTTGAAGACTCTACTGTAAAATATCCAGACTCTACTGGTGGCAGACCTTAAAAATATGTAAGAATTAAAGGTATCCTCTCTGGATTAATCTTATATGGATTAAGAAAGAAACTTATTTTAAATGGTAAATTAAAGCATCCAAAATTTCAATAAACAAAATAACTGAAACTTCCCAGCAGTCTCCTATTTTGTTGTGATTATGTTTGATGATAACATTCTTTAATTACACAAACATTGATTTGCAACAAGCTAAGGTCTCCTTTAGTACAGGGGTTAAAAAGTGCTCAGGGTTATGCAGTTAGTGAATGATGCTACTTCTATTTCTGCCTTATTTTTGATAGTGCAGTTCATTAGAAAATAGGAAATTAAATGAAGCAAGAAAGAAGACTGGACTTTCGGCTAGGCTTGCTGAATGCCACAGAGGATACCTTCATTTTACTCCATTTTCTGTGGCAAAATTAAGGTTTCCTTGAAGGTTACTTCCGGCCTTCTTTGACAGCTGTTATGTTCTTTCCTTTATGTCTAGGTGTTCAAGTTGCTTTGCAAAATTGCTGAACAACCCTGAAAGCAATTGAAGTATTCTTAAAAATATGCCCTGATAATCTAGACAATGAATTATTTCTACAGATAATATGTGGCATGTGTTTGATGTCTTTTGAGGTAGTTACACAGCTAGAAAAGAACAGATCTGAACTCATATTTCACAAAGGTTTTCCAAGGATAACTTGGAAACTTCTTAAAGTTGTGTGGTTCCTGAAATGTTCCTGTATTTATGCTGTGTACTTGACTCAGTTGTTATGTATGAGTGGCATCAACCAAGAGACAGAGTGCCCGGAACTAGTCTTACAACAAACAGCTCATTAAGAAGCTGAACTCTAGTGAATTGTGAGAAAAAGATATAAATGCACTTGTATCTGCAGCACGGAAGAAAGGAAAAGCCTTCTCAGCCTTGTGTCAGTTAAACACATTTTTAATACTGCCGCTAACAAATAATAATCCTTTGATTTTCTTTCCAAAAGCTTGCAAAGTTGCTGGCAGCTCCAGTAACTCTTCCAGTTTCTACTGTCAGCTCTGCCAGTCTCTCATAAATCTCACTAGTCTCTTCCACCTCTTTCCAGAGCTCACGTTCCTTGCCTCAGCTTTTGCCAGAATAAATCCCTGTAATGTCACACAGTCGTGTGTGTGGGTGTGTGTGTGTGGTGGGGGGGGGGGGG
>JANZLQ010000061.1:6654097-6744225 GCA_026212715.1 Elanus axillaris
GGTGATCAGTGAATGATCTCTCCTGTCCTTATCTTGACCCACAAGCCCTTTGTTATATTTTTTTCTCCTCTCCCCTGTCTAGCGAAGAGGGGGGGGGGGGAGTGATAGAACGACTTGGTGGGCACCTGGCGTCCAGCCATGGTCAACCCGTCACATCAGGCTTTTCCAGAATAGGGGCAGTGGGATATGTTCCTGCAAAACCAAATCAACAAACTGTTTTTTTGAGAGATACCACTGACTTCTGTTGGTTCCTTCTCTCTTCCTGCGGCACTGGAGGAGGGCAGTTAGGGAGACCCAAGCCTACCCATCCTGTCTAACTGCTTCATAACTATATACAAGGTCAATCTCTTTGACTTTTCTGTTGCCTCCTACATATTGTTTCCATAGAGTGAGCACATGGATTATATAAGTATATTGCATAAATAATGATTTATATGCATCATTAACTTTGCTCTGAGGCTTGAAACACTAAATATGTAAGTATGTAGTAGCCCTTCTTACTCTGTAACTTCAGAATAATCATCAGTGTATCTACTTCAGTGTGCACTATACTTTTTTTAAGTTAAAGTGAATAAAATACTAACATTTATTTTCATGATGTAAGCTACAAAATATTTTAAAAGTCAAGAAATGCAAAATCAGGATTTCTGGAACAGTATATTAGAGCAGTATTAGCATCAGTTGATGTGAGAGACATAATAAAGGAGTTCGTTAACATTCAGAAGTCATTTTCTCTACCTTATAAATATGTCATACCTGGATTTGTACATGTATGTTCCATACCTGTACTGCTGTCTTTCAAAAATGTTGTTGTGATATTAAAAATAAGCGAAGTATGACTGTTCTTCCTAAACAAAGCTCCTGATTTAGAACTAAGTGGATTTTCCTCCATGCAAATCATATGAATTGGAAAGTTCTCAGTCTTGGTCAATAGGAATTTTTCATGAGTCAAAGTCTACAATTCATGTATTATTCATTTAACTTTTTTAATTGCAGTATTTTTATGATTATTGATTGTAACATCCCTTATAACAACACATTAAAAGAAAATGCTTTCAAAAAGAGAAATGAAAACTGTATACCCATGCAAAACTAGTGGAGCTGTAGAAGCAATCAAGGAATATATATTAAAAATTTCTATTGCAAGTAGATCACAGACTTAATTCTGGAAAAAACAAAAACAAATGAAAAATTTTCACATAGTCAAAACAATGATGCCAGAGTTTACTGTTAACTTAGAACTCTGACTTGAGTCAACAGTTTGAGGCAAACATGCTGATGAAAGATTATTCCCAGCGGATAAGATCTATATCTTTTAAATGCTATGCAGATTGGCTTAGCATTTAATGCTGCACAAAATTTAGCTAGAAAACATTTTTTTCCCCTGAAAATACTCAATGGAAACAATATGTCAAGGGGTGCTATGAAGTTACTTTTGTATTCATTACTCATATTTGTGTATGTGCATGCATATATCTATTTGCAGAGGGAGAACACCTAGATATATGACTACAAGAGACACCCACATTTAAAAATGTGCTCATGCTCATAC
Source organism: Elanus axillaris (assembly GCA_026212715.1). Classification (NCBI taxonomy): domain Eukaryota; kingdom Metazoa; phylum Chordata; class Aves; order Accipitriformes; family Accipitridae; genus Elanus; species Elanus axillaris. The sequence goes on from JANZLQ010000061.1 coordinate 6,655,650, forward strand.
TTTGAGTAATCATGTTGGCCTTTTCCATACAAAATCCTCTGTGCATTTAGAAATGTGGATATTTTTTCTCCCCTGGCCTCCACAGGGACATAAAAGTGGGTTTCCAGTGGGAAGGGAAGGGAAAGAAGGGTAAAAGACCTTTAAAGGAGTTGTATGAATAAATCAGATTTAAAGCAAACAGGCAATTTTTTGCTGGGAAAACATCGCATGGTACACACAGAGCATGCCAGACTTAAAAACCATTACATGAATTGCACAAAGGCTCTGAAAAGTCCTCACTCTCACTATCTTGCTGAAACATAAAATGATGCAAATTAAATGGATACAGAGTCCATGTCTTAAACTTCTTTGGAATACAAGAATTAAAGAAGAAACCCCTTCCAGATCATTATCTCAACAATGATAATTACACCCGCCTAGGTATCCAGTGGCACCTGGGTACACCCCCCACTAGCTTTATGGGGAGAGACGAAAAAGAGCACAGATACCCCCTGCCTTGAATCAGTCAGATGGTTTATAACACTTCATATAGTATGACTCTCCCTTTTTCCATTTTCTGGGCCTGAAAGCATGAAAGTAAGTTACTCAGGTGTAAGAGTATAAGTCCTTGAGGTCACTCGCATTTCAGCATGTATGTAATGTTCCCTGAGTTAGCTTACATCATACTGCATGAGAAACAGGCTAATTCACTGGTAAGTCAACCTGTCTTGGTACAAACGAGCTGGAAGTACATGACATATCCCCTAAAAGTACTCTGACTCCTGTGTGTTCCAGGCAAAATTATCCCTGGATGGCCCCCAGTTAAATCCCTGGTGCTTTCAAGCTCCTATATTTCACACATACAACTTGCTCATTCAAATGCAGGAGCTGAAACAAAATTTGTTTCAGGTTTATGTTTTGGGTTTCATCTGTCTGTTCATGTGTCCCCTGCTTTTGAAAGTAATTTTAACTAAGCTGCAAAAAATTAACCCTTGCTCCAGAAAAAGTGTCCAGGTGACATATTTATAGTAATACAGCTAGGTAGTGTTACTAGTAGAATATGCTAGACTAATCAGCAAAAGCAGAGATAGCCTTGAATAGGGACAAGATCTAAGGAACTGACTGGGAATTGCAGAAGACAGCATGTGTATATATTGGTATATGCATATAAGCACATAAATATACAGTTTAATTGTAGCATCCAAAGAACTTACTGTGTATCAGCAAGGCCATGGTAACTGCCCAGGTCCACATGCCTACCCCAGAGCAAATGGGAGGAAATTCAACCTCTTTAATTGTCAAGTAATTACTCTGCATATGCCCCATGCTAGGCAGACACATGGATACCTACCACAGCTCAGCAGATGCCAAGCCACTGGCTCATCCATGTTCACTGGATTGTACATTTGAGCCCCCTCTTCCAGAATGGAGTCTGATTTATTCTGCTACTGTGCCTCAACAGGTGAAATAACTAGATTGCAATGGTTAAAAGCAGGTCACAGCCAAGGAAAAAGCCCTAGTCATCCTAGCCAAGCTAAATAGTGGGTAGTGCCAGCCTTAGTCCTTCTGGCCAGGTCATTCTCTCCTTTCTCAGTTTTTGAATACCTTTTTAGGTGTTTTGGGAGGTCTACCAGTTTCACACTGAAAGGCTTAAGACTAAAAAGGGAGAGTGTTAACTCTGTGCAACGAGTTATTCTGCTGGGAATGCTGAAACACAGTAGATCCAGAAAGGCAAGGGTCACTATAAACAATCAAAACTCAGAAGTCCTGGTTCATAGCTGCTCCTCCACTGATGAGTTCCCTGAAATACGTCTTGGAACAGACAGACCCTACATGGAGTCAGCAAAATTCCTGAGGGCACCCAGGATCGCTATGCACTCTTGTAATAGTCTTCCTCACCATTTAGGTGCATGCCCATTTTCCTTAAAAGCCAGGCACTTCATTTAACTATTATTTAAATCTTAGAGATGAGCATTTAGCAAATGGTAATTGGATTTTCAACAACAATATGCAACCACTTATGAAAGTCTGTTCCTCCTTATTTCAGCTTGGCAAGTCACCACTTAAAAATCTGATAGCAGGAGGTTTTCATTGCTGAAAGTAGGGGTTTATGGCTCTAAGTGCATGGCAAAGAGCCAACTTGTACCAGTTGTAAATGCAACAGTTATGCTGCATTGCAAAGTAACACAAAAATAGCAGAGCACTGCTTTCTTATGGAGCACTTACAGTAATAGGCACTCATTTTAAAAGCCAGTTTTGAGATAAGACCACAGAAGTGAAATCCTGCTGCACTATTGTGTATGTACATGTGTGCAACTACCAAAATCAATGACTAGTAATTAAAAGCCAGGAAAAAATAACCCTCTAACAGATGCTTCTTCTACTGCTCTGAAGATTTGCAACAAAATGTACTCATGCAATAGCTCTGTGGAAGTACTCTTTTTTTTTTCTGTCTATTTCTCTCTCATTTTGTGGTCACAGGCTTATATCATCTAACTTTCAGAAAAGACATTCGATACTTTGAAAACCTTTGTCCTTGGTAAGGAAAGAGATGGAATTAAGCGAACAGGATTGTTTCTCAGGTACTTATCTCTCAATATGACACGTCAATTAGTAGAAAAATGTTCTTATTGGATCACTACTGATACTATTTAGGAGTTTAACTGATACAGGAAAAGTTCAGAATGGGGAAATGGAACTGAGAGAACTTGCAGTACTGACTGAAAGCCAGACTACTGACATCAATTGCTACTTTACTATTCATTTCCAAAGACTTACAACATTTGCTGGTGCTTGATTACATATACTTACAGAGCATGGCATACAGTATATATGCACAAACTTTTTCTTAAAAGTTTAAGTAAATTTTAAAACAACAACATAACCCTAAACCCAAACCAACCCCTAGCAACATATGTTTAAACTCCTAAATAGCTATCTGCTTTGCTAAGCATCCTTCAACATGTCACTGATCACAAGAAAGACTGTTGTATACATACTGTCTTTATAAATCAGGGTTCTGCTTTAAGAATTAAGAAATGGCTTTAGGAACATAACATTTAGAATGCATTTTTTGGAGAACATCTCTTTAGGGATTAAATTTAATGCAAAAGCATTAACAGGAATGTCACAGACAAGAAGAATTTCATGTGTTTTCAGGAAGAATTTTAGTGTTTAATGAAGGCAGGATTCCCATCATAGCTCTCAAATTTTTTTCTGCTAAAAACCTAGATGTGTCATTGTTTTTTGCTGCAAAGATTTGAATCGGTCGCCTTCATTGGATCAGCCAAAGATCAATCATTTCATGTTTCTCTCTGAAAGCTGCATTATGGCTAAGTAAAGAGCATAAGAAGTACATTCAGGAAAACTGTATACCATCCGACCACATCTGGATGGGTTTTGTTCCTTTTTGCATTCTTTCTTTTATGTGAGCATCAAACAACACATTTATGTGAGTGCCCACATGTTCATGCACATGGGCACACAGAGATATTGGTAATTAAGGTCATTAACTTACATAGATCAAAGAGAGAAAGAGATCCTGCTGGACTTTTACAGCATAATGGCATCACATGATATTTTGCAAAAGGAAGTATGGAAACTTTCAGCAGAAGAAGTTTCAATCATAAAAGCAGGGAGTTTAAACAACATCCTTGCCAATACCTGCCCACACTGGGCTGCTTCCTCGGTCACCTGAGAGCACAGCAGCTTGCACAAGGGGACATGCCGGGGTGCAGACTGACAGCTACCATGGCTAATACAATTTCGCGATAGCAATCCCATACTCGTACTTGCACAGACAGCTCTGTTCTAATGTTTTGATAAATGGCAGTGGGCAACTTTCATAAACATCTAAATTCTTAATAGATACTGTTGCTTACTCTTTTGCAAAGTCAGCAGGAGGGTTTGCACATTTCTAAATAAGATAACAATTTTAATGGAAAATACTGTTTCACGAGTCAAGAACTGTAGTTGGAACTCTGGTATTCATTCCCTCTCTGAAGAATCATTTCTCTTTTCTGAATTTGGCCATGTGTTCACCAACATTCATAGTTGCACGACACTGCTTTCCCAGAGGCTACCAAGAATGTGGCAGGTGGAATCTAAGCACTGCATAAACGATGACAGAGAAAGTAAAATTAATGTCCTAAAGTTGTACATACTGCCCGGACAACACAATTCCTATATAATCAAATATACTGAGTATGGAAAAGAAAACAGAAAGTGAATGTAAGACTAATTATTCTGTGGCCTGATGGAGGCAGTAAAAAAAAAAAAAAGCATTGGGTTAGATTAATCATAAGTAATTAGGCCAACAGTAAGAGCTCATTCTTTCATTATCTCCTGGTTTGACAGACCAAATCGATTCATTCCTTAACCCTGCAGGATCCTAATAAGATTTATCTAAAAATGGAGCCATGCTTCTGTAGTTATATATATGGTGAAGACACTCAGAAATCAATTCTTGTGGCCCTAAGTGGACACTTACCTTTTTCCCAAGAAACATAAAAGCCACAGATTTAGATATGTCCAAGACATACCAAACAAATATCTGACTGAACAACATGGATGGGAGCTCACACACAGATGTAGAGGTTGAATCTTAATGGTTAGGGTGAAGGAAACCTGTTTCCCACAAAGCAAATACATCTATATTGCAGAAAGTAAATCTGCATTTGCAAATCCTTTCTTCTGATTATACCTGACAAGCACAGCAGGAAGGGGTGGGTATAGGAAGCAATGCCTTAAATTCTTCTGTATACAGCATCTTCAGTCTGCAGACAGCTCTTCTTCCTACCTTGCATTTTCTGTTCCTTTTGAATGCCTCCCAGATGTAAATTTAATTTTTGTCTTTATGTTGATTATCACAGAATCTATATGCAGTATTTATACTGACTGCCATTGTAGGATTTTCACAGAGGGATATGAACAAAGCTACCGTGCAATTCTTGAAAAACTAATTTTAAGAGAAGAAGAAAGTAATACAAAAATGACACTTTCTTTACATTTTAAGGCAAAATTGCTTGCTTTAAAAAAGCTTAAAATGGCACTGATGGAAGCAGTTGTAAAAGATTGTCTTTGTCTATTAGTGACATTTGATATTATATATAAAAAGAAATAAACTCTTATCCAAAGCATAAAATATTTGCATATATTTTTACATTTTTCTTTTACTACAGGAGAATCATACAGAAAAATGTATGTAACTGATTTGGCATCTGTGTCACTTGATGCTCAAATGTAGTTTATGCCCTACATATTTTTTAAGATATTGTGAACTATGTTTTTTATTGTCTCTTTCTTTCCTTTCTTATGCAAAATATAGTTTTTTACATCAAATTAAAGATAGGGATAAACAACCAGCCATAATAAATAAATAAATAAAATGAAAAATTATAAAGAATCATCACTCAGGTCCTATGACAGCATTCAATAATAAAAAACAGTGAATAACTTTTTGGAATGTAGGTCTTGTGCTGAAAAACATTGTGATTAGGTAATTCAAAGTTCAGAAAAAACTCTGATATCTAAGAAGAGATACTGTAATTTAAGACTTTGTCCATTATTACTGCTGTTCAGATAACATTCTGCAAATCCTAAACTCACATGAGAATAATAATAGGGATCTCTGACATGCAGAGATAGAAGAATGAACGTGGGATGGAAAAGGATGGAAAAAAAAGGAGGAAGTGATGGCAGAGATGTGAGGTTTGCAGAATGGTGACAGCGAGGAAGAGGAAGAAGCACCAGTGGGTATGAAGGGAAAATGATGTGAGACGTGAGAATACCGTCCTCTTTGACCCTGAGGCTTTGTCCTGCTGCAACATGGTTACTTCATAAATGAGATGTACCTTAAAGCTGGCATGACTGGACACAGAGAAAAGAGATGAGAGGAAAGGAAAAAGGAAAGGGAAAAACACAGTACTATAACAGCTAGCTTTTCTGAAGTGGAAATAGTTGCGTACTACACACACACTAAATTAATTTACATTCCACCATTGCTTTACAATGCTCTCTTGATTCAGGTTTGTTTATTCTTTGTTAGTGAGATGTAGGCCCAACACTTGATGACATTGCAAATACAAAAATTAGCAACAATAGATCATGCATGCACTTCCTCTACTAGAAGCCAACATTAAACCCAGCAAACACACTGCATACAGCCCCCACCCCACAAATGAAGCTAATATATTCACAGCAGCATCTATATTTTGAAATGATACTCAGGAAAATTATCTGGCTTAATAAATCAAAAGCATGAAAATCCAGGCATTTATATATACAATAAGCACTACCTGCCCCTTAAGGTAAATATTCAAGCAAAATGAGACATGCTGCATTTGAGATCAGTTTGGCTCTAGATAAACCAGTAAACATCACTACTGAATTATGGGCATGGTTAGTGTTTAGTCATTAGTCCTCTACCACATACATTAAAGGAAAAAAAGAAATAACCTATCGGAACACTGTTCTAACACTATTTGTATGAAGACACACTTTTGTGTAGCTGACTTTTAGATTTAGGACCACTTCTTTAAAAAAAATCAGAAAAAAAATCATGTTTTTGTTTAAGAGTGGTGTGTTCTGATGAGACTTTCTGAGATAAATGTCCAAATTTAATTACCATGTCTACTAATTTCTCTCCCCATCTTCCAGTTGATATGGTATCATATGATAGATGTCACCACAGCCTCTAAATGCCCTCACATCCAGCTTCAACCACCTCGGGCTCCACTGCTGCGCTTCTGAACACGATGCCCTGAGTGTGCCCTGCAAAGCTGTTCCACTCGAAGGAGCCAGTTGAGCCGCTGCAGGCGAGCCACTGACTCGCACCCTCACCCTCGGGTGGTCTCTGCCCACTCCCTCGAACAAGGCTTAGAGGCAGCTGTAGAGCTCAGGAGGGGCACGGTGGCAGAGCCAGGACACTTAACCACTTTGCAGCCAGAGGTGGAAAGGATAACAATGCATCAGAGATATGAGGATGTTCCACTGTCCTATCAAACTAGGAGGAGTAATGTTTACTAAACTAAACCTGGTAGATGAGTAATGAGTAACTCCAAGATGAGTAATCCTGAAATTCTGGCTGTCAAGTGTCCTACGCTTACTGCCATATATGTTTCTTAAAAGGTCATTGAGACGTATTGTGTTCCAGAAGGGTTTTCATTCACATTTCATGTGAAGGCAAGCCTAAATCTAAATAGTTATTTTTTAAATTCTCTTTCAAGAAAATGACCTTCCAAATTATCACTAAGAATAATTTCCAGAATATTTCCTCCAAGATAACAGCCTTTCAGGATTACCATTTATTATATTCTAGCACAGCAGGGTTTGCAGTATTGTGCCAAACACAATATATTGACATTTGTGAGCTCACTTTCTTGATGAAGGTTATTATGAATGGGTTATCTATCTAGCTTGCATCAATCACTGCACTGCCACCTTCTCAACTGGAGGAGGAGAGCAGAGCAGACATTATTTTCAAGTCTTGTTTCAGCAGTATTCAGAGACAGGCACCGTAATCCTTAATCTGAAATGATCTCTGTTTTTCAGCCTGCTAACCACAGCTGGCCAAACCTGGACAGAGAGTACATTGCTATCTGAGAGCCATGTAAACCCTTCTCTGAATGAACTAGTAATTTAACAGGGCACGAGAGGTATCAAGATTGAGAAAGGAGGACACATTGTTAAAATACCTGTGGTTTGGCTGTGTTTAAGTGTTACTAATGTGTTCAGTAAAGGGAGAAAATAAAACAACAGCTAGAGTATGTACCTTGTAAATCCTATCCCTTACAAGGCTTTCTAAGAAAAGTGAAGATGTGAAGGTACTCAAAAGATTAAATCATCACAAATTTGTTAAACTGGTCAGTTTTCAGGAAAGCCTCAGTATTCTGTATCCACTATGAAAATTTCAATAGAAAGAAAACTTCTGGAAATAAACCGCGCCCATGCTTCCTTTTGAATGTTGCTATTTGGGCAACATAAAGCTGAGAGAGACAAGTATTCTGAAAAAAAATAATAAATACGATACTGTTGATACAAATGGAAAAGACACAGCAGAGTCTATGTGCACTTTTTAGCTAGATAGCTAGAGACAAATCTGTTTCACCTTCCTGCTAGAAACATTGCTGTGCAGCCAGCCTTGAGGAAAAGAAAAAGGGCCGCTATATTCTTTTTCTCCTTGCACCCAATTAGAAAAATATTTTTTTTAAAAAGAGAGAAGTCCTTCCCTTCCCTCTTTCCCTTAAATGAGAGTATTGCAAAGATTTGCATACAAAAGCACTTGAGCATTTGTACTGCAGTACATCTGGCAATTATCTTACAAGAGAAAGCATTCATTTTAGCCAATTGCCACAGGCTTGGCATTACTGAGAGTAGAAAGCATTTGAATGTACAGAAGAAAAGGGATATTCCAGCTTTCTACCAGCTACCTTGAACATACTTCACATTTAATTTCACCCTGTTGCCACAGGCACTGTGTTGTTATGACAGCTGATCTGCCATTGAATAGCTGTAAAGGAAAATCAACAAAGGATCGCTTCAGCGATTTTCAGTGCAATTTATTGGAGCTTGTATCTTGCGGCTGCTGCCGCCTGTCGGGGTAATGACACATGATGGGTGATTAAAGTGCAAGTCCCTAAATCAAAGCAGTGCCAATGGTCTGAAGAAGCAGAAAACAGCATTCATTCCGTGTTCATTTCTCATAGTGGGAGGACCTCATTAAGAAAAAAATGGGCTGTTTTGCTAACAAGAGAAAGTACTTGTGTCTAGGGAGAATTTTCATGTTTCCAAGATTTACTCTACCTTTCTTACAGCATCTTTTAGACTGTGCATTTAATGAAAATAAATAAGTAATTAAGACAGATAGAACGTGTTACAATCCATCACCACTGACTTGGAATTTAAACTGAGCTGTACTGTAGTTCATTCACATCCTCATATTTAACACAGTTTTTGTCTTTATTGGCCAAGAAATAGGTGGTGAAAGAGAGTGTTGCCTGTCACGAGGGTAAGGGCAAAAGTAGGCAAGGGCAGCTCACCAGCTCATGAGAAAGGACACTCTAGGATACAAGAGTAGTTTCAGTTCACTGAAATTATTTTTGGTTTTATTTCCCTTTACCTTACTCTTTCATTCTGAGGAGTTATGCAAGTAATCCAGCTAGAGATTTTTACCAATATTGGCAATTTTTGTCTATTGGACAAAAAGGAACTCTACCTGAGATAACCACAAAATAAGTATGAAAAAGCAAATAAATGAAAGAAACCTTTGTTTAAAGATGGCAGAATGTTAGGAGAAGAAAACAGTAAAACAGAGTAGACAGTCAGACTGGGGGACTCTGTTTTGTTCTGCCATAGAAAACACTATTTACAGACCATGGGGCTGTGAAAAAAATGGAGCAAAGACAGAGTAAGAAATATCAAAATAACTGGGTTCAGGTGAATTTGACATAGTACAATTGCTGTTCTTCCTACAAGCATTTTTTGAAGGTGTTAGACATGGTGATTTTTGTCTTCCTTTACAACATATCATGGATAATCTCTCTTTGCAAATGCAGAACAGGCAGTGACACCCTTACTGACGTCTTGTGGGATATATGCAGTTTTTAATGAGAAATTGGACATAAACAAAAGGCTAGCATCTATGTCTAAATGCTATTCTTTTCATACACAAGGAAAAGTAGGAATCAGACAGATCTCGACACTCCTATATTCTCAGTAAGGAATTATTTTCCTAAAGACTAAAATGAACATTTAGAGGTACCCTGGTGAGCAGAGCACAGCGAGTTCTCCATCACAGCTTGCTGGCTTTACTGCAGGTGCTGCAGCAAAGCAAACTCATTTGACTGGCCACACGGGAAGCGTGCCTTTATCCTGCCCAGGTAAAGTTTCATGGAGGAATCCAGGCATAGACCCCTACCCATTTTAATAAACAAATGCTGCAGTGCTTCAGCCATACAGTGGAACAACTGTTAGCTAGTAGTGGAGGGAACAGCTTCAATAGATTCAGATTCTCCTTTCATAAGCATTCTTGGGGTTTATTTGTGTTTATAACTACTATTGCCTTTGATTTCTTTTGCAGTAGTAGCTAGTTGCGTGACTGGGGCCTCTTTGTTGCATGAGTTGTCTGAGGTTGGGGAGAAACAAATCTTGCCTGGAAGAGGTCGTGGTCAACATGGATGAGAGGGAGGCAGAGGCAGCAGAGGCACAGGATGGTGAATTACAACAGCCAGGACCCAAGAGAGCTGCAAGAACAGGGCACTAGATTTGCTTTTACACTGTGACCAGGCTCCCTTTCCCAAACAGCCTCTTCTGTTATTCCACCAGCTCTCGTCATAGATAACAAATTTAAAAGTTGTGGGTTTTTTAAAGTTTAAGTGGTAAAACTTAGCATTAAAAGTATTAGCTGGGATTAGTATGTTCCTGCTGGAAGGAGGTGTGGGTCTGACGGATGGCTTTAGGTTTATGTATTAAACACATATAATTCAAATAGTTAAGAAGCATATTTGAGAGGAAAGTGAATGAAGCAATTCTGTTTTCTTGGCAGACAGGATTTGTTGGAAATGTTTTGGTGATCAGATTAAAACTTCTCAGGCTCCACACTGACATGAAAATAAGTGACAGATTTAAGAAGGGGCAGGGCTAACATGACTGCCTCCAACAGATTATTTACATAGGAACATACATACCTTAATGAAAGCTTGCTTTTCAGGAGGGAATTTTTTCACAATACCATTCTATCATGTTATATATAGCCCCTAAAGTGGAATTAGGAAGTGTGACATTTATTCAGATGAAGGCAGGCAGGCAGTCCATTTTAAGTAGACATCTCTTTCCTCGTGACTCCCAGGCAACTTTTAAATAATTTTAGTTCTTCCCTTCATGTTAAAGGCTCATTATCCTTTATAGAAATTCTTTAGAAGTCTTCTCATCCTGAGCACCAGGAGTCATTTCTCAAGAGAGCACTAGATTCCTTATTCCAGATCTCTCTCATAATTTTCTAATATTGTATGTCTTAGTGAATAAGGAATTTGAGAACTACTTATCCTTGGTTCAGAAGAAGAGAACAAATCACTGATCATAATTTTTATGCCCATTTCTTGAAAAGAAAAGGAGAAGGATAATAGCTGCAAAGCAAAGATTCTCTGCTTTCACAGCTGCCATTCTAGCCCTGTGGTTCCTGATTCAGCATCAACTCTAGCAGCTCTCTCTTTTCACATGTCTGTTAGTATTCCTGAAGACACTTTCTTTTCCTCTCATCTTTTTTCTTTCCACTCCCTCCTCACAAAATCTCCCTTCAACCAGGAAGTTGTACCAGCTTCTCTGACATGAAGGTGTCACGTGACAAACTCTGAGGCACTAAATAAATGTGTATCTGGAATTACTATAATTTCCTTCTTAGCATTACAAGTCTTGTTAAGCAAGCCAAGTTGATTTATAGCGTGAGCTGGCTTTTCACTAAGAAAAAGTCTGTCAGTTTTAGAGGTAGAAGTCATGGAGGTATTTTAGGTCAATGTTTATTCTGTCCATCCTGAACCACCAGAACAAAAATTTGTCTATCCTCTTCTGACATCAAAGGTCAACAGCTTTTCTGTTTAGATACAGGTGACACTGGAAATTCTGGAAGAGTAAAACATCCAGTCTCATTTAAGATATTTGTCACAGGATCTATGAAAGGCAAAAATTTATCCAGCAATGTTACTAACAGAGCAGGTGGAAAATGTTACCAAACATGGAGGAGAAGAATCACCTGTGCATAACAGGGTTGTTTTTTTTAAGTTCGTGGTGATGCTATCAATGTTTAGCATCTGCATACATGAGGTATCTGTGGTACAGGGGAGTTAAGGATTGAAGGAGGTGGCTGTAAAGGGACTGCTACCATGTCTTTCTTTCTGAGAGGCAGTCTAATTTTATGAACAGTGACTAAATCCATCTAAGCCACTATAATTTTTTATCAGATGATTTGAGCTACTGCTTATGGACAACCTACATATAGACTGAAGGAAGGTGGGAAGACCATTTGTCACAAGGAAGCCACAACAAAATGTAATGATATTACTCTTCATATTTTGGAAGGCTGTTTCTTAACTTACAAACTTTGACACCCAGGAACAACAGTCTGGGCCAGGAGTCACCTTCTGTCAATGAGTAAAGAAGGCATTTAGGTGACCTTGTGGAGTAGGTTCAACTAATTAAGAACACAGTGAATTTCATGACGGAAGGTCAAGGTTCTTATCTAGTAGTAGGGCTATACCTGAGGACTAGGGTCCAGAAACAGGCTGGTGAGGGAGAGGGGAAAGGAGCCAGAATAACCACAAAGAAAAAGAAAACAAGGAATGACTAGATACAGTACCAGAGAGAATAAGGGCTGGTCCAGGCCTTATCTTTGGAGTCACTCTACCTGAGCAGCTGCAAGTAGGATGTGCCATAGCCATGCCACCACAACAGTGGATCCAGCTATGCCTGAAGCCCACCATGGTACACTTCCCCAAAGCAGCTTGTCCTTAATGGGTGCTTGATTAAAGCTAAACCTCTTCTACGCACGCACCAAGACGCCAACAGCGTTTGCTCTAACAGCCGTGCTTGGAGCAGCACGTGTGTTAGTGTGGATGTGTGAGGGTGTACAGACGTGCTTGCCTGCTATCTCAAAGCCAGAGGGGTTTTCATTAGATTCAAACAGCAACTGACTCTCCAGGGAAGCTCCTGCTCTTATTTGATAAGGGATGCTCTTTTATCACACATGAAACTGCATGCAGTGATCAGACAGGCAGTGCGCATAGCTGCCAACTAGAGGAAAGCTGTTTTTCTGTAGCATATTACAGCAGTGCATTGCTACTACAGTTGAAGATTGGCCCCAAACCCGCCAGTTATGGAAACCACAGAAGCTGGAACTTCTGCTGACCCACAGAAAAATTATGCAATTAAAATACTTGCTTGAGAGGTTGGGATAGCATGTTATTTGTTATTTTTCAGAAGAAGAAGCTGCTATGGTAAATCAGAGTGGAAAGGACATCTGAGGTACTGGGGCTTGCAATTCGAACAAAGTTGACAGTCTTCTTTTCAAAGAACTTAGTTATTCATTCTCTGACATTACAACAAACAACACCCCTAAACCTAAACATTAATGGTCTGAAGTATAGCTCTGTAATGGAGAATAAGTTGGATTTTCCTTCCTTTCAGAAAAAAAAATATCTTTTTACTTTCAAGAGCAAACTTTTTTCAAGATAATTGACATCTCAGAACTTCAAAGCACTCACTCAATCTTCAAAAATCCTGCAAACATGAAAGTGCATGGCTTGGTGACCTGCTTCAATACTGGTCTAATAGGTTATCTAGGAACATTTGGCATGCTGAAGTGTCAGTAGTCTCTTTTTTCTCCAGTGAGAAATTATATTATCTCTGCAACTTTTTTTTTCATATTTCTTCTATATGCTCAGCAGTGTTGATGTTTGAAGGAGTTACAGCTAACATGCACCTAAAAACTGGATTGCCTTTGTTACTTGTGCCTAGAAAGTACAGATTAATAGAGGTTGTGTATGCATTCCAGATTCAACAGAATTAGATGCCTTTTCTGAAAGTTACCTGCCAGTGGCTAAGTCAAAATGACAACTGTGTCTGTATCTATAATATCTTATAGTATGTTATAGCGTCTTGCAGTATCTACTGTAATTGTACCTATAGTATCTATGTGTCCTGGTTTCAGCTGGGATAAAGTTAATTTTGTTTCTAGTAGCTGGTATGGTGTTGTGTTTTGGGTTCAGCATGAGAAGAATGCTGATAACACACTGATGTTTTCAGTTGTTGCTAAGTAGTGTTTAGACTAAAGTCAAGGATTTTTCAGCTTCTCATGCCCAGCCAGCGAGAAGGCTGGAGGGGCACAAGAAGTTGGGACAGGACACAGCCAGGGCAGCTGACCCAAACTGGCCAACGGGGTATCTCATACCATGGGATGTCACATCCAGTGTATAAACTGGGGGGGAGTTGGATTGCTGCTCGGGGACTAGCTGGGCATTGGTTGGCAAGCGGTGAGCAATCACATTTTGCATCACTTGTTTTGTATATTGCAATCCTTTTATTAGTATTGTCATTTTATTATTGTTATTATTATCATTATTAGTTTCTTCTTTTCCATTCTATTAAACTGTTTGTATCTCAACCCATGAGTTTTATCTATTCCTTCCTATTCTTTCCCCCATTCCACTGGGTAGGGCGAAGTGAGTGAGCGGCTGTGTGGTGTTTAGTTACCGGCTGGGGTTAAACCATGACACTATGATATCTTGACATTTGATTAAGGGACTTTTTAATCCATATTTTCTTCAACTTCTGAGATTTGTAACAGTTGCTGTGGGTATTTCTTCTTTGTTATTGTTTTTTAACTCTTGACCAAAGAGTTTTCTTACTTCCCTTTCATTACTCAGCTGTAGTTCATAGACATGATACAAATTTCTGAAATGAGATGTTAATTCTTTTCATCTTTAAGTACCCTTTTCTCCCTCTAGTAAACAATGGTTTTTATTAATGACACTAACTTCCAGGTGCTACCACATGCAGCTGAATGCCAACATTAAATTAAAACCAACAAAATCAACCTCTCCCCACCTCCCCTCCCTCCAACCTAAGGATGCAGTAAACAAGCCTTTTTCACTCAATTGTAATATCTAGATCAAAGAGAAGGGTTTTAGTTCTTACTTTTAACAGTGAGGTACATGGACTTGCTGACGTCTGCTCCCACATCATTGCTGACCTTGCAGAGGTAGTATCCGCTGTCTTCTTCCAGCACATGTTTAATCAGCAAGGAGCCATTTGTGAGAAGCTGGATACGACCGTTCAATGCAATTGGTTGGAACTGAGGAACCCCAGCACCTAAAGCAGGAGCCCCACAGAAATAGGTTACTTAGGAAGGAAAGTCAGGGTTTTTTTCAAATAAGGCAGAAACTATAGCTTCCTGTTCTTAGAGGCTCAATTCAATTAAAATACAAATGGATTCTGACATCATCAGAACAAACGGAATGGTTCTTTGCCAAAACTGAGTTCATTAAATGAAATGAAGAAAGACTTTTGAAATGTAATAGTAGCAATAATTTGCCCATAATTTAAAGGTAAAGGGGCAAAACAAGCACAAATCAGGAGTGGAAGAACCAGAAAGGAGGAGAGGGAAAATGAAGGTTTTCAGACTGCTCATGGGTAAAAAGGCACATTTGTTGTACATTTAGAGGTTGATAAATTATTGACAATTACAGCTGAACAGTCATACAAGTATGCATCCCTAATGCATACACCAGATTAATTTCTTATGACTAAGAGGGATGTCTGCTGTACTAAACATGGCATACTCAAGGGACCTCAGGACCTTGTCTACAAAACTCTGGGTAACGTGGAAAACCACATCAGTGACTGTGTTGCTTGTTTCTTCCTGCAGCTGACTGACGGATGACACATAAAATCTCTGTTCTGCCATGTTTGTAGCCACTACTTATTTGGAGCATTAAAAAAAGCAATAAGAAAGAAAGAAACAAAAAAGCTCAGACCACTAATCAGGCTTGAGGTGCCATGTTTGGTGGTAATGTAAAAATGGAAGGTCCATAAAAAGACAGGAAGCCAAAGATTTCTGTATCAACTTTGTTTTTAAGAAAGAACCTACTTTTCCTTGGAAGTGAAATACTGGGTGATTTAGGGAATAGGGAACAGGATACTGCCATACTTTGAGCATGTTGTACTGTCCTGAGGCCACCACAAGTTCAGGTTCCTTCAGCTTTAGAGACACTCTAAGTGTATATTAAGATATGGTTCTTTTAACAGAGGGTTTTACAACCTACTTTGGCAGCAGGACATGGGATTTTTCATGGAAGTCTTAAGGTAGTCTTCTTCAATGGAATTCTCTTATACCACTTTCTGTACATGAAGTTAATATCTGTCAGCATTAATTACTATACGCAGTTGGCTGAGTCAGCCCAGGAGGAAATACAATGAATAAATATTATGGGGAAAGATTTAATATAAAATAGCAAGCTATAACAGTTTATGAATACAACATCTAGAATATTAAAAAAGATCAGACATGCATACTAAAAATCCTTCTAGTCCTAGAAGTTTGCTTCAGGGACTTACAGTTATGCTGAAGGTCTGGTGGCCAATACCGTGAACTTAGAAATGTAAAAAGGATAATGTTTGCACAAAAATTAGTTGCCATTGTTGATTTTTCAACTATTTTAGTCACACGCATATCCCACTTTCCCCTTTGTCTATTTTTTTTCTTTAATAACCCATTTTTCCTGTCATTTAGTTGGAAGGCACATTTATGCTTCACTAACTCTAACAGTCTGCAATTGATTGCCCAAGTAGATAGATGCAAGCACTCACTTCTTATATTTCTTCACATGAAAAATTCTGGGGACAATTTGGTGTTCACAGAAGAGAAAGGGCCGATACTCCTGAGGATAGCTACCATGGGCAAAATTTCACATAAGTTTGTAAAGGCTTCTTACTCTTCACACGCACTGTTACTGCTATTACAGCCAAAGTCCTTCCTGAGCAGTGACAGCAGCTTATCACATACAACTGCATGGATGAATCTGCAAGAGGACTAGATGTTCATGAATCACAGAATCACAGACTGGTTGAGGTTGGAAGGGACCTCAGTAGGACATGTGGTCCAACCTTTTCGCTCAAGCAAGACCACCCAAAGCTCATTGCCCAGGACCATGTCCAGACAGTTTTATAATATCTCCAAGGATGAGACTCCACAGCCCCTCTGGGCAACCTGTACCAGCGCCCAGTCACTCTCACAGTAGTAAAGTGCTTCCTTATACTCAGATAGAACACTCTTGTGTTTCAGTGTGTGCCCATTGCCTAAGTCTGAAGGACTTAAAACAACAGATACTTGATGATTGTGGGGTATCTGTATAGCTCACTTTCATTATTTAGAGACAGCAAGTCCGTTTCCATTACTTGTCTATCCCATTGTACAAAAAAAAAAAGAAACCTCTTTTTCCATTTTTCACTGACATGAAAAGCCAATGACACGAACTTACCTGCAGGTGTACAGATGCCCTTTCTACTCTGTTGTGGTACCTACAGATGAGCTATGATCCGATTGCTTTAATCCTGCTGGCCTCACCTGAGCAATTACAGAATTTGGCACAAACCTTGCTCACAAACCAATTATATAATGTATCTCTTTGAAGGAAGATGTAGCATATATCCTATAGACCTGTACAGAACCTGAGTTAGACTAGGTATTGAAATTGCAGTCACCCATTAGCAAAATACAGGCTTTTGTAAAAACACTGACCTTTTGACCTAGAGTTATTTTGGCCAAAAAATGAAGCTGCAGTTGGATAGCTTTGCCTACATCACATATCTACTAAAACTTTCTTTGAATTAAAAACTTCAGAGCTATTAATGGAGAACCTTAAAAAGAGTCCCTTGATGGTACAGTGTCACTAAAATCAAACTACTGTCCCTTTCTCCTTAATTAAGATGAGCTGCTTATCTCTTCACAGTTAATTACAACTCTGCTGGCTTGGCTTGGCCTCCTCCTTCAGCATGCAAACACAACAAAACCGAATTACTTCTTTGTGACCTATATTCATAATTAAAAACCCATATACCATTGAGATTAATGGAATCTCGAGCTCTGCACTCTTCTTATCACAAACCAGAATTTATCAATACAAGCAAAAATAGTCTTTAACATGAACATTTCTCTTCCCTCAACTTTTTTCTTCAAATATAATTTGGAGTTAAATCCTAAGGAAACCAAAAATGACATGGGACATTACATAAGGTTTTCTTCTCAACACCACCTAGTTTTGCTTTTTAAAGAGTTAACTTATTTAGACTGGATACAGAGTTTGGAGAGTTTGTTTTCTTGCTAAAACCTACCAGAAGACAACTGGCCAGAAGACGCAATCTAGCAGGCAGCACATTTTCATTAAAAAGCAGTCAATTTCCTATGGTTACTGAGGGTCAAGTGGGGCCAGTTTTAATGCTCTGTTACATGAGAAGAAAATGTTAAAGCATTATGTAAAGCGCATACTGAATTACTGCTTATGCTAATGCTACCTGACCTTTCTTCTTTGCTGAAAAGATATGATTGGCCATGTTATCATGAATTTTGAAGGGGGGAAAAATCAGCCAAATGCTGCCAGTGAACCCTGTTCTGAGGTTGTTTCAATTAAAGCAGTATCTCTTTTCTCTCAGCCGTCCATTTCATCACTTGCCCGCTGAGGCCATAGCTAACACAAGCATACGTTCACAGCTCCACGACGTCTCTAAGGCAGACCAAAAGTCCATCTAGCTCAGCCTTGTGTCTATGACAATGGCCAGCACTACGTGCTTAGGGAAATGATATAAGAACAGCTTAAACATGACTGATACTTCCCGTACTGCACTCTGCCAGCCTCTGACAATATGAAGATTAAAACAGTAACTTACAGGTGTTACTAAACCAGAACTCATCTGTCTCCAGTGGTTACTGGGGATGTCCTACCTTTTGAGTACTTCCAGACAATGGTAGGAACAGGATAACCCTCTGCAGAGCAGTTGAGAATTACAGCTTTTCCATAGATCCCATCCTGGTCACTGGGCTGAACCACAAACCGAGGGGGCACTGTGGGAGGAAGCAAAAGGAGCCATGAGGATTTATCCAACTTACCAAGTATCTCAAAATGGCAGACCAGTCAAATAAGGAGGCATAATATTTCATAATGGAATGCAAAAATTAAAACCCACTTTTTGATGATCCAGTGACATAGTAAAGTTGTTTTTTAAATGATTATTTACTTTCTGTGCATAATCTCAATGCATTTCTTTCCAGGTATAACAAACACACTGGTCTTTATAGGATCCAAAAATAAGTTAATAAAAATCTCTCCATAGGAGAGGTTATAAAATGGAGTAACAGATAAATCATACTATCATGGTCAGAAATAAATGCTTTCTAACAAAGGCAGAGGTTTGACAGATGTCAAGGAGCAACTGAAGTTTTCTGTGGTGTGTTTTTTTTATAACAGTGAACTACCAAGCTTTAGAAAAATAATTAAATTACGTAGTGTAAATAATTTTAAAAAATAATGCTTTTAATAGCAATCAAATCACTTCATAGTGAAATGAGGGTGTTTGAACCATAACTTCTGATAGGACTTTTCTTTCCAAACTTCCACAGAAAGGTTCAGCAAAATTTGCTTGCATTTAGTTGAAGAGAAGTCTTACTGGAATAGATGTATGTGCATCAATGTATATGTATTATTCTAAGGAAGACTAAAACCACTATAGTGAGTCTTCCAAACATAGGCAGGTATGTATCTATTTATACATAAAGAAAATAGTAAGAGCTGCTTATCTAAGGGAAAAGCTCTACAAGTTCCAAATGTAGATACACAGCAAAGAAAACAACTCGTGACAATGCTAGACCCACAGCATAAAGGCCTGATACTAAATGTCAAAGTGTCAAAGGACCTGCAGATTTGATACAAGTTTGAAAGAAAAGCTGAAAACTGTGAAGAATGTTGGAAGACGCACAGAAGTTATTGAATAATAAAGGTGTTTAATGGTTGTATCAGAGTCAGTTAAGGTCACAGATTTTCTTTGACCTCCTATTCTTTGGTTCAGAACATGAAGAAGTAAATACCTGAGAAAAAAAGTAAATTATGTGTGTCCTTATCCCACGTGGTATTCTTTTGATCATTTTTTTACAGTGCTACAGAGGAAATGTAGTAAGGGGACTGAGCCTGTGAAAGATTTTTTTTCTTTTCAAATCAAGTACAGCAACACACTCAGATCTAATGCAGTAAAGGAGAAATCCTAATAGTTCCTTGTTTCCTTGCCCCACTGCAGCGTATTCACACGGGGACACACAAGCAACCTAGTGGATTCACAGCTCTGCAGGTCCAGCCAGTGCTGTCTTTGTCTGAAAGCTGGGGGAGACAGAACAAAGGTCCCAACCACCCTTCCTTGCTCTGACCCAAAACCCCATCAGATCCCACCACCTGCTTCTCCAGAAGTGCCAGAAGTTAAGAAAGGAGGTATGGGAGAAGACTGTAGCATGAGGAAATGTAAGGCAGCACAGAAGAGGATCATCAGTATAGTGGCTATTTGCTCTGAGACCTGAAAGAGCTCTTAATGGACATGAATAGAGTACCAATTATACATCAGAAAAACTGTGCAGCAGAAGCACCAATGCTATACTATATGACTTTAAAGTTTTTTCAGTATAAACACTCATAGTTTATGCAGATAGCACATCCCATTATACCAGAGTCCCAGATTTTCCTTAAGGAGAAACTTGAGCTGCCAGTGTTAGTATGAACAGGACTGCTAAAACCATACTAGACATACTCTCTAGACATACTCTCTCCAGGTTCAGAGAACCCTCCTTACAACAGCTTGGGCCTTCCTCCCTGTGCCTCCATAATCCAGACTTTTCTCCAACTTTCTCTTTCCATCTTCATAGATATAACTGGTTTTTAAATGAGGAGAACAATCTTCTGGAGAGTAAACAGTCCCTTTAACTGGACCTTTTGCTCATTGAATCCTATAGCTATAATGCAAAGAAATTGCATTGGCAAGTTATTGCCTAACTATGTACAAAGAAGCTCCTCTGCTGTTTGGAACATGGCTAGGAGAAACAGAAGGAACTAACAGCGATAGAGGCGAGAGACAGCTTTGTACTAGGAGATATATTTACTGCTGTCAAACATTTCAGCTTTCCAAACAGCTAACACACTGACAAACATATATCATATGTTATGTCAATTCATGATAGGTAACCATCAAACATGAAATCCTGGCAACAGCAGCTCTGGGCAATCACCCATCCTGTTCTAGTTATCTACTCACAGAAGACATTTGATTCAGTGACTTTTTTCTCACTGTTCTGTGTTCATTTTATCACCAAGCACAAAAGGAGTCCCAAGTACTTACTTTCCAAAGCAGGTAAAAAGTATAATTAGTTGCACAAATAGATTTGATTTTATATGACTCAGCATGGTGGCAACAGCTTGTTTCACCTCAGTAACTGTAAGTAAACTTGGATTCACAGCTTCTGAAAAATCAATTACAAGCTGCTTATCCATAAAGAGGATAGACCAAAAAAACCCCAAATAACCCCCAAAAACCCACCTCAGTTGTATCAGTGACTGACAAATGCGGGCCTCCTCTACCACTAAAAAGTGTGAAGAGTTTAATGTCTGCTAAAATCTCTGTTACATTATAAAACTTTTTTAAATTGTTTGTTTTATTTCCCTTCTCTTTGAAAAACATTTTCTTTATGTTCTTCATTTGCTATGGATGAGACTGCCAAGAAGTGTTAATTTTTCAGGAAATAATTTATTATATTAAATGGGTAGGCATATGCAAAAAGCTTTGGAAAAGTTAAGCAAGATTGCCTAGTATGGAATAAAGGCAATAAGACTTTAAAATACAATTTGCATTAAAGTTATCTGCTAAAGTAAAATTCTTATCTAATCCTTTTGGGCGTATAGAGAGAAAAATGGATGGATGCCAAGTGTAAATGTTGTTTGAGCATTTCTATGGAATTGCATCCTTCCACATCTTTAATGAACTCAGGTAGATATTCTTGGTATGTCATGCCTTAAACACTGACATAGGGCTCTGAATAGGGCTTTTTATCATGCTGATTTCACTGTATTTTTGATATATATAAAACATAAGGTTTTGCTCAGAAATTCTTGGTATTCTCATTTTTAATCATGACTTTCAATACAGAATAATACCAGAATGGTAACTGTGGAAATTAAATTTTGCCGTATAAGCTCCAGAACCAGGTGTATGATTAGCAATTGTATGATTTCCTTGTATGGTTCCAGAAACAAAGCCTGTTTCGGCCTTACATGGCAAAAATTCTGCCCACGTTCAGTAATAGAAACAATTTTTATATTCGGTAAAGCTTTGGCCTTCCTTTTAGGACTACTTATAAGAATGCTAACTGCTGCTCTGATTTTGAAGACATGAACCCTTGACACTTAGTCTTCAGATTGCCAATAGAAATCAGAAAAGATTCTACAGCAAAACAAAATTAATCATTCAATGACCTTTCAATTGTTTCTCTATTGCTGTCTAGGTAAACCCACAGGATTATTCTTCTTATAGAAATTGTTAAAATTTTTTTTGTTACATTTTTCTTCCTCATTGATAGTTTCCTTGTAAATTTCATTTCAAATGAATAACTTGTTCAGTGCTACATGTTACCATATTTTGGAAGACAATGCAGCTAAATACTTTATGTAGATTTTGATACTTAGCTGCACAGATAGCTTTAGATAGTAGATTTAGACACTAGCTTAGATTATAAAGCTACATTCACTTCTTCATTATCTTTCAGGAATTCATTAGCCCTTGAAGAAAATTTGCTTAGTAAGAATTTAACAAAGATAATTTGTTTGATATGCCTAAGTAGTGTTAATGGAGAAAAGAAAACAATTAATTCTCCTTCTCTCTCTTTAGTTGTCAAGGTGTGGGCCTCCTCCACCCCTTGAGAAGTGGAACACTCTGAAGTAGCTCACTAATGTGACTGAACAGTTCTACTTTTATTATCACCCTTGTTTCAGCAGCACAGTCCCCTGAGCCCATAAAGGAGGGCATTTAAAATTGCTTTAACAGTGAGTTTCTGTTAGGTTCTCTCATTTAATGCAGCCCACGGATCTGTGACGAGAAATGAGCTGTTGAATTGTTTAGTGTAAGAGCAA
Source organism: Elanus axillaris (assembly GCA_026212715.1). Classification (NCBI taxonomy): domain Eukaryota; kingdom Metazoa; phylum Chordata; class Aves; order Accipitriformes; family Accipitridae; genus Elanus; species Elanus axillaris. The sequence goes on from JANZLQ010000061.1 coordinate 6,678,332, forward strand.
TAAGTTGACAGATGCAAACTATTTAATGGCTGAACTCAAAGGACCTAAAAAAGGTGTTTTCAGTCAATATTATGACTAGCAGTCTCAGGCTTTCACAATGGGAAAACAAAGGATGAGAGCAATCAGAATAGGATGTTGAAGATAACATGAATGTCATAGTGCCATTTTAAAGGAAGGAAAATGCATTTATTATCTCCTTGTGTGAAATAATCCTGAAAAGATGATAAAATACAAGTTGGTACCCTAAGAAGATACTGCTTACCAGCATCATCCGTGCTCGCCATGATGGACTTTACAAGCTATTAACTAAAATCAACTTATGAGTGTGTGTTAGCATTCCCTGATTTAATTTTGCTTTATGTAAATCCAAGAGTCCTTTCTGACTGTGCTTTATGGCAAGGACCAGATGACAAATGTGCACACTCCTTCCTGGACTTCAAATCTATGCAAGTGCTTCTGGCTTCCAAGTGCAGTGGTTACTACCTCACACTGGAGAGCAATTCTGAAGGCTCCTAACATGAGCTCCTCTGGTGGGCTACTGGGGTGAGTTAAGAAATAATCTATGACGTTGGCCCAGAATACAATGTTTCATTTTTTACAGAGAATATTTGTACTTTACATTTAGATCATACTGTCAAAATGATGGAAGAAATTTAATCAGCCAAAGCAACCATTGATGTATTAATGAATGAGAACATTAAACACTGTACTTTAGCAAAGATGAACAGTTATTAAATTTGGTCATTGGACCTAAGGGGTCAATTTAGCTGGTTTAGTGAAACCATTTGCTATGCAGATCAAGAAAAAAGATGTACTTCTGCAAAATGAGACAGTGCCTAGTGGTTTATGTTGATCAGGTTTGTCTAATGAGAACATTAAATAGGAAATGAATCATTCAAGAGTAATCTTCAAAGGTGCAGTGTAAACACCAGCAAAGAAAGTAAATGAGTTTTGACACCAGCTGCGACCATAAATCTTCTCCCCTTGCTTTTCTGTCACAAACTTCATTCGCTGCATCACACCAGCACTGCCACAAACACCAGAAAGCAGACAGATACTCACTTCCTATCTGGAAGATTCAAGGCTCAGAGACTCCTCATTGGGTGCCTAACTGTGTAATGACATTTGACATTCCAAGCAAGTGCAAAATAAAAACACATTTACCCTTAATGCACTAAATGTATTAAGGGGGGTTTATTAGGTATTCAAAGACCTTATCTCAATTTTAATTTCTGATGTGTTCACTAGCAGGAATTTTAAAATCATGACTTATGCACCCACTACTATCCTTGAATTTTCTTTTCTGGCAGAAAAATTTTGAACTCAATACATTTATGAGCTTTTTCTTTTTGGTTACCAATTAAAAACTTTTTTCACTGCTTTTTATCTCATAATGACTTCATTCCCATTTTAGGAAACCCTACAGAAATTAATAACACATGATAAAGTGTATATAGATTTTTAATCACTCTTTAGAAGACAGCCCTAATGAGTAAAGCCTTAATTAATTTGCCTGATGATATAAGTAGTTGTCAGAGAATATATTTTCCTAATTTCTGTGTATGGCTTTCATGACAGGATTCTATTCTTTCCTTTTTCTTAGTAGTGTGTCTAGAAAACCAAGACTGCAACAAGAAATAAGAAAAAAAAAAAAAAAAAAAGATTTGTGGGTTTTTGAGAAACCCTTCTAGCTTTCAAATTTTTGATGCATTTCCAGAGGCACTGCAGGCTGGGATCTGGCAGAGCACAAGACTTTGAGAAGGAAAGCCCTGTTTTCACTCACCTGGACTGCCTACCTGTAGTCCCTAGATGCGGTGAAGGTGGTAGGTTTTTCCCAGTGACTAATTAATGAGCTTTTGAAAGATATTGCATAAACACTGGGACTAATCAAGCCTTCTTTTCTGTGGATTTGTATCTTGTGTTTGAGTACAGAGTCCAGTTGGAACATTTCTTGTGTTTGTAGAAGGGCGCACCTGAGTAGATTCTCTGTTGTCTAGTATTACACCCAGCAGAGGTGTTTCTACTATCACTTATTTTCATTAAGTTTTTAGGCTATCAGCTCCACTGGAGGCATTTTCCTCTCTTCCAATTTGTCTGAAATTGGCCAATAAATTGTGGAGAGAAGTACTGACAGATCTATGTCCAGAGTGTGTGACTCTGTCTCATTTCCAGGTCCTCACCAAGAAGCCCATGGCAGAGAGAATTGAGATTGCCCTAAAGTCTTCTTACCCAGGGTGCACAGCTGCTCAAAAGCTTTCTCCTCTCTCTTTCTCTCAGCATGTGTCTTCTACGTATGCGATCTCAGCAAGGAAGCTCGGTGGAAGCCAGTCATCTTCCTCTGATACTTAAGACTGGGAAAATCCAGCCTTGGTGGTCAGGTATTTCTAGGGCTTCTTCTCGCCACTTGGTTGCTTTTATAGAGCACAAAGTAACAGGAACAGCAGTGAAGATTTACTATAAGGTGCCCACAGATTTTAAGAGACCGGTGTTTGTTTTAATTTTGCCATTTAATACTCCTGGCAAAACAGCAGTGCAGCTTAGATATGAAAAATAGTATTTGTAGGAAGAATATAGGAAATCTATTTAACAGACTCAAAACTTAACAGAAAAATATGAATGCTAAAAAATAGCAGATACATGTGATCTGACATAGAAAATATCGAGGGAAAAAAAACCTCAAGTTGTAAAGCCAAAGAATTTATGTGGCTGCATGGATTCTGCAGAAGTTTGTGTACTCACTATTAGTTCAAATGTAGCAACAAGCAGCTGGCCTGTGTTTCTTCATTCATCTTAGGAACGGACCGGATTTAGATTCTAAGTCTACCAATGTACTGTAAAATGATATGGATCCCACTTACATTGGAAACATGATAGCATCATCTTTTCTAAGTCTACTTTTAAAACTAATACAAAGACAGTATAGATAAGGAAAAAGGAACTTTGTGGGGAACAGTCATATTTACCTTTACTTTCCTCTCCCATCACTCTCTACTTTCATATCAAAGCACATAAACTTCACATAAATCAGATATTCCCAGCACACATCTCCTGACATTTAGGAAAGCCAACATTTTAAGTTTAAAGCACACTGCTGAGAAATCATCACACAAAACTGACTGGAAACAAGAGGAGTTAAAGCACCATTTCTTCTCCCTTTATTTGGAGAAAAAACACTTACTTGATTTAGAAAAAGATTATGTTTCAGTTATAGGGCACCTATGAACAAAAAGATGAGGAGGGATTGGAAAGCTTGGAGAAGAAACAGGCAGCAGGAAAGCAAGTCTTTACTTAAATGTGTATAGGTCAGATTGGATGCAGACAAGTAGTGACCAACAGTGACCCTCTGATGGCTGTCTATTTTCTGACCTATCTGGAACGAGACAGCTTGAGCAGTTCAATATGAGGGAAAGAGGTCAGTCCAGGGTGTTGGCAGAAAATTCAGGTCAAATACCATATTATATTTTTCCCTTTCCCTCTGAGTGAGAACTATTATCCCAGATGTATATGCAAAACTGATTAAGACATTACCATTTAAATTGACAGAGAGAGAGAAGAGAGGAGAAAGGCTTAAAGGAGGCTGCTGCAGAGCAATAGCTGGGCAGAAAGATAAGCAAGAGGGGAGTTATGAAGTAGTTGTCATAACCTCCTAAAAAGTTGCAAGACTAGGACTCCAGAAGGCTTCTGCAAGGCACAGAGCAGAAATCCCTACAAGGTGGACTCACTTGAGCTGTTACAGCCTCATGGGTCTTGGTGCTGAAAAAAGGGTAGACAGTGTTTGCAGAGAGCTGGTTTTCAGGGGTACAACCTCGATCATTCTATCATCCCTGTTTTGATGAAATGCCTATAGGAACTCGTACAGAGTTGCTACAGTGATTTGTTCCCATCACTTCAAGCACTGAGTATAAACTGCAGATCAGGTACGATCTCAGCTGTTATTAGGTGCAACATTTCTGCATAGGGCAGACATAGCTGGTGGACTGTCGTGACGGGAGGTTGTCAACTTTCCCTTCTCCAGCAAAAGAGCAGGTGAGGAAAATCTCTTATTATTAGAACGATGAACAGGGTGAAAAGCTAACAGAAGAGCTTAGGGAAAGAATAATTACATACATGTAGTTAATTAGACTACTTCATTTAAGAATTACTGTATAGGTGGGGAAAGTAATAAACATCTGTACCGAATAATATTTAGACAAGATTAAAAGCAGTGAAATAAAAAAAATCATTAAAGTAATATTTATATCAAAGCTAGTGAAAAAGCAATGGACCTATTTGCCACTGAGTTTTGGGAATTCTAGCATAAAAACCATAAGCATACACATTCTATAAGTGGAAAACTAGGGAATAATCTGTTCAGGATAGTCCTAGGACTTTGCAAAGATTTGACTTAAAAGGAAGAGCTGTTCAGAATATTTTGCTTCAAGTGAGTTCTTGAGGGGGGGAAAGCCTGGAAAATATGGCAAAAGCCCCTGAATAGTTTTAAGATTTATCTTGGTAAACTTACTGAAGAGAATATAAAATGTAGTGATCTGAAACAGGCAGAAATAACCAGGGTTACTTGCAGTATTAAAGTAAGTGCCCTTTTTCTCTGAGGAGTCTAATGGCTTGGTGGCAAGAAGGAGATGGTGGAGAGGGAAGAGTATAACACTCTTATTTTTAAAAAATGAAAATTTAAAACGCTTTTTGAAAAACTTCCGGAATGAAAAGGAAGCAATTTGGTTTTGTTAAAGTTTTGTACAGTAAATTTGAAAATATTTCACAAGGCATAATCCAGGTAACTTAGCTAAGGTGTGACTTGGAAGGCAAAAGCTGTTGAAGGCAAAGTATCTTTCTGAAAGGTCTTTTCCACATAAAATGTTTCTTTACTGAAACCGTATTCACATCTATTTCAAGGCAAAATATTGTGAAGTCAGCATGAGTGAATAAATCATGCTAATTATATAATAAACACAAATAAGGAAAAGAACAACATGGTAACAGGGGAGAGTCTTTTCCCCAAGAAGTCAACACCCATGCTTTGCTTTTTTACTGACACGTTATATGAAAGACTGATCTAAAAAAAATATAAATGGGGATAATTAGACTAAAACAATAACAGAGAGGAACTTGATACCATTCAAAGGCTTAATCCCAATGAATGGGCTTGTGCCTCACAAAATTTTCTAGGAAGTCAGTCTTGTGGCTCCCCATCCACCCTGTGCACTCCAGGGTTTTCGATTAGTTTCAAGACTTTCAGATAGAAAAGTCCTATTAGTTTCTGTGCTTTGTTACTCTGTGTGTTATCTGTTATGAAGAGAGGAATTACCATATTTTCCTCTTTTTTATACTTACCATCAAACAGATGTCATTACAAAATACTGATGAATTCTGCTTAATTGGTGCCCTTCAAACTAATTACATCTACTTACCTCTCACAATTAATTGGCTTTGGTGCTCCACAGCTGCTGCATCATTTCTAGCTATACAGGTATAATTCCCATTGTGCATCAGCGAAAGATTAGAAATCCTTAAGGAGCTGGTGAAGTCGATGTTGTCAATCGTCACCCCGAGGCTGGCTGGGATCGGCCTGCCATCCTTCTGCCAGGTGATTGTGATGGGCAAATCCCCGGAGACCACCACACAGGGAATGAAGACCCGCTGCCCGATGGAGAACCGTGGGAACTCAAAAGGCTGAATAAAAGGCGGAACTGAAACAAAAGAGAAGAGAGGAGCTATTGCAGTTACTGTCTCATTTTTGAAAACAACATAATGGAACAGATGTGCAGTGCTGAATATGTAAAATCAACACCTTTGACAGCCATAGAGCATTCTTTAGCTAAAAAATCACGTCTTTTGCAAATACATTTTTTTTCTTGACTACCCAGTGTATAAGCAGAGATTACAAGCAGTGAAATGCTTGGCTTGTAGAGACACCAGACACCACTGGCAGGTTCCTGCAAGAGTATTGAGCACCTCTTCAAGAAATCACACTGCCAGCTTGCAACTCTCCAGGTCTTTCAGCAGCGACACTGCCTGGATGGTCCAGGAAGAGCTCAGCAGCTTTCAAGGTCTGGTGTGAGGGTCTTGCTTAGGGTCACAGAATAAACCGGGAAGAGGCTCTAGCTTTGCTTCTGAGACTTGATGAAAGAGAGTGTAAGCTTCTCTAACTGCTCCTGGCACTTATTTCTTGGTGTTGCCAGTCACGATTCTCAGTAAGATTAGGTAGGGGTATGAAGAGAAAGGCATATACAGTACTTGTAGGACAGTATATTAAGTTAAAACTGATACCTAAACAGAGGGACAGTACAAGGCATAAACACTCAAGCTGGCATTTAATTCCTGCTAAGCATATTTTGCTTGGCAAATCTTTTTCTTTTCTTTTTTTTTTTTTTTTTTTACTTATTATTCTGTGACTGAAACAAAAAATATGAAAGAAACAGACTTATTTTCTATCATAAGGAAGAACTCCACTTCTTAAAAACCTTTTTGTTTTCAGGTATTTTTAATAAAAACAAAGAAAAGAGTAGGTTGGATTCAGTAAACAAAGCAAGAATTAATGGGGGTGCCTCACGTCCTCCAGGCAGTGACTGGAACATTTACTAACAATTTGGTAAATTGAGACTCAAATGCCTACCCAGACAAAGGAACTGAAGTCTTCTCCCTTTCTAAGGGGAGCACCCTAACAGCCAGGGCATTAATCTAATAGGCTTCTATCAATCACTCCCAAAAAGACTATAAAACCAACTTTGCAAGCAGTACTCAAATACTCATTTATCAAAAGAGAATGTTCCTAGAGGTTATGTACCTTAGGTATAGGACTGCATTTTCCTATTCTTGCCTGAGACATTGTTTATATATACTCTGTAGTACATTTGAATACAGCAGAATATTTATACTGCTCTATATTAGCTAGCTTCAGAAGGAAATGGAGTCGGTGGCTTTACCTAATTGTATTTCTTTTGTCCTTTCTCCCTTTAGCAAATCTAAGGCTGTGTTTTCCCCAGAACTGAAGCAGAAAAGAAGCAGAAAAACTCTTCAAAGTGGTTGCAATTTACACTAGCCCACTGACTTCCCCAGCAGCACTTTTACTCCTCTGCCAGTGTCCTTCTGGGATGCAGGGACAGGAATTTGTGACCATTACTATGTTAGCTCAATGCATTTCTTTTCATTGTCACATAAATTGGCGGCTCCTCCCTCAGGAGTGAGAAAGTTTGGCACTAAGGAAGCGATACCAACCCCCCGAAAGGCTAAGGTGTTGTTCAAAGGCATGTCCAAATGCTTGTGTGCATGCACATAATGGTGCAAGAGGTTGACACAAATCAGAATTAACTCCACTGTTTCTGGCATAGCCGTGATGCCATTTGATGAGGAGAAGTTATGACCGCGCGCAGCTGCCACGGAGAGGTAACGTCAGGCACAGGGTACCACAACTCACCCTTACAGGCTTTCCCTGACTTCTTCCGAGAGCGGCTGGCTGGCCGAGGTTGTGAGAAGTGCCACTGCAATCAATTTTTGTCACACACTGTAATGCCTTTTCCTGACTGCCATCTCTCAAATTGCTAAAACCTGTCCTGTTGTGTTTTGAAAATCTGGTAGATCAGGCATACAGAAAAAAGAAACTCGGTATAAATTACTGTGTTTATTTGAATTTTGTGCGCTGGAAATTAACTGCTTTTTCACCTGGGGACCTAATGTCACAAAGTGAGGCAAAATGTCTGCCTGCCTCTTCTAATTACCTTAGCACAGCTAATGCATTCACATGAGATATTTTGGATTCTTTGTATATCAGCAGAAAAAGGCCAAATTTCTCTTCGCATTTATTGACAAGCAGTTTATAAGACAAGTGGGAATGAAAAATTTTAGAATGAGACTGTCAAAAGGTTTTGACATAACCTTTCCCCTTGATAAGTGCAAATATCTGCTAAATGCCAAGTGCCCCCCTTACTGTGTTGGCCAGCACATTTCTGCCCAAACCCTTCTCCTAGTCTCAGGCATCATTACTGAAAGATATGCTAAAATTCAGAACAGGGTGGCAAATTGCTTCTGTATTTTCTGCTGAGTGTGTAACAAATTTGAACCAATCTTTCACGGACAAAATGATATCAAAAGTCAGACAACATATTGCTCAAGGATTATTACGTGCATCTTCTCTCTCCAGCTCCCTGATGAAGAAAACAGGGAGCAAGATCATTAGGTCACATTGAAGTATTTTTCAGAAAATATTGATTTGCAAGGCTGCATTTACCAACTCTAAAATTTAAGTAGCAGCCTGCAAAGCATTTCAGAAATTGGCTAAAATATTTATAGACAGCACATTTTCCCTCTACTCAGGTTTTTAAGATACAGAGGAAACCAACATTTATTTCTGCTTCATAAAATATAATGTATATTCGACCTGCAGCAGCTTGCAGTCCTGACAAGGAGCTTATTTTAAAACCAGTGTGTAATTTAAAATCAGTACTTTAAAAAAGTAAATAGTCTAGTGATAACTTTGAAGTATTGAGGAATGTTTTTCAGCTACAGTATTTACCAGTTTGGGCTCATAAAGGCAGTTCCTGGTAACCTAACATAGCAGATAAATTTTCTTTCTGATAGTTTGAAGAGGGAAACAATCACAAAAATCACTTATTAAAAACATAGAATAAAGCATACCTGAAGTCAGGCAAATAAATTCTGAAATACAAAAGTTGCTATATTATAGGTATATCTATCTCTGCAGTAAAAAGTTGACATATACCCTTGACAGATGAAAATATCAAGCTTGATTAACCAGCATGTAGGTTATTTTTTTGTAAACTAAAGTTGTATCACCGCCAAATAGCACTAAAAAATAGGAGGGATTTATACTACTATAGTCCAGAGAGAGAAATTACAGTAGGACAGATGTATTTAAAATATGTTTAAAATACTTCAAGGTGTATTAAAGTATTTTCATTCCCTATATGTAGCTTTAGTTTGACAATATTTCAGAGCTTGTATTTGATTTTTTTTTGTTGTAGTTGTTAAATTGTGCTATTTTATATATAAGATGTTACATGTTAACTATATATAGAGAGGGCTGCATGTGTATGTGTGCTTGTGTACATGAAAGGGATGTTTCTTCCTCTGCCCACAACAGGCAAAAGAGTGAAAATCTCTGCTTCGTGCAATGAAGCACAGTGTCTTGGGAATGCTTTATTGATGAGTGCTTGAATTAAGTATCTATTTAAGAAGAGGAGCATGGGCCAGCCTCATTAGTGCTAATGCAGGAAGATTTAAATTATGTTTTTGTGCCCTAGCAAGGTCTTCTGTACCTCTGGGAGATTATTGTAAAGGAGGGCAAGGAGGGCTTCCATGCTGCTCTCCATTAGCAGAGGAACATCCTTAATTTCTTGCCCTCCATTCTGTTGGAGTTACATCGGAAGAAACTGCTGAAATGATTCACTAAAACAGAGTATCCTGCAGATAGCCTGTCTCCTGCAGCAGCCTTGTGAACCTGGTGTTTCTCTCCTGTGCCTCTGCATGGTAAAAGGAAAGTCATCCTCTGTTCTATCATTATAAATGGTTTCCTAATGGATTTTCTTGCAACAACACTGTTGCAGGAGCTGTGCCCACAATACAAAATACCTTTGGCAATGAATACTAACAGGGCAGTTCCATTGGCTGATACAAAGTAATAACCACGGAACTACGTAGGCTCTTAAGGCGGCTGTGTGACCCTAGATTTCACGCTCTGGGAGTGCAAAAGGCAAACCTGTTTTGTCTCTGCACAAACCCTAACCACGGTCTAGGCATTTGTAAGTTTTCTCAGGCATTGATTTTTTTTCTCCTAAATAACCCCATCCCTTGTGGGTGATGGTCTGAGCAATTGCACACAGTCGTTGAAGCACTGCATTTTCCTGCTTCTTTTTTTATGTATTGAGCCTTATCAGGATGGCATGTTATTCATTGAACTATCTCTTAATGGCATTTACTGAGCCAAGCCTCATACCCTGCTCCCTTGTTGTGTGATAATGCATCCTGTCTTGAAAAGAGGGAATACTATTATATTTTTGGGGCCTTTCTAAGTGTATGCATTAGGAAAAGAAAAAAAATAGAGCTAAACTAATCCCTGTTATGCCTCTGCTGTTGCACAAGATTTCCCTCTCCCTGTAGGTTCATTAGTTGCCAAAATTAACCAGCTCATTAGTAAGCAAAATTAACCCTGCATTCAAAAATCTTCAAAATCTTACCACAACAAGCTGTGGTATTTTATCAGGAACTGTTACTGAGTGTGGCAGAGCAAACGCTGTGGTGTGTATTTCCCAGGGCAGCTTACGAGAGAGACTTCCCCCTTCGCCTTAGTCCCCACTCCCCTTTCTGCAGTGCAACTCTGGCATCTCACAGGCTCCCTGATGCTGTTCTGGGAGCTCCTCCAAAATAAGAGAGGATGTAAAATGTTAGATAGAAACCAAAAGTGCTTTTAGTCATATCTTATCCATCTATCAAACCACCTCCTTTCAGCCTCCATTGTGAGCGGAAAAGTGCATGCCCTTATATGAAGCACCCTGCAAACCTAGGATGGTGGGAAGCTCAGTTCGCTGATCAAGGAGATGCATTTGCTTTTTATTTTTTAAAACAGAAAACCTTCTTGATTTGAACATGACAGTAGCTGCAAAAGTGTATTAACACAAGCTGCTACCTTCATTGTTAAAATGCTGCCTGATAAAAAGCCTCACTTGCAGGCTGTGCATCCATAAGCACTTACCAGTTATTTCTACTATGCTTTGGAACCTGGTCCAGAGTTATTGCCCTTGTTTATTCCCTACACGATCTAAAGTGATCTTTGTCCTCATGTACCACTGCAAAAAGTTGAAACCAAATAAATCACTAGAGCCAAAAATTCTGCATTTAGATCAAAGAGGACTTTACCAAAATGATCTCTGGCTCTGAAAATCATTCCCATGAGTAGTTTGACTAGTTTCACACTAGTTTCCCTTTCACCTTTATCCCAGGACTGTACATAAGCAGCTGATTTTATATCACCCTTATGTTTCCAAAGGGTTTATAATGTCTTTTTTTTTTTTTTTTTTTTTTGCATGCTATGTACGTATTATACTTATTGATTTGAAATTAGGCCAGCATACTCCAGACCTGCACTATCACGTGCATGCACAGTCTCAACTTTCCATATGTACTTACACACACACTGCTAACAGCTCACACTAACTTGAAGCAGTAAAGTCCTTAAAATTTTAAAAGCAATTTTAACAAATATATAAGAAAGTATTTCAAATATAATTGACAAAATACATACAAAAAAAGAACAAGAATATACCTTCTTCCAAAACCAGAATAAATAAAGCTTCATTGTAAGAGGGAGAAGAGGGCTAGCTTTTGACAAACCCAAGAATAATATACAGATAATCTTGAACTCCTTAGCTGAGGCTCTTATTCAAGTATTAAGGCTCATTTGATGTTTACATAATTCATAAACAAACATATCCATACACCAGCTTAAATTGTGTTTGAAAGATATAAGACTGTACACAAAACCAGTGAGTTTTATTTTAGATGTAAGTGAAAAGTTTTTATATTTGTACATACTAATTCCTCATCATGAAGACTAGGATAGTAATGAAACAACTTTAACATACTTTTTTTGGGAGACTATGTTCTGCAGTGTCAGAGGTGAAGTCATTAGCAGCATAGCATATTAGAAGTAAACTGTTACAAAATAAGACACTTAACTGCAGCATCCTTCTTTTAAAGAAGGTAAGTCAGCTACTTTAATTTAAGGCTAACCTTGAGTTGGTTGATGTTGAATGGCAAAAAATTTGCACAGACCTGTCAAGTCTCACATGCTGAATACTGGGCTGTTTGTCTTTTCTTCAGGTACTTCTACTGGTTAGATGCTGGGGTTCTCACATGGGAGATATCACTGTCAAAGTGCATGTTCCCTTAAATCAGAGTGCTGCCACTGCCTGCTCCCCGTAACAAGTCCCCATGCCCATGATGTGACCTGAGAATAACTGTTAAGTGGATTTTTGCAGGATCTTTTGCATGGCTGGACATTCTCATCCATTCCCACTGCATGGGCCTTGCATGATTCCTGCATATGACAACTTCAGTTGCTTGGAGAGACCTGAATATTTCTTCCTGAAGAAGTGCAACAGGCTTGGAGGAATCAAAAAAGATATTTTATGGGAGAGTGAAAGAAAGGCAGAAAGTGATATAATGGCAGAAGTATCTGAAAGATGTCAAGGCCAGAAGTTTTTCTGACTCAATTTATTGGCAATTTCAGTCAGTAGGACAGATAAGAAGTTACGTCCTAGATACATGAATGAAACTGAATTCATACTTGCCATAATCCATGCCACAGACTGAAGCATAAACAGATTAACAGATTGTTTGATGACAGCATGCACGATAGTCCCAAGAAACTTTGAAAGATTTTTCCCCTGATGTTTTTTCCCCTTTTGTGCCTGCATACTTTTCACTATCTAAACCAGTCCTCCCTGAACTGAACTTCAGTGTAAATCCACCAACAACATATTATATATTTGAAAAAGTTAGATACTTCCCAGGAAAGATGAGGAGAATCTATTCAAATAGTTGCAACATGAAGTTATTTAGAAATAGCCCCTCTTTGGTTTGCTTGTTCTCTAAAAAGAAACAGGCTGGTACAGTTCTTTTACGTGGTTCACAACAGGTAAAGTGCTATCACTTTGTTATAAGGCAATGAGAAGCCTTCGAAATCAATGAGATATATAAGGTCTACAAGATCAGAAACAGTCCTTTTGAACACCGCACTTTTTATTTTAATGATGCTGCACCCTTCCCTCTCAGGGGCTTCTTTTTCAATTAATTTGTCGGAGAAGTGTGAATAGCAGCAGGCTGTTTACATGAGAAGTGTGTCCCATGAGACTGATGAAAAGAAAATCATCGCTTACTACCGATGGCTTTTACGGTAGCTGAGAAAACTATTACTATAAATTACATAATAAAAAAAATGGAGATAATGACTCACTCCTGTTTTAAAATGCTTTGAGATCTACTAAAATGCTGTAGAAGTGATGCTGCTATTATTATTTTACCATCTTGCCACTTGAAGGGTTGTTTTTCAATGGAAATATGAAACTTACAGATGGGTTGGGTAATATAACCTCTTTCTTTGTTTGCCAACACTTCTCATTATAACACTATTTTCATTTGCTTGCAGTTTGACTTTTGTTTGGACAGTATTTTGCCAGGCCAGGTGTCTACCTCAGGCTGAGTCACTTCAGCTGGAAAGTTTCAGCTACAACTGTTTGGCCATTTCCAAGAATAAGGTGGAAGGGTATAAAAATAGGGATGCATTATACATTGATCCTACCATAAAAGAAAAAAAAAAAAAAAAGAAAAAAGGTGTTGTGAGAATCTGAGAAGTCCCATCTGCCCCATGGTTAGCAGCATGGATTTTAAATTCGGCAGGTGCTGGCACTGATGGCAACATTCTTGCTGTCCCTATGAAAAGTCATCACAAGGATGCCCAAATTTTGCAGCCTGAGCAAAACCAAGTAAATAAATAAGACAAAACCCCTGTAGTTATCACATCCTGAGAAGACATTTTCCAGTGACTAAAGGCTAAGAGGTCCCAGGATTCCAGCAGCACTGAACACATCCTAGCACTACCTTCAGTGGCTGAGTCAGTTCCAGCCATGTGGGGCAGGTGCAGTCTCGTGAGATGTCAGAAATCAAAGCAGACAAATCTGTCTCTCTAGTGCTTGTACAGCTGCACAGGCTGGGTCTGGGAAGCATGAAACAAGTTATTCTAATGCAGAGAGAAAGAAAGGAGTTGTGGGGTCCAAGGGGCCAGAGTGGGGAACCAGCCTGTATTGCTGGGCATGCAGCAAGTGATGGAGAAGAAGCTCAAAGTGATGTCCAGGGTAAAAAAGGGAATTATAGAATGGGGTTCAGGGGCAGTGGGGGGAAGTTGGAAGTTGAGAGCAGGCTTGCAGTGGGATTGAGAGTTGATGGAGGTTGGTAAAGTGGTCGGGAAACTGGCTGGGGATGTGAGTCTGGGACAAGGAAGCAGTGGGGTGAGGTACAGCACTGACAGTGAACAAAGACCCATGTGAAGGGGACAGACTGAAATGCAGTGGAGATGGAGAAAGTGAAGACTGACAGAAGAAGAGGACTGTAACTGGAGGCTGGGAGGAAGGTTGGGAACTCTGAAGGGGAAGACTAGTTTTAAATCATGAGAACAAGGTGTCATAGAAATGAAGACTGAGATGGGAAAGACCTGGAGGATAAACTGGTTTTTGAACCCAAAGCAGAAGAGCCAGGACTTGGGCTAGAATGAGCTGGAGAAGACTGAGGAGGACAAGTCACACTTAGAAGGAATGAACACAGAGCCCTACATCTTCTACAGAATATGCTTCTCCTTAGGATGTCTGACTTCCATAGTCCTTTGCCATCAGCAGATGTGTATAAACCCTACTGGCAAACCACTAGAGCTGGGCCAAATACAGAGTAAGAAACTGGTGCTGCTAACAATAATTCTGTTCTTGGCAAGGACCTATGAGGTATCCCTGGTAAGGCTAATCTCAACGATCACTTCTGAGGATGTCAGTAACTACTGTTTCCACTTTGCAGGAGGGGAAGGAAAGGAGGTTCAGTTTACTTTATAAAAAAAGCTAAAAAGAAAATTGCAATTAACACAGGCCAAAGCAAAGAGCATTATTACAGTTGCAAAGGCAAGTGGTCGATAACTATAAAATACCAGAAATTAAGTATGTAAGTACAGTCATTGTCTCCCCTCCTTTCGTTATGCATTACAGGGGGGGGTAGTTTTCATGGCTTTTTGTCAGAACTCAGAACTGACCAATTCATTTGTCTAAATATAAAAAAATAATGCCAAGATGACTTGATTTCCAAAAAGCTCTGTTAGGACTCAGGCATGGTTCCAAAAGAGCTATGTCTGCCAAGCAGAAATCTGTTTATTTTCCTGCCAGCTTATCCACTCAGCTCCCAGCAGCCAGCTTATGGGACTGCTAGTTTCCAAGATCCAGATTTTGGGACAGAGAGAGGGGACAGGCAAGCGATGGTGGGGGGTGGCATGCTACATCTCTGTGGGGCAGAGTTATGTGGAGTCTGCAGACCTCTGGGGTAGCTGCCTATGCAGACAAGGGCACCAGTTATTCCTAAAAAATGGGAGGACTGATTTCATGTGCTGTCTCATTGATTCTTCTGATGAGCAATGCAAAGAAGAGGCTGGCCTCCCAGGTTAAATAGCACATAAGTGTGCAGCTCCCAAGCTTTTGGCTTCCTGACAGCCTGCCAGGTGGGAGGCTGCACAGCAAGGCTCTATAAGCCCCACTCTTAGGTTCTCTGGCAGCCAAGATTTCATTTTGAAGTTATTGTGAAGAAACTTCATGTTCTCCTATCTGAGATCTTACAGTGATTTCCGAAGAATGTCCTCAAGATTTTGCTTTCATTTGGGTGTTTGTAAAACTCAAAATACTCTAAAGAATGGGAAGCCATCTGGTATTTGGTACATGCTTACGCTGTTGCATATCTTTCTTTGGATGCTGCTTCTAGCAAGTCCTCATTCAGGACAGAATGAGGATACTTCATGTACTGGAGAATTTGGAAAGTGGGCAGTAAATGTGGCAGAGGACTGCAGACAAGAAAGGCTAGTTGTATGCATAATGCAGATAAATGCTGCCTTGTAGAGCCAAATTCTCTATTCACCTTTGCCACAGATCTCTCAGATAATGCTAATTAAATTACTTAAATCTGTCTTTCCCAGGGGGCTGCTAAGCTGGGTGACCTGTCTGATCTGAAAAAAGAAAAGGAACTCTCAGAGGCAACTTCATTTCAGTGAAAGCAGAGCTTTGGACATATAAATGCTATATAGCAGCAGGTCAACTGAAAAAAACAAGCTGTAGGCTTCTGAAATTGAACATACAAAAATTTGTGGCTACTTCTATGTTCAGCCTGTGCCTCAGTTGCCATTTGCCAAAGTGCTCCTGATCACCCAGGTGGGTTTTGAAAATGAACACATTGTTTCTGAAATACTTTGATGCCACAGAGATCAGCATCTCAGAAAAGCTAATGAGGAAATTGATAATTATGTCTTCAGAACAAAACATGGAGGAAAGTAAATACCAAGTAACAGCTCATTAAGTATCATCTATTCTGAATCACCCTTCAGATGACGGGTATGAGGTGACCCAGGAAGCTTGTAACAGAAATGAGAACAAACCAAAGGACCCATGATGTCGAAGATGGGTAACAATTCTCCTTCTGTTTCTCTGGAGAAGAAGTAAGTATACTGATGGTATGAGAAGCTGAACTATAAATAAGGATATTTGAGCACTGATATAAACTCCCCTTACAATGTCATATTTCAGAGTACTTTTAACCTCCAGAATGCAAGCTGGGCCATATTTTGTATTTCTTGTAATCAAACATAAGTGCCTGAAAACTCATCATATTAACTTTGGAATCTATAAAATGAAAAGGCAACACAACCATTAATAATTGTCCTAGTTTCAGCTTGGACAGAGTTAATTTTCTTTCCAGTAGCTGGTGCGGTGCTATGTTTTGAGTTCAGTATGAGAAGAATGTTGATAACACTCTGATGTTTTCAGTTGTTACTAAGTAGTGTTTATACTAGAGTCAAGGATTTTTCAGCTTCTCATGCCCAGCCAGTGAGAAGGCTGGAGGGGCACAAGAATGTTGGCACAGGACACAGCCAGGGCAGCTGACCCAAACTGGCTGAAGGGATATTCCATACCATGGGACGTCATGCCCAGTGTATAAACTGGGGGGAGTTGGCCTTGGGGGATTGCTGCTCGGGAACTAACTGGGCATCGGTTGGTGAGTGGTGAGCAATTTCATTGTGCATCACTTGTTTTGTATCTTCCAATCCTATTATTATTATTTTCATTTTATTATTATTATTATTATCATTATTAGTTTCTTCCTTTCTGTTCTAGTAAACTGTTCTTATCTCAGCCCATGAGTTTTACATTTTTCTTTCCAATTCTCTTCCCCATCCCACTGGGTGGGGGGAAGTGAGTGAGCAGCTGTGCGGTGCTTAGTTGCCGGCTGGGGTTAAACCACCATATAATATTTTAAAGCAACTAGCCACTTTTGACTCTTGACTAATATGTTAGATAAAGTCATTATGTAGTTACAGAAGAAAACAATACATAGTCATCTACAAAACCACTGTGGCAATGCTGACCTCCAGCTACAACAGCAGAACCTTGAGAATTGTTCAGATCTGACATACGAAGCTCAGCTTTGACATTTTGGGCTCAGCCTATGAGGACAGGCTATTAACCTTTTCTTAAATAACAGGGTCTCGTCAAGGCCAGGGCATGACAAAGTAGCTAGGGCACTTTGCAGCCAACTTTGGCAATTCCAGATCAACAGATATGAGCCATGCTGACACGTTTGCTTTGCACGTGCCATGGATCACTTTTCACGCTGCAACTTGCACTGCTCTAATGCATCTGCCTTGAGGAGCATATGCAGGATGAGGCTGTATCACAGGCGCAGTGGCAGCTCAGCCCACTGGCACTCTTCAAATGTGCCACATGTTTATAAGAGTTATTCAAAGTATATTTAGTCACTGAGATTTCTGAGCAGCCAATGGCCCTGGCAGCTAACTACCCAGAAGTACAACAGAATGCCTTGAAGGAAGTCAATTCATTGACAAAAGCTACAGTTCAATCAAAATTGACAGAGCTGGCAATCTGCTTTCTGGAGGAGGAATTGTCAAGTTTGAAATTTTAACTTAATAGAAGAAAAACCAGTATTGCACCTGTGGTACCAAATAGCATTCTCAGTGACTAGTAATGTTTCAATCTAAATGCCTGAGCTGTAAGGTTTTCTGGGGTTTTTTTTTTGTTTTTTTTTTTTGTTTTTTTTTTGTCTGGCTACATTCGTTTTGATACTTATTTGAAGAATAGTATCTTTTAAGAGGCAGCATTCCCCACCAGATTCACCATGGTGAACTGTTAGTGCAGCAGTAACATAATTACTAATTTGGTATTCAGTTCCTAAACTGCATCAACAGATCTGCTATATTATTGTAATATCAAGCAAGGTACCGCAGACATGAAAAGAAATGGTGACATTAGCTTTTTATGCCACAGCATGTGACCAGTGCCCCTGATGGTCTCAGGTCTGTGCGATGTCATGCCTTTCAGAGTCCAAATTGCTAGTGGCTTAAAGCTAATCCCCTAACCTCTTGAAACAGTTAGCAATTACATCATTTGAGACTAAAAACAAGAAAGGACTAAACAAACAGAACAGAAAGAAGTTAAAAGATCAGATGTCTGTAAAAAAGTAATTTTAACTTCCTGTTCTCTATATCTTACCTGAGAACAGATACAGGAATCAACCTGCCTTCCTTCCTCTCCTCTGCCCCCCAAAAAGCCCAGGAAAAGTTTCTAAGAATTTCAGGAACAATGAAATTATACCTCAGTTCTACCTACAGGCTCACATGAAGTGCACTATTTAGTGGCCCCATTGCTCAAAACTAGGTGCTACTGCAATCAGGTTTTTCTGTCTTTTGTGTCCTTGTGAATAGGTCTGAACATTGCCAATACCAGAATAGTCAGGACACAATGCTAAAAAATTCCTATTCTTATCTGTTGCTGAAGTCTTTCAGGACCATCTGAACATCCTTGTTTGGGACTATTTGAATAGTTTTTAAGCATCCTATTAGAATTTCAAGTGTCAAGAACACTCAGGAAAGCACACTTAATAAGAGATGTGTTGGTTTTGGTCAAGATAGAGTTAATTTTCTTCATAGTAGCTAGTGTGAGGCTATATTTTGAACTTGTGCTGAAAATAGTGTTGATAGTTCAGGGATGCTTTCGTTACTGCTGAGCAGTGCTTACCCAGAGTCAAGGCCTTTTCTGCTCCTCACCCCACCAGTGCGTAGGCTGGGGGGGCACAAGCAGTTGGGAGGGGACCCAGCTGGAACAGCTGACCCCAGCTGACCCAAGGGATATTCCAGACCATAGGACATCGCGCTCAGCATATAAAGCTGGGGGAAGGAGGAGGAAGGTGGGGGACATTTGTCTTCCCAAGTAATTGTTACACACGACGGAGCCCTGCTTTCCTGAAGATGGCTGAACACCTGCCCGCCAATGGGAAGTAGTGAATGGATTCCTTGCTTTGCTCACATGCATGGCTTTGGCTTGACTTATTCAACTGTCTTTATCTCAACCCACAAGTTTTCTCACTTTTACTCTTCTGATTCTCTCCCCCATCCCAAGGCAATGGGGAGTGATCGACAGGCTGTGTGGTGCTTAGCTGTTGGCTAGGGTTAAACCATGGCAATGGGAAGCAAGGTTAATGCTTTTATCTCCTGTTTCTGCTTATTGGCAGAAACACTCACATTAAGATTCCCACCTTATTTTTCAAAAGCTGGAAAGTTACTGTCTAATGAAAATGTGAACTTTGTCATCCAGCAGAGAAACAGTCAGCAGTGAAACTTATCTACTGACTTAGTTGTAGTGAAAACTGCTCATAGAAAGCTTGCTTCTGCAAGGCTTCCACTTAAAAAGCAATACTTTGCTGGTTGAAAAAAGGTGGGTAAAATTCAAGAGAGAACAAGACACAGTGACTGATTAGCATCGATGTCATCATGAAAAATAAACACAAATCTGGATTCACCTTTTTAAGTACTCGTTATCTAACTGCCAGGAAAATCCTATGTGTGCAATTCTGCATGTTTATAAATGACACGGCCATTAGCTTGGCTCTAGTTTTCCAAGCTAACCTCACCTTTTACTGTCACATGCACGCTCTGGCTGGTGGACAGCTGGGGCTGAACAAGGACATTGCAAGTGTATTCCCCCTCATCTACTTCCTTCTGCACATCTGAAAGCTTCAGTGTCCCGTTGTTCTCAAACGCCACTTGGCGATGGTTAAATGGTAGCAGGTTAGAGTTCTTGTACCACTTGATGGAGTAATATGGGTAGCCGATCACACGACAGTGGATGTAGGTGTCCCGTCCAGCTATTGCTGTGATGTTCTTCATTGGTCGAATGCTTGCTGGCCCTAGAAGGGTAAAAAGAAACTCTTGAAAACAATTTAAAGGCACATTTGCCTGAGGAAACATGCATATCATTCTTCTGAATATACAAATGTTAACGACATTTACAGATGCAGCTTGCACAACACTTCTTATCATTTGACAGTTTTTCCTTTAAGAGCTACTTAAGCAGTTTCCCTAATCTTTATATGCTCTAGTTTTTCCTCACCCTGCAGCATACATACTAATTATGTGGGGGTATATGTTTGCATTATCCAACACTTGCCTGATAAAATCTTTGCTGCATTACAAATTAAAAGGCTGAGGATGATTTAATTAATGTGAAATACCAAAACAGATATAAAGCTAGAATCCTGCTACACATGAGAATGCTGACCAAGTTAGTTTTGGGGGGGGGGTTGACATATATAAAGTATAATACCATGAGGATGGGTATTATGCCACGTAGAGCTAGAAATGCAAGCTAAAATACTATATACATGAATAATTACAATGAATGTTGGACAAGTAAAAAAGGAAAGGAAAAGAAAAACCCCCATGCAGAGCAGGACTAAAATAAAGAAACTGTGAACTAATAGAGATAAGTGTAGGAAAAATAGACTGTAAAACACAAGCCAAAGGGTTCTTCCAACATTTAACCATACCATATACTTTCTAGATGGGGCTGGAGAGGCAGGGAGAGAAAAGAGAGCGGGGAAGAAAAGGAGAGGAAAAACAGTAAGTTGGTTTTGGCATTCCAAGACTCATTTCATCACATGCAACAATCTTCTTCACTACAATGAGTTATGTGTGTTTTTTTGAGGAGCTGATTTGACAAGCACCTCTTACGTTTATTCGAGCCTGGTACAGGACGACTCCAGCAGAGTTGTTGGCAGTACAGCGATAAACTCCACCATCTCGGACCTGAGTGTTAGAGATATTCAGGTAACTGACCACATTGCCTTCAGAGGTGATAATCTGGCTGATACGATGACTGCCATCCTTCACAATGGGATCTTCGTCCAGTGTCCAAGTGATCGTAGGCAGAGGAGTCCCCTTCACATTGCACATAAGGGAGACTGGCTCTCCTGGACTCACCACTTTCTCACTGAAGGCGGAAATAATTTTGGGAGTTCCATCTGCCAAAGGAAAGAAAAGCAGAATAATACTTACACAGTGTAAAGCTCGTTCCCTCTATCCTGGAGCCTATCACATAAGCCAAGATGTTTTTAGAAGCAATGCAAACAACTGTGTTCCAGGATGTAACTCTAATTATTGAGAGAGGGAAACAAATTTGGCAGTAGAGTACTTAAATGATCCTTTGCTTACTGCAGGTTTCTTTTTCATTTTCTGAGAAACTTGGTACTGACTCTGCTGAAGGAAAAGCATTGACCAGGGCTCTGCACAGCAATATGAACTGCCAGGCTCTTGCAGAAAAGTGCTAAAACCATACACAGTTCATCACAAAAGACATACAGCAAAACCTCAACAAATTTGGAATTTTTCTTGTCCTGGTAGATTTCAGCTCCTTGGAAAGCTAAGGACAAATCCTGTTGGCAAGAGCCAGGCATAACTTGTGTAGCCTAATTTCATACAGCTGTGCCAATGCAGTTTATTCCTGACCCACAACACCCCATTTAGAAAAGTATTAAATCAAGCTTTTCTGAATACAGATTGCCAGTACTAGCAGTGATGCCCATTTCTTTCTGTGGTCATTTTGTGCTACAGATAAATATTCCTCTGAAATGAGAGCATTCTCTCGTGATCTGTGTCACAATTTACTCAGCCTCTACCAGGCAAGTGAATAAAGATAATGGATGGAGACAGAAACTTTGAGATTCTAAGTAGGGAGCAGGATTAAAAAACCACCTGTCCAGAAAGTTCAGCAGGGTACCATTTAGGAGTGCTGACATTCTGCTATTAGTTAGGAAGTTCTTTCTGAGATCATGCAATGCATGTTTGTTCTCCTTTGAAAATCACACTTCCAAAGCTGTATCGAAAAGGAATTTCAGTGTAATTGGGAGCAAAAGGCCACACACTAAGAGCAGTATGCAGAACACAGGAAGCAATCCAGTCCAAAATTCCGACAACAGTGCTGCAGGCTACTGTCTGGTTTTGAAGAGCTAAGTGGCAAGTAAGGTAACTAACTTAGGTGTTCCTGCAGTATTATTGCCTGCAAGAAACAGAAGGAAAAGGCACCTCATTACCTAGAGAGGGGCCAAAGACACTTGAAAATTCACCTTGTACACAAAGACCTTTAAGGATAACTCCTTCCAGTTTCAGAGAGGACAGAGGATGTCAGGACAGGACTGACAAGTGTCATGCTCTGTGTGAGGCACTATTTGTGCACATCATGTACTGCTGCTTCAGATACACTCTGCTATGTATTACCTACATGTTTGGGAAGCTTGAACAATGATTACTCGCCTGGAAATCACAATTCTTACATTGTGATTTCAGTGCAACTTCACACAGTAAAGTGAGTGAACTGGCACAATGTGTGCAAGTCTCCCCACAAAACAGAATTAAAAACAGGGCTGCAAAATTCCCTTGCTTGCCACAGAGTAAAAAACGTAAGGTACTGACACTCTGAGACTGCTGAAAGACCTTAGCATCCCTGGAAGAGCATTTGATTTTATTTGATTTCATAATTTTCTCCTCTGCTCCCCTCTCCCTTTCATTTCTGTCCAATTGGTTAGGTAAGAGAGTTCTAATTTTTTTATTTATTTTCATCTCTGACTCTCTTCCTTTCCTTTGCTGTGTTAGATGCTGTCACTCCTCAGAAAACAAAACAGCAGCAGCAACAACAACAAAAAAAAGCTTTTTATTCTGAAAGAAAGCTGACACAGGACCAATAAATCTGTGAGTGCGCACACTATGTACCTCTGCCACCCCTCCTCCTCTTGGTTTTTTTTTTCTTTTAATTCAAGTGACAGGCTTTTTTTGGAGATGAAAGCAGACATTATTTTCCCAGTGAGACCTGAGTGTCTTTGAAATCTTTCCTGCTGTTGCTCTCTGATAACCTGCACTCTCTCGACATCATGATAGATTATCTATATGCTCTTTAGGCTTTCTTAGTCACGGGAGATGGTTGCCGAGGTAACTCGATCCAGGCAGGTAATCTCTTCTTTTTCTATAAAGACTCTAAAAATAGTGTCCATGCCATGACTGCACTACAGCCTCATTAGTGAACCAGCTCTGTACAAACTGATAACTTTCCTCACTTGATTATCATGCAGAACATTGTGTCAGTTAGTTAAGATGATCTCTAAGCCTTCAGCCAATACATCCATTCAGAAAAGCCATGCCCAGAAGATTTTTGGAGTTGAATGGAGACCTATCTTCTTGTGTCCTGCTGAAGAGCTAATGTAAATAATCAGTAACACCATCCACTGCCACCGAAAAAAAAAAAAAAAAAAAGACTGGAAGGACTGCTTGGGAGGGATTTTTGTTTTAAAATAAATTTTTTGATTCTATTAGTTTTTGCCCAGAGTGGGGCACAATAAACTCCACTCACAGTTCATGAGTACCCTCTTCTCTTTTTTTAGGGTCCACAGTCCCTCACTATACAATGGTGGCACCAAAGACAACATATTTATTATTATCGAGACCAGAATCTCTAAACAGGTAGTGACTGACCTTCTAGTACCACCTGAACATAGTCTTGAGCAGACATCTTGTCCTTGCGGACAAAACACTGGTAAGCTCCACCATCACTCTTAGCCATTCCATCCATAATAAGGTTCTCCCGATTGATGCCAGTGATCCGTACATTGTTACCAGGGTTGATGATTTCACCATTACGATACCAAGAGAGCTCCTGGTCCTCAGTTCCTGTGACACTGCAGGACAAGGACACTTGACTACCAACACTGCTTTTTACTTTCCGTGGGCTGATCGTGGCTTTTAGTGGTTCTGAAGATTTAAATCAAAATAAGGGAGAGGGAAAAGGAAACAGAAAATGTTAAGTATACATGTCCAGTTATGTGCAAGTAACAAATTAAGACTCAATTAAGGAGAACAACAAAAATCACAGCCATACCCTTCTGAAAAAAATGCCAAGCAAACAACACATGACCGTACTTGCTCTGAACAAGCATTTTTTGCCACCAATATCCATGACAGAAAGCATAGATCTATAGGAATAACCTATTCAACACATGATATAATCCCATGCCTAAAGGCACAGTAGGAGATGTACTGAGTAACGCCATAGGTGCTGAGGGCCTAACAGTGGCACTAGACATGTTTTGGGAGGGTAGGACATTACTTCAGATTAGTTCAGTGTGGACCTTTCAACCGGTGCATTAGGTACCTTCCTGAATCTCGTCTTCTGGCTTCATTTCTCGTGAAAGGAACCCTGTTTACATGTTCCAAACCCACTGCCTGATATGAACAAGTGCAGTAAATGCCAATGACCAGGAGATTAGCTTTTAAGGGTGGAAGATCCACACTAAAATGTTAACATAGGTACACTCACAAATATCCATCAGACATGTCCACATGGAACTGTTTTTGAGTGGGGGCTCACTAGATTTTCTGTTTTGACATTGGAGGACTACAATGCTTTTAAGCCAGCCTTAAGAAACAGTAGGACATAGGTAATGAAAGTTTTACATTATAAAAAAAGGATGAACAGTGTTGAAGAAAAGTCATAAGCTAAATGAAAGGAGAAAAATCTTTATCCTGCCACCTAATAGTTACTGGCATTCCTGAATGCAGATCTCATCTCATGCTTTGTATCTATTGGTTTGACTTCCTTATAAAGATAAGGGTCTGTTATCACCATTGATATAATCTCTGAAACTGATTATATATGATCCTATTTATTTTTTTTACCAGCTTGCATATACACATACACATACATGTATACACATGCTTATATATGAAAATTTCTTCAACTAATTCATTCACTTTACTGAACATTTTATAACACACAGGTTAGAATAAAACTTCAGCAGCCCATTGGGAACAGAGGCTTGGAAAAAACCACACAGGTCAGTGGCCT
Source organism: Elanus axillaris (assembly GCA_026212715.1). NCBI lineage: Eukaryota > Metazoa > Chordata > Aves > Accipitriformes > Accipitridae > Elanus > Elanus axillaris. Next base: position 6,703,318 of record JANZLQ010000061.1, read on the forward strand.
CAGTTGTTCTGGATCACAGACATGTATGTAACAGACCCTTCCTCTACAATGGTCCTGAGCAACAGTTAAACTGTGCTTATATGCGTGTTACTAGTCGCTGAATATCTCACTGTTTCCTATTTCCCATCAAAAAGACCACAAAAGCTCAAAACTGTCAATGACACATTAAACAAAATAGACACACTCAAGTGTATCAGCAGCATCTCAGAGCCATGATGGTGCAAGAAAGTGAACCACATCCTCCATTGAAGAGGAGGGTAAAACTCCTTTGCCCAACTGCTCCTTCCTGCCAGCCTGATCCAGAAGAATCTACTGGCTATGTGACCACTGAGTAAGTAAAACGTGTCACCAGGCATGGGGGATAGTTTTGGCATCACTAGCAATAGAATTACATCATGTCTCTGGAAGTTTTGACTTTGTATCACACAAGGCAGACTGAATTCAACTAATTTTTATGAATACATTTAGAAGCAAAGCTCCTCCATTATAATTCACGAATTACTGATCTTTGATCTCAGTTTTATTTTGCCCAAATACATTATGTGTAATTATTTGTGAAGACATTTTTATGGCCTCAACTGTTCACAAACTTCTCCATTTTCAGTTTGCTAGTCATGCTGTATAGATGGAAATGCTAGTTCACAAAACATTATTTCTATTCCAGGAAATATTTTTTTTTTAACAATAGAAGAATAACACTTTTCCAGTGCAGTGCTTCTGAGTAATAATTATCTTTGTAGAATTTGTGAAACATTCAGAATATTCACACATGAATACTCAACTGAGGGGAGGTATGAGTATTCAATATTACCGAACAGCATGAATCACGGCAATGAGAGTTTGGCAGCTTTATTCATGAGAACATTTGCAATTTCTTTTTAAGCATCCAATTCAAGCTTCTAAATTACATATCCTCCATGTGATAAATTATATAGCTACATTAGAAATTGCATCTATTTGCACTTCTGATGGCTCAGTTGTCCAACTAACTCATCTCCACAGAGCCTACATTCTGTTGTTTCACAACTTTGAGAAGTTTAAGCATTGCTAAGATAAAGTAACAAAACAGAAGGTACAGCAAGATATGGCAACATCTTCCCTGATGCAAACACCCAAGTAAGAAGTGGCCTGAGATCTTCACTCAGTGCAGGACTTACGTTTTACATACAGTCGCCCTATCATCTCAGCAGTCCCATAGTTGTTCCACACCTCGCAGACATAGTTGCCTGAGTCTGAGGGACGTGTGTTCTCGATCAGCAGACCTGTAACTGTCTGCCGAAACCTGCTGTCAGGCTCCCAGGGAACGTTGTCCTTCAGCCAACGATACTTTGGTGTGGGGTGCCCTGATGCTTTGCAAGGCAGCTCCACTCGCTGTCCTGCCATGGCTTTACGGTGGTCAAACCCATCTAGAATAGATGGAGCTGAATTCGCTGGATCTGAAAGAACAAACAGCAGTTTTCAATGGAAGCATTAAAATTCTTTCATTCACCAAGCAATGTGCCAATATTTTTTCTCCTGCATTTTTTGACTCACTAGCCCAGTGTTTTATGTACTACAATTTGCTACTGTGACCCAGCCATCAGTCTGTAATATCTCAGTAGTGGTGGCTGGGATCCAGCAGCATGTACTACTGAAGCATCTCATGACTACTTGGAAATCCTCTCACTGGATTTTTTCCAGGTGGCAACCATTTCTCTGGTCATCCTTCATGTCCTCTATCAGAGGAATGGAGAGACAGAAATGTGTTGCCTTAACAATTATTAATGTTATCCCTGCACTACTCCGCTAGAATGAAGCCAACACATTCTCCATGATTCTTGGTGGTCTGAAGGCTTTGAATTAAAGGAACAATTTGTCCTCTTGTCAGGAGAGAAAAGGGCAAAGACACAGGAATTTCTATCTGCAGTCTAACTGACAGACAAGCTTTTTTCTTCTTCTCTGGAAAAAGAATTTAATGTGACAAGACCAACTTACAGCTTAATACTCCAACTTTTTGTGCTTAACTTACCGAGAAAAGCAGCTCTCAGACCAACACGCTTGTGTAGCACCTAGTATATATTTATGTATCTCGCAGAAGTCTGGCAGAGTGCCTTCACCAGAGGTGCAAGTACTCCATCAGAAATACTACTCTGACAATTTGGCTTTTTAAGTTTGAAAAATTTTGCAGGAAGAGGCTGACATGATTTACAGTTTTGTGCAGCACGTAGCATGATGGAAGCCCATCCTGGAGCTACTGCAACAGAAATACTAGACAATAAATCAACAAATATTAATCTAAGTATTTTTGCATCACATGCTCCCACTTTTCTAAGACTTCTGTCTCACAAAGAAACTCCACATGTTGATCAACTCCTTTTACTCCTATCTGACACACCGATCTCTTTTTTAGTATATCTACATCATAGTCGCCTGGGTGTAGGTGTGATTGCAATCATTTTGACATTTTCAAGTGGTCTTTGACTTAGCTAGCTCAGGTACTGCTCACAGGGCAGCTGCAGCAGGTTCCTGTTAGGAGCTGGAGAGATTAAAGAAGCAGTTCATGCTGAATTCAAGCTACTCAAGCGATAGCGTAATCAGAACCTGAACTAGTTAGTTTAAAACTAGCTTAGATATATCTTCATGAACTGCAGCCACACCTGGGAGAGTACGCTTGAGTGCAAATAGCTAGAGGCACTATGCAAGTTATACTATCAATCCAGAAACTAAAATTGTGATGGTAAACAAATGGGCTCAGTAAATTTTAAGTGAATATTGAGATAAAACCCTCAATGCCAAGTTCAATGAAAGACAACCACAGGGGCTTTGCTGCTCTCTAGATGCCAGCAAAAAGTTGAGCCACTGAAGGCAAAACCACATTTAGTTTACAGAAACTTACTGTCTGTCTCATTAGAAACATGTCAGCCAGTAGTTAAACAAATGATTTTGCATGCATCAGTAGTCTCAAGGTCCGTATTTGGCATCAAGAAGGGTTACATTTTTGAGCTTGCCATGCTGTTTATGTCTGGCTTAGTGAAAGCACAGCCTGCCAGGATGCTAGTGGGAAGGCCAATGTCAATTTGACTAATTGATTAGCCAGCTCTTTTCTCGCCTTTTAGGTCATCAGGTATCTATGTTTTCAGTGCATAGATTCTTCTGTGCAGCCTGAGGAATTAAATCAGTAAAAATGTAAGCACAGAAGAAATTACAGCTCTGGCTCTTAGGAAGGTCACATCTACACAAAATCAATTTCTTCAATTGAAAGTAATAATTAAATAATAAAAAAGTAGAACTGACTTATAAAGGTATTGTCTGTGCATTTCTACTCAAAACTCACAGTAGCTTCATATCTTCTCCATACACTTTTAACTTCAAAAGACTTTCTGAAGGATATATGTGGCCCCATTTGCAAACCTTTAAGTAGAAAACCACAAAGTACTGCATGGACTTCAAAGCAGGATGGGGGCCACCAGGGGAGGAATTAAAGTAATGGTAAGGAAAGGTTGTGGCTAGTAAGTATCACACTCCGACAGCCTCCTAGTTTGCAGCAGAGAACCATATATGCTCCGATGCTGGGCCCAGGAAAAGCGCGAAACCACCTCGGACAACAAGCTGAAGGTGACAGCAAAGCAGGCGCTGCCCGCCTGCACCCATGCCTAGGCAGAAGCCCGGGAAGGCAGGTGGGCTGTTCCAGGAGCTGGGGGCTACGGCAGCAGATTCCATGGGAGGCCCAGCCCCCTTCCACAGCTCCTATTTCTCACCCTTCAAGAACAGCACACCAGTCCCTGGGTCCTCTATGCCAGGTTCACTCCTCTTCACTTTTTCCCTTCTCAAACTGAGCCTTAGCAGGAGGATACCAACCTGGAGTCCCATCCATGGAACAGCTAAACTGGGATTTACCTATGTACTTGAGAAGCCTTGAGCTGGTTCTTGTAGAGGAGTTATTTAAAATATATTCAGGGATACACAAAATATGATTCCAGTGACCTGATTTCTTGCACTCTGTACTTATATACTTAAATGGATGGTAGAAACATCTCTTTGGGATGTCTCTGGAAAAGACTCCTATTTAGAGCTCCTACATTGCACATATTCCAGTTAAGAGGAAAAAAAAAAAAAAGACAAGAAAAAAAGCACAAAAGAAATCCCAAAGTTCATTTGCGATCACCTGCAATGAGGCAAATAGCAAAGTAACATAACACAATTCCAATATGCAGTATGTACTATTTTGAATTATTCTTTTACTGTTACAGTCAGCTGCAAATGACTTCTAGCAAGGACAATGGCAGAAAAACTGAGGCAAAATACTGTTCTAAAATATTCTACTTTGGATTTTCTTTGAAGGACAGAGCAAGAAACTCATTATTTTTTCAATATCATAAGGATTTTTTGGAGGGTGATGGTTAAAAAACAGTAAAGATTTTGGGAGCTGTGATTCAAAGCTGGACAAAATTATTTTTGGAAAATCACACTATAAGGGGCATTAGAACAATATTCTATAGCATGTTAATGGCCTTGGTTTTAATTTTAATTTTATTTAGAAAGGCCACATGATTTCAAGGAGATATTCTTAGTTCAAATGAAATTTTGAACTTTGCTTTGTTCATAGGCATATTACTAATTCACATGTGTATTTGATATTATATGTGTATTACCTTTCTCACTCTTTCAAACAATAACAAAGCTTAACTCATATTAAAAATGCAGTCAAATGACTATGATCAATACCAACCACAAACTATTTCATTCCCAAATAAGCAGAGAATATTTATCTATGTAAAAGGCAGGTAAAAATGTAGGTCTCATGCAAGCAGACCTTTCACAACTATGTTCACAGATTCTCTGATCTCAGTTATTTTAAAATACAAAATCCAGTAAAGAAGAAAGAAAACCTGTTAGAGAAATATTAAGAGAAAAAATCTTGCCCGTAATTGCTGCACTTGTTCAGTAGACTAACAGGAATGGTGTATTTGGTTTCTGTGGCAAGGTTTTGGTAGCGGAGGGGGTTGGCTACAGGGGTGGCTTCTGTGAGAAGCTGCTGGAAGCTTCACCCATGTCCTACAGAGCCAATGCCAGCCGGCTCTGAGACAGACCCGCCGCCAGCCAAGGCTGAGCCCATCAGCAACAGTGGTAGTGCTTCTGGGATAACATTTTTAAGAAGGAAAAAAGTTGTGGGACAGGGAGAAATGGCAGCCAGAGAGTGAGAACATGTAAGAGAAACAACTCCGCAGACACCAAGGTCATTGAAGAAGGAGGAGGAGGAGATGCTCCAGGCGCCGGAGCAGAGATTCCCCTGCAGCCTGTGGTGAAGACCATGGTGAGGCAGGCTGTCCCCCTGCAGCCCAGGGAGGTCCACAGGGAGCAGATCTCCACCTGTAGCCCGGGGAGCACCCCACACTGGAGCAGGTAGGTGCCCGAAGGAGGCTGTGACCCTGTGGGAAGCCCACACTGGAGCAGGCTCCTGGCAGGACTTGTGACTGCACGGGGGACCCATGCTGGAGCGGTCTGTGCCTGAAGGACTGCAGCCCGTGGGAAGGGACCCACACTGAAGCAGTTCGTGAAGAACTGCAGCCTGTGGGAAGGACTCAGGTCAGAGAAGTTCATGGAGGACTGTCTCCCATGGGAGGGACCCCACGCTGGAGCGGGGGAAGAGTGTGATGAGTCCTGCCCCTGAGGAGGATGAAGCGGCAGAGACAACCTGTGATGAACTGACCCCAACCCCCATTCCCCATCCCCCTGTGGATGGGGGGAGTAGGTAGAGAAGCTGGGAGTGAGGTTGTGCCAGGGGAAGAAGGGAGGGGTGGAGGGAAGGTGTTGTGAGATTTGGTTTTATTTCTCATTACCCTACTCTGATTTGTAATAAATTGAGTTAATTTTCCCCAAGCTGAGTCTGTTTTGCCTGTGACAGTGATTGGTGAATGCTCTCTCCTGTCATTATCTCAACTCACAAGCCCTTTGTTATATTTTTCTCTCCCCTGTCCAGTGAAGGAAGGGAGAGTGATAGAACGGTTTTGGTGGGCACCTGGCATCCAGCCAAGGTCAACCCATCACAACAGGGAAAAGGTAATCATGAATCCAAAAATAAGTGTTAACCAAGGTAAAAATTATTTCAGGTTATAGAACCCAGATAGCATTCACTGAACTCTAGCTCAGCCCCACCTCACCTTTTCATTTCACATCCACTATCAATTGGATAATTATCTACTGACATTTAAGTTTATACCCATCGCTCTACTCCTCCTTGTTAGGAAATATTGACCTGCCTAGTCATTAGTGATGACAATTTGATTACTTCTTTCCCAGAATCCCAGCTGGTTTCAGCAAAACCATGGACTTATAAACCTGGGGAGGTACAGAAGAACAACTTTAGCCACCATTCCCTTTAAGCAAAAAAAATAACTTTTAAAAGTCTCAGAAAATTCTTTTGAGCTAGAAAATGATCCAGAGTAAAAATATCAATTAACTTCTAAATTCAGACTTCAACAAACCATAAGGAAACATGTGGGAAGTTTCTTAATACGTTGGAGAAGCTGAGGGTCAGTATAAGAATTGTAAAATAGCTAATAAACCAGCAACAGGAGAGAGAGGATGGGGTTTAATGCAAGTGGGACTGTCAGGCTGCAGAGGTACCCAGGATGTTAATATTTTGGTAACTACTTTTTAGTTCATATTTCATTAGTGATACTAGTTATGATGTGAGACACATAAATCTCTGCATGTTTCACTGACAACAAAATAATTTGGTTATCAACCTGCTGAAATGCAAAAATTATGATAGTTTTGGCCCCACTTCTTTATTGCATCATTTTCCTCCAGCAAACAAATGAAAGAAATCTATGTAATATATCTTTTCAAACTAAACCAACACTGAGTCTAAACTTCTATTACATTTTGGTTAGAGTTCAAAAAGAATCCAGGAGGATTCACTGGCATAGCCTGTTTCTGGATACTCTCCAAATACTTATTTTACATATGTATTTTTACATGGCAGCTTGTGCTATTGAAAATATAAGTGATGAATAAAGAATAATATGCAGTGCATGTGATGAAATTAACTGTTTTCTCCTACCTTTTCTTTTAAGTAAAATGGCAAAGACATAGTTCAGAAACCTTTTTCTCAGTTGCTTCTATTTGCAGATCACTTCATAAGAGAAGATAGCTATTCTTGGTCAGTTCTACATACCAGATTTTCCAAAGGCATCTACAAAACACTAGGCACCATTAAGGATATTCTTAGGTCCCTTCCCAATTCCATTAAAATCAGTAATGAAATGTTGTTCTGTTTAGTGATAGATAAATCGAAGTACTTAGTCGGAAAACTACATTTTAGAGAACAGCATCCTCTTCAAACTATAAAATCTGCAACGGGTAGCATCATCTCCAGTGATGCAAAAAACATCTCTACAGTGACCAATGTTATTGAGTGACAGTCACAGAAGCATGTAATCTGTATACATTGTTTAGCATGCAGAATTGAAAATTTACAGTTTACATACTTTTTTCTACTCTGACAAGCAAGGCTTCAGTGTGCTGAAGCATGTAAAGATTTACCAGCCCCTTGTTCAACAGCACTGAGCCCACTTTGCTGGAATGACCTCAGCCAATATGCTCCTAGGAACATGTTTTCTTTTTTCAAGGATACACATCTTCTTGTGCCTTGTAATCAACAGTTTTCATCTTCTCCACCACTTCCAACGGATGGGCCTCCAGTTTCTAATAGAAATGTTAATCCATAGAAGCATATCCTTACCTTTCCCATTATTATATTTTCTATTGCTATTACTTTGTTTCACAAGGTCATGCAATTGCTTTTACGCAACGTTTATGATCACACTCACTATTTTGTACCTCTTGACTTTGTGGCATGAATAAACTGAAATCAGTACATTCCTACTTTTTGTGCTATAGCTATCAGTGAGACCAAAATCCAAGACCAGGCTGTAGGCTGATGTTTGGGAGTATTACCTAGCAATCTTACTCCACCCTGACTGTTTTTTCTTTTGCCTTGGCCCATTTTTGTCTCTTTTCCATAACTGTTTTTCCCCAAATGTGATTGTTTCATTATTCTGTCCTTCAAAAATGTGTTTAAGAGCATTTTTTTTTAATTTTTATTTTGATAACAAAGTCATCTGCAGTTTTTCTGTTTCACTCTCTTTCTTCAAATTCAGTTATTTTAAACATCATTCTCCAGTCTTCTGGTGTCAACTAAATTAAATAAAAAACCTTTGACATTCCATGGCTATCAGATATCTGGAGAGGAAATAATTTGATCCCTTTCAGGTGATCATATTAAAATGTTTTGGTTTTCCTTCCAGATGTAGGAACCCTGATTTTCATACAGTTATTTCTGTTAACCATCTTTTTTTTGCCTCTACATTCTATATTATCAACCTCACTAAAAACTGAAGTATTCATTTAAGTTTGGGGGCAACATCCACATTATCTTTAATCTACAATTAAAAAATATCTCCTAACAGAGAATAAAGTCAAGCAGAAAATGACATTATTATGAGGCATTTAATTTCAGACATAGATTGGAAGCAAATGCTATTTCTGGTTGTGAATCCTTAAACAATCACAGAACCATCAGGAATGGATGCTATTGAGATGTGATTTTAGTAATTAGTGAGGACATAATATAAGAAATTGCTTTAGGGGCAAAAGAATGAGCTGAGGAGAACCAGCTATTTAGTTCTAATTAAATGGAAAGATAAGTAAAAGGAGATATAGTCCAAAGATTCAGTTTTAAGTGTATAAACTTTGATTATTAATGGAATGATTTGGAAATTAAAAAGCTTTAAGATTCAAATATGGAAGAAACTTGTAATTTCTTTCTATTAGTGGTTCTCAGACTCCTTTTCCAGTGAACTGTCATGCAGCAGTAAAGCATGGAACAGGATCTCTCTTACATAAGGGGTGCCAGTCTATAGGACTGGCCATATGGTTGGGAAAACAGTAAGAGACATGAGCTGCTATTTGCATCTCATGGATGCACTGTCTGCATTTTTCTCTATGGGAAGTGTACATTTATATAGTTTTTTAGCTGCGGTATGTCAAGAAAGTACATATATACATATGAAGATGTGTCCACCAAAAGTTCACGGCCATCCCTCTACCTCTTCTTTATCACCTATAGACTTTACAAGCAACTTCAAGAAAATTATTGAAGCTCTCTGCACAAATGCAGACTGATGCTGCATACTCACAGACTAGTTTGCCCAATTTTTATTGTTACAAATGAGGCATTCCTAACCATTTTCTGGAGGCCTATCGCTGATCCTGCCAGTGACTCACAGGAGCCTGCCAGCAGCCTGGTACCTGCCCTTTCCCACTGTCTCTTGGGTTAGAGTACATTCATAGAGTCATCCATGTCAAGGACTTACATTGAACTTGCACTCCAAACACAGAGGCAACATACAAAGATTTGCCTAGAATCAAGACATATCTAGTACAAAAGCCCAAGCCAACTCTCTTTATTCACTGTGCACAACAGAAGGAATAATAAACTTGTGAACCTAATTGTCCTCACTGAATGTCCTCCATCTGAAGGAAAGCCAGGACCTATGCTGCTGAGGCACTGGATTAGACAGCTGTGAGCATGATCATCTGTTGGCATTGGTAGACACAGCTACCAGAAAGGGCAGGTCCTATCCCTGTATCAGCATGCCCCACAGAAGCACTGTATGTGCCACAAGCACTTCCAGGAGGTCCAGTATGGGCTTTACATGCAGTGTCTAATTCACTACAATCCATGAGTGAGACCTCCACCTCACTAAGTGACAGTACTTTAGACAAAGCTAAAAGTCATACTTAGATCAGAAATGGCTCACTAAAGCAGCAATTTCACCAATCCTGAGTTTCAGGTAAAAGGATTCTGCTCTGGAAGTTAGACTGCAGCCCACAGTACAGGAGAGATGAGAAGATGACAGCAGTAGAGGTGAAGTGCTCTCCAACAGCAGGAGTCCCTAAAAACATTCTGTCTGACTCATTAGGAATTATTCTTAAGCTGAGCGGAGAAAACTGAGTCATCAATGACTCATCCACTTAACAGATGGAAGGAAAGCATATATGAAATTTGGGACCACCACTTGGTGAACATCATGAGCCACTACTGCTTGAAATGTGAGTCAGCTTCACTGCCTGCCACAAAATGGGGAGCATACAGAGCAATGGATGCAGAAGCAATACACACCTTCACCTTCTGGCTAGTCGCTTTATCAAAGCATATCACAAAGGAAATGTGTTTAGAATATGACTTCCACCTCCATTTAGCTACCAAGCAAGCACAGAAGTTAACTGGCCTTATCCAAATCAGGCTTACAACTTAACATTTACAGAGCTGTAACAGGTAGTTAATAAAAATTCAGGAGATGAAAAAGATTTTGTCATGTCTGCTCTGTTGCAGGTAACTTCTTAGCCATTAAATATATATAAGTATTTTGCTACCAAAGCAAAAATGCTCATTAAAGGCTGGTGAGCAATACCAGAAATCTGTAACCTCGCATATCATAACTGTTCCAATAAAAGTAGAAAATCAAGGCAGAGAGAAGGCAACAGCTACTCATCTTCAGTGGCACTTGCCAAATTTCAGGATTATGCTCTTTATCTTTTAGAATCAGAAACCTCAGATAGCAGAAAGACTAACATCAGAGTGTGGATTTACATCAATCCCTTAATTTGACCTCCCATTTTCCATACTGAAAGCCTCTCTGAGCTGCCTGTATACATGCTGGAAAGTCTGTAATATCCAATCCAGTCCTTGAAGCCCTAAGCAGTTTGCTCCGAGACTGGAAAGCTACTATAAATCAGCTTCAAGCTGACATATAAAAATACTAAGTATATAGCTGCCCATCATTTTTCTAGCCTGACATCTGACAGTTCAAGGTTAGTCAAGGCCGCATCAGCCCTGTCCTACTTACTTACTAATATCATAAGCGGCTTAGACACAGCTGTAAGATTTTTGTCTTTCGTCTTACGATCCAAACATTCCAACTTTCCACCTGAGTGACTGCAGCAGCCTCCCCAGCAGTGCACTATTCTGCAGCTTTAGCAGAACAATATTCACTTGACATATACTTGCACTGGGAGCTGAAGATGTAGTTTCTACAGGAATGAAACGTATCTGGAAGCCAGGGTCTGCTAGGTGCCACTCTAGACCAGAATTTAAACCTCAGCTCACTGTGGTTACTCTATAGATCAGTACAACCTTCCAGTCATGGTACAGTTACCCTACTGTAAGCGTGGTACAGATTTTCATAATTTCACAGTCAAAAACTCCACATTATTACTTGTCACAGCCACAGAAATCAGTTTAACAGGAGTTCCAGTATGACCTAATGAACCATAAAGTTCACGAGCTATTTGCAGGAATACCTTACACAGTTCCTGATAAAAGTATTATAATCTAAGTAAGCATTAGCATTTAAATAAGCTCAGCTACAGAAGACATTTTTGCAGTAGCTAAGGAAAATTCAGATTAGAGTTTTTGCTAGTCCATAACACTAAATAGCACTGCATATATTCTGAAAAATCCAGACTACTTCCCAAGGAACATCAGCATTGTTACACACCATTTTTATCTTCTTCCTTTGGAACATATGCAGAAAACTGGTGTTTGTATGTATTAGTTCTTTTGACAGTATAATATCATGGCTACAAGGCAATGGGTTTTTCTTATGTCGGAACAGCCCCCTCATGGTACCAAGCTGGCATCATCAACATCTAACAGGCAACTTGTGTATGAGAATTTAAATAAGAGATTAAATATTGCAAACCATAAAATTCTTCTGCTTGGAAAAGACTATCAACATTTTAAGTACCAGTATTGCTTCTACTTCACATTTAATAAATAATGATTGATGCCTAAAAAAACATACGTTCGTATTATTATCAGAGATCCAGCCACACTCTTGAGCCTTCTCATGCCTTTCTTCCATGGGGACAAATCCAGACTAGTGATTTCCATGCTAAATATTTGAAATATTTGAGTAAAGTTTCATTCAAGTCAACTCTACATTTTTTATGGATGTATGTATTCATCATGTGTGGCAAAAAATTATAGATTTTCATCCAGAACAGCAATTCTGTTAAGAAAAACAATCCTGGCTGAATTATTCACTTACATTCTTGAAAGAGCCCTTAGTACTAACTAGAATTCTCTCCACCCACTTCTTCGGAAGATGGGATTTCTCTGTAGCTACAATTGCAAATCTGAAGCTTAAATTGTAGTTAAGTAGTCCCTCATTTCCTGGTGGAAGCTAATTTCAAAAATGTGATATGTGAGGTCTGATGGGAAGAAACATCTGTAGTTACAGTGCTCAAACACAGCAAGACTGATGAGAAAAATTCCAGGTAATTTTTCAGTTTACAGCTATTAGGTTCATTTCAGTTTTTCATTCCAAGTCTTTCTGACCTTGGACCCACAAAGGGACATAGAAATGTCAACTTCATGGGTCACACTTGTCAAAAGTTTATTTAAGCACCAGGCTAACAGGGACAGGTGGCCCCAAGCACTCATTCAGTGCTTCTCTTTAAAGATGTTGCATTTTTTGCATGAATGAGAAACAGAATGTACACAAGAACAGCTTAACTTTATTGCCCAGTAACTGGCTAGTGACCTAGGAGACAGAGAACTGCATTACCACCTGTGTTCCAATGGTTGCTTCTGGTGTTCTGTAATAACACAACACAACAAAACACAACATGCTGAAATACTAACAAGTGGAAGAGATTTCAGGCAGACTTTGCTTAGCCTTCAAAGGCACTAGAAATGCCCGCTGACCATCTGGAATGTGACTTTCCAGCCACTACCATTGTGTCAGCACTATTGTCTCACCTTGTGTTAAACAAACATTTACATTTTTTTCCTTAAAAGATATGGGAATCAACCTGCCAGATGTGAACCATTAAAGCTGTTTATTCAGCCCTGGTTTCAAGTAGTAAAGTCTCCTGAATTTGAGTTTGCTTAGCAGACTACTGCTAAATCATCCAGAAATATGGTGTCTGATTAAAGCACAGTCCCAGGAGTCAAAAGATCTGCAAGATATTGCTTTTTTACTCTCCCATTGAGCCCTACATTAAAATAAATTATAATGTTTGTGCTTTAGCTTCTTCATCTGTGAAAGACTGAACTGTAAAGCATTTCAAAACTGTATTCAGGACTGTAACTCTTAGGAATGGAATATGAGGAGAAATAGATAACATTGCTTTTGAGCTGTATTTTAAAAAAAAAGTTAGAAATCATTAGAGGTTTACAGAAACGGTCATAATAACAATTAATTTCTCCTTGACTGCTAAAAATGTTAGCTTAGTTAAAAGATTCATTGAAAGACATTATTTACAACACAAAAGTGACCCCTCCAGCAGAACAGGGGACATCAGAAACTCCCAAAAGAACTGAAGTCTGGCTTCTCAACTTAGCCTGTTCCTCTCTCTTGTCCCAAAGACAAGCCAGTAATTACTGACTTTTCCTCACTTTTACTTTAAGGTACCAGAAACTGAGTGACTGAAAAATGAACTGAAGTTTTCTTTAAAGAGAGTGGAGTAGGTTTTACTAGAGAACAGGTACTACAAAACAGGCCAGTAGGGGCCAAGTCACCTCCTATCACTATCTGGAATAACATGTGCTGCTCAGATTAAATGCAGTCCTTGATATGGCCACAGAAGACACATAAAGCTACAGAGGATCTAAGGTCTCCTACTGTTGATAATGACTCATATCCTGTATTTTTCACATAAGACAGCAAGTTCCAGCTATTTATGGTACATCCCATTAAAAATTTCTTTTCACAAAGAAAAAATGCTGTCAGTTGCCATTCAGGAGTTGATGTAGGAGGCCAGCTAGCATGTTACAGAAATTATCAGAGAAAAATACTATAATCACAAAAGAGCCAAATGTTTCCTCTTGAGCCCTTTGAGATAGCAGATGCATAGGCATAAGCAGAATCTTTTTTCTCTGAAGATTTTGTTCATATACAGATCACCCTACAAAAAAAAAAAGGGTGGAAAAATACGGGACAAATTATTTCAGTCCGCTCAGTTCTATGCCGTGTTACCTCATGGACGTATCAACTCTCCCCCACTCTGCCCCAAAATGCAGGATGTGAACATACCTACACCACTGTGAAACTGGAGGGGGAAGGAGCAGAGTACGTGCATATGCTTGCTGCTGACATGTTATACTCAACATCTTGCATGCAAAAGAGCATATACTACTTAAATGCAAAGCTACAATTTACATTAGTTTAATTAAAACCTTAACAGTCTAATCAAAGAATTATTTGTCCAGTGATACTAACATTTATAGTTCAAATTTTGCTGAGTCAAAACTGATACACACAAGCTTTCTATCTACCTGTTTCTCTGGTGTTAGGCTCAGCCTTTCACTGCCCCTTTGGGTTGTAAGGTCAGTCACTTCAGTCTACAGGAATGCTGTAGTGAGACCTCAGTGTCCCCAGTCTTCACTGGGAGGAGCACGATGGTGGCAAGGTGATGCTGATGGGAAGGAGAGAGTCCTCCCTTTTGCAAGGAATGTGATACTACATTGATGGTTTCTTCCTCCTCACCCTACAGACACTTGGGGCTATTTTTAGACATTGTCTAACATGTTTTTACACCTTGTTCTTTCACCGGGTGTTTCTACCAAGTGGTTATTTACTATAAATATTTTATACAATGGGGGGGGGGGGGGAACAACTACAGAATTACTATGCTATAGGAACTTAAAATAAAACCCACAGTTATTGCTGTCAAATTTCAGTTGTGAACCGACTCAGCAGTCTATTAAAAAGATTAACAGACATTTCTAGGTAAAGTGCTGACTTTTCCCCATGCAAGTAGAATAAATTTTAATAGATGCCTTGTTTTTTCTGTTATAATTTTTGACTGATTTATTGTATCCAGATGCTAAACACTGTTCATATTTCACTACACATACAACAAGAGATCCCTGTTGCACAATGTAATTCATTTCAAAGTAGTCCCTGACTGCTGAGGGATGGTTTATAAAATCAAAATGGTCCTTTAAAAATATCACCAGGCAATAAATTTTACAAGTGCTGAGCTTCAGTCATACAGGAAATTAGGTGTTAGGAGACTTGAGTATGATGTCGATTGATCTCTCCAGAGTCATATTCTGCCATCATTCCCCTTGGAATCAACAGGAATTTTGAATGAAAATCAATAGCAGGATATTATGCTGTGATTAAATGCCTTAAGGATGATGTATACAGTAAAAAAAAATATTGAGATCATTGAAGACAGGTTTATTGACAGTATAAACACAATCTGATACAGGAACTGCAGTTCTCCTATTGCAAGGACACTTTCACAGAATCACAGAATGGCTGAGGTTAGAAGGGACCTGTTGAGATCATGCAGTCCAATCCCCTGGCTTAAGCAGGGTCACCTACAGCAGGTTGCCCAAGACCACGTCCAGTCAGGATTTGAATATCTGCATGGATGGCAACTCTATAACCTTTCTGGGCAACTTGTGCCAGTGTTTGACCACCACTTTCATAACAGAAGTGCTTACTAAACTGCCGATCCCTATTAAGAACATGTGATCCCTGTTAAGATCATGTAAGTAATTCCAAAATGAGAAGAGACGAAGATATTTTTCAAGTAAGATAAACTACACATGCCTGTGCTGTCCGATCTTTTCCCATGTAGTTTCAAAGGGGAAATTTTGAATCTTCATTGTGCAGCAGTCAAGGCCAGTTCTGATGTACTGGTCTTCGGAGATATAAAAGGAGAATCTGCAATCTATGTGTACAACCGTACCTCTGACCAAAATATTTATACATAGGAGGGACGAAGATGGACAGAAGATGTCACTGCCTGGTTATGGGTCTCAAGGGATGGTTACTTTATAAGCATAACACATGCATTGCTTTTATCTAAAAAGATACACAGACTCAAACTGCAAATGACAGGACAATCTAGAAAATGCCAGTGGGTAACACAGGGTCCGCTTTTCTGACCATGATTGTAAACTAAGTTTATTCATGTCAAAAGCCTCAATGAAAGACCAAAGGAAAAGGCAATTGCACTATTCAGTGGAACAAATATTTCCATTGTCAAAGGCGGTAGAAATCTGTTCTCAGGTCTACCTACGCAACCACTCCAGTTTCTGGTACTCTGCAAGATTCTTGACTGTGGAATGGTCACAAAGGGAAGGATTTCCTAAACCTAAATTCCTGCAGTCCCATTCTGGGGAAGAATAGATCAACAATATATCAAAAAAAAAAAAAAAAAGGCAGGGCAGGGCAGGTGAGGGGTCTCTAGTCCCAATTCCTGCTCAAGGCAGGGTCAGCTATGAGGTCAGATTGCTAAGGGCTTTATCCAGTCTAATTTTTTTCAAAACTAAATTTGCAAATGACTCCTCTGAGGTATATGCATATCAGCAGAGAAACTGGCAAACTGCCAGAGTATAGCTGATTTACCATTTACTGCTGAACTGGAAAAAAAATGTTGAAACTGCCAGCATTGAAGTCAACAGACAACTCGGGATTCAAGACACTTCTGAATTACCACAAAACTTCCTGAATTGTTGTTACAGCATATAAACATGAGACAATGAATCCCAATTAATTTGTGCACAACGCTGGACTCTGTGGGACATATTTGAAATACCAGTTCTGTGCTTTAGAGAACTCCATCCTCTGTCATAATAAGAAACTTTATTGCAGCAATAAAGCAATTTATATGGCTTAGTCTTTAAGACTCAGGCTTTAAGGTTTCTTGCTCCAAACAGATGTGCAGTCTGGGCCACAGGGACTCTTAACCCAATACTCTTCTGCCACACTGGTATTAATCAGAGTAATGTCTTTACTAAAGTAAACTTTTTCTGAATCATGTGTTTGGCCAAACCACATTCAGCACAAAAGGAACACAAGACAAAAAGCAGGAATGGAACAGATGTTCTGCCCAGGGCCAGAAGTGCTTCTGCTTTTAGCCAGACTATTCTGGAGATGTAAAACAAAATTATAGCATAACATTTGGGAATCCTAACACATAGCCATATCCTACCAAAGACTAATCACAACAGTTTCACATTTGGAAAAAATCAAGTGAGCAGAAACAGTGACTAGTCAAGAAGCATTTAGTAAAAATCCTCCAGAAACTGACAATAGCCCCAGTAAGAAAAAAATCAGGTAGCATCTGAATGTTTGCAAAATTGGTAAGCCAGGAAAATAAAAGTCAAAACTGTTAAAAAAAACAACACCAAAACAAACCACACAACAAAAAACAAACACACACACACACACACCCTGCCCAACCCCCCAAAAAAAAACCCAAACAAATAATACAATCCACACCACTCACAGGTCATTGCAATCTTTCCAGATGCTGATTCTTGTAACTAGATTTACCTGAAGAATTCACAGTTCTAATGTTAAAAATTAGAAAATAGTGATGAGTGGATAATTTGATTAAACGTTTTTAATTTATTTACTTCATTTGTTCTTCCTTCCATGTACTTCATAGAGGCCATTATCAGTAGCTTAGGTGTTATGATGCAAAATTTCTACTAAGAAGCCTGTGCTCATATGCTCAAAAGGAAACATGCAAATGCAAACTCGACTCCTTGGAGCAAACAATCAATGGAAACTGTGCAGCATGAAAAATTGTATGTCCTACACTAAGTGCTTTTGTTAATCCTCTGCCTATTCAATTAATTTCTCAACCATCTCAAAGAATGAGCCTATATTAGTAGTTCCTACATTTACTTTCATTAAACTGATTATAAAAATAAGGATCAAACAAATGGCCAAAGAAAGGAGAATAATCCATAAGTGCATTTCAGTTCATTTGACCTCAAAATACCATCCGCCAAAAGATTCCTTGTATTTTTTTTGTTAAATATCATCACCCATACACACTCTAAAACTTAAAAAAAAAAAAAAAATCACTAAATAGTTCTGTGGAAATGTGCTGAAGTTCATGTTTTCAAAGGTATGAACATGCAGGAAGGATACATTTTAAGCAGCACTTTGAAATTCATGTTTCAGAGAATGGTCTGTGAGGCCTGAGCGCATGCCATGTAAATAACCTTCCCTTTCTTCCAAGTAATTAAGACATAAAAGACCCTTAAATTGTATCATTTTTGGCAGTGACTGTCTCTCAAGTACCTGGATTTAATCAGCAAAAAGATGCCTCTCACATTCTCATTTGTTGTACTGTCATTTCATTGTTTGCTGTTTCTATTACAGAAATTCTGCAATTCGAACAAGACAATTCAAAACTTAATATTCTAAAATGTCTTTCTTCCTTCCCCCTCCCCTTGAAAACATCCAAAGCTCATTTTAATCCCAAGACTGAAAAAGCTGACAATATCTAAAGATTAGAGAGAGTATAAAGGAAGAAAATAAGAGAAAAGCATCCTGACGTTGAAACATAATCTAAGATTCACTGCCAAACAAGTTCAGAATGTTTGCATTTAATCACACATCTTTTCATTTGATTGTGTCTAACCTTTTATATGTTTGAAAAACGAGAATAATAGAAAATGACATCTAGCAATAGCTGAATTAACGGATAACATGTATTTCATGTAGACTGGCAATAAATTACATAGTTTGTAAAAAACGTTATTGCATATATGAGATCAAGGGTTTCTTACTTGAAAGAAATTTCAAAAGTTACATGGAGTACTGAATTAAAAATACTGCCTGAACACAAGCATATCTAAGGCTGCTTTGTATTGCTCCTATGGTTAAATTGAGGCCCTATTATTCTAGTTACCAAAACATAACCATGAGTCTTTACCACCCTCAAAAAATGGAATTATTTTATCCCTGAGCAAGCTCATGTTATAAGAATATATATATAAATCAAACTAATTATAGATTTGGCAAAAAAATCAGGAAGTCTTACAGGATTTGCAAAAAACGATAAATTGTTGGTTAAAAAAAAAAGTCACATACTTGTATCACATACATGTTTTGACAGAAGAAAGACAGTAAATACTTCCTTTTTTGTAGGATTTGTTTCTTTTCTACCAGTTAACTTGGAAATCATTTCTCCCCACATTCAGTCATGTAGGGATGAAGACCTCCATAAAACACTCTGACTTTTGCACATTAAAAAAAAACCCAAACCACAATTAAGCTCTAAAATACAAATGTTATCTCCATAACTTCTTACTTGAATATACATTGAGAACAGAAACAGCCATTTACTTTAATGACCAAAATAAACATTTCAGCTTCTTTTGCTTCTCCTAGGAAATCAGCAGCCCAAGCAAGGAGTAAGCAACTCTGCCTGGCATTGCACCTGCCACAGGTAACATCTGCAAGTAGATGTTATCACAGACCAGCAGGAACGTGGTACTAACTCATTGCTACAGAAGGCAGCAGTTCTTCACTCCCAGACCAGCTCCATTCCACCACACGTTTAGCCACAAATTAGTCAGATGAGAGGCAGCACTTGCCCATGAAGAAATGTTCACAAGGTTGGAGGGTATCAGTCCGAGTGCTGGACCTGGCTAATGAACAAGTCTGTTTTAAAAAATAAGGAGGGTCCATCTCTAGACTTTGCTTGGATCTATCTTTGCCACCCCTAAAGGCTACTGCTATGTCAACACAAAATTAAAATCCCACTAAGAAAATCAGGAAGTTGGGATAAAATGCTTCTGAACAAAGGAACAATAGCAGCAAGAATCTCTGCTGGCAGATGGACTGAGAGCACTGACTTGAATGTGCAACTTAGACCATGAAACATAATTTGCATGCCTAAAACACAGATATTAAATTATTTCCTTTAAGAACTAGATGCTTTTACAAAAGAAGCTTACTGAAGATAGCAAGGAGCAATAACTAGACAGGAAAAATGTCTAATACAGGAAATCATCTGAGTAACAGCAAGCAATGATTTAACTACTGATATAAACAAAAAACAGTATCTACAACCACACTGCAAGCACTAACATTGTTAATAGCCGTGCTTACCTCTCCTGGAAGCCAGCTTGCTTGCTTTTTCTCACTTTAAGCTCCACCAGCATCACTGTATTAGTGGCTAACTGTTGCTGCAGACATAGGGTGAAAAGCCTGTGCACACAAGACCCGTCTCTCCCTCATTCAGCAACAACAGCAGACTTTTACTTTTAGGAACGGAAGGAGCTTTCAATTGCCATGCTTCACCGTGCATCAACTGTACAGTCCTGCTATAATGGGCCCCATGGGGAAAGCGGTGCAATGCAACTCGAAAAGGTGAGAGACACTTCCAACTCTTTGAAGGACCCTAGACATAAGTGATAACAACCACATGAGTGCAACTGCTTTAGTTTGTTTAATTTTTTAATGCCAGACAACAAAGAAAGTGCTTCAATGGACCACATGAATCTGATCTAATACCACAGTGCTACTCAAAGGGGCAAGCTCCTTCCCTTTACCCTAAGTAGTGTATTACTGCTGCTTCCCTTGTATTAGTACAAGCATTTGTGCAGCCACATGGTGAGCTTATCGGAAAACTGGTTTGGCTGGAACTAAGCCAGCAAAAAACCCATAAAAACTGATTCATTTTTAATCAGCATGGTTCCTTGCTGCAGCATACTGTGTGCTCCCTTGGCAACAGCCCAACGGACAGGGCAAAATGCATGGCAGAGGATGAAAGCAAAGGCAAGATCTCTCTTTTCAGTAGAAGTCTGGCTTAAAAACACCGACGTCAGAGATGTGATATTAGTTAAACAATCTGAATGGAAATTCTAGCCATGGATTGTACATCTTCTATCCTCAATTAAGATGTACTGAAAAAAAAGGCCAACATTTCCTTAGTAATTAAAATCAGAGATACTTGGTTCAGTAATGCATCTTTGATTATAGAGGAGTGCTTGTGATTTTCTTTAAGCACATAAGTTTACTGAAGTGAAAAGTAGCACTGTTCTTGTCATTCTAGAGGTGAAATTTGGTATAAATGCTGCACACATCATAAAACCGAGAGCCTGCTTTGGAGACCAAAATAGTAGCTCTGCAGTCAGTGCTCCAAAACATGAAAGCAATGGCTGGGTATGCTATTGAATGAATCATAGGTGGGAAGTGAATTAATCAGTGTAAAAACCTCAGTGCACAAAGTAGAGAAACTGAAGGATTTGCAGTTTGAATTGTTAATTTCATTGTCTTTTTAATATATTTCCATGGCACAGCCAATCTTTCATATCTCTCTGAGGCATCACCATTGCTCAGTGTTCTTCAGGGAAACTAACCACATCTGAACTGCTTTAGTAATTTGGATGTATCTGCAAGTAAAACTTTTCAATTTCATTATTGACCAAAAAGCACAATCTAATTCCTTCAATTCTGTTTCTTCTGAAGTCACATTTTTATGTGTATTTAAGACCAAGATGATAATTTATCATGCAGAAGTGGTTATGCAAAACTGTCTATTTCTACCGTAAGAGGGCGGGGGTGAGGGAACTTATGCCTTTCAACAAGAAACTTTAATGCAGAAAAACACAGTTTATTTTAAAATGTCATTCCTGTGACATTTTTGCCTTTTTTGGAGATGCATGGCTTGTTTAAAAGATACAAGCACTTCAGAGCCCACAGTTCCCCAAGGAAATGGAAATGCGAGTCCGATTTCTTACAGTTGCATAAAAGCACAAAAACCTCAAGCATTAAATCTTAACTTTTTGTTTGATTACTGCTGAACGACAACTTTAGGATCTTTACTCCTTAAACAACTTCCTTTCCTAAAACATCGTACCAACTAGACTTCTTATGAAATAAACCCCATCTTTTACTACTGGACTTGAAAAAGCCACAATGAAGTATTCTTAAATCTTGTAGCTGACTTAGACTGCTAATAAAAATCCTTTATCAAATGTCAAAAAACCTGCGATTACATCAACTCTGTTTGTAGATGCTTGATTGCAACTGAAATGAAATTCAGGAGGTATTCAACGGTGCATAAGCATTTAACTAAATGCTTCCAATACTTGACATTATAGATACTCATAACACTGAATTTTGATCCTAGAATTTCTTATATTTCATCTCTCTGTGTCTTGAATGGACATTCAGTTACATATTCAGTATTAGACATGAAAGAAAACAGGAAGAATTACTAGTGTTAAGTGTATGGCTATATAAGATCCTGCCTTTGACAATATACAATAAGACATATACAGACATTATTGAGCTCTACAACATTCACTTGTGCAGGACTGCTGCAGTTCTACTGCTTGTATGGTGAAAGATAACACCTTTAATGAAATCCATGCATTTGAAACTATGGGATAGCTATATCCCTGTTTCCCTCCATTCTCTAACTGCCAATGGCATTTACTTGCAACTGGAAGCTTCTCCTCTGGAAAGTGGCATCTCCAACACTACAGCATCCCCTCAACACTCAGTAGTCCAAGAGAAATGGCAGCTAAAGGCACTATACCAATATACGTATTCTTCCCAGATTATAAAACTTTGTTGGCATTCTGTTCTTCAGTGCAAAAAGAGCATGGGTTTCTGCCTTCTCCCACCAGTCTACACATTGGTTTTCTCCACATCTTTGCCCTACTTATTCTGAGCCAAGAGCTAATAATACAAGAGTGGCCTTGGTTTCTCCCACAACTTTCATCTGATCAGTCCAGTACAAAGGCATTTCTAACCATAGGAAGTTCCTGTTTTAATAAATGCAAGTTTCTAACAGTCTCACTATACAACACACATGAGATGTAACATTATAGTCACTCAAATCAGACCACAGGGGTAAGAAAGCCCCTAAGAATGCTTTTCAAAACTATATATAACCTATATATTAAACCAAAAAGGGCAACTGTTTGTGGAATGTTTTTGTGATACCTATTGTCTTTTTGTCTTCTGAGTTACAACACTGTGTATGGTATACAAAATTGAACTTCTACAAGAGGCAGAAACAAATTGATCTCATCCTATTAAGAATGAAATGGCAAGATGTTAATGCCCATAAATGCATGCTAGAAAAATAGCTGCATTTCACAGGTAAAAAGGATATTTTCAAAATTCTAAAACAATAGAGCAGCTTTTATCATTACAGCACATAACTAAAAGAAGCAAATTAAACACATATAATGATTCCTGTCACCTGAAATATCTAATGCAGCACTCCTCTCTCCTAACTTAAGCACTCTTCTGCTGTTCTCTGCTGCACCACTGTTAATATTAACTTCCATGTGGTTTCTCTATCTACAGAAACACACACTCATGTTACTGTGGTTACTCTTGTTATAACAAACCTGCACAGCATAAAGTCAAGTTCTGTAAAGGGGGTTGCAATGCCTATTATCATCAAGTAATATTTAGGAAGAAACATCTGTTTAAAATGATATGACAAGTGGTACTGTAGTTAAGAAATAGGTTCTCCTTTAAAAAAAGTATCAATGATTCCACAAAAAGCAGAGGACACAGAAAATTACGTTGCCCATCATATGTATACTTATATATGTGTATATACACATGTACATATATGTGTATATATATGTATTGCTAAATGTTCCAATTTTTTATATCCAGTTCAGCTGGGATTCTCCAACGTATTACACAGATGAGTAAAAGGATAAAGATTCCTTGCATTCAGCATTTTTAATAGATTAATTGAATTTTTAGAATGACAAAGACAAGGCAAAGAGACCAAGTCAAGAGTAAGTTATCCGTAGTTTGAGGGTGGACTTAGATACACCACATTAATCTATACTTGCTAGACAATGCTGTCATCTCCAAAGGAAGTATTTTCCCTACTTCTGTATGTGCATTAATCTCACTTGCAACATAGAACAATTATCTCAATAGCAATTTACCCATTCTGCAAGTGACACATTCTATCTGTCCTTTCTAAACAAATACATAATGCATTTAATCGAGTAATCCTAGACCACACTGTTAATCAGCACTGGAATGTAATTTATCAGCACCCATTTCCAGTTTAATTTGCAAAAATAATTAGCTTATGGAATTAAAATTATATAAAGAAGAAACTATGTCATTATCTGTCAAAAGTAATGCTAGACATAGCTCTTACTCATCTTTAGATATGGAAGATTCTGAAAAAATTTCTAAAATCAGACTTACATGTACCATGACCTTTTCTAAACTGAAAAATTAATGCTCAGATCAGGCAGAGATGTATTTTTTGAAAAATTTAAGACAATCTATCAGAATTTTTCCATAGCTCCCCAAGTATATGCTAGAAAATAAATGGCTACATAAAATGCATATGGCAAACGAAGCTTTGGAAAAAATTCTGATATATTTTGGTTGCATAAGTAGCAACAGGATATTTCCTACAAATGACAATGGAGAATTTATCTGCCAGCACTAGCACTGGGAACATAAGATGGAGGATATAAAATAAAACACATTACAGAATGTTAAGGCTTAACAATTTTGAAAGTTTTTGGTCAAATCCTGTAAATAGGAAACTTGCTTTAGTGGAATCAAGATTCCACATGAGGCAATAAAAATGAATAATCACTTTGAACCCCTTAGTCATACCGATCTTCACAGAGAATCAGATTGTTTGCTAATAATATTACCTAAGCTTACCTGTACTATTAGGCAGTAGGCAGTACCTCATGCTTACAGAAAGCTAAAGTTACCTTTAAAAAAGGTTTCACTCAAGTTTTCTCACAACATGAGGCATGAAAAGTCATTAGAACAATGGAAGCTGTTTACCATTTAGCAGGATTAGGCCTTTATTTCTTAAATAGGAAAGTGAGTATTTTAAGTAATCAAAACACAGTCTAATTTTCAAGACTGTCACAGAAACTGTTAAGTTGCATATAAGGTAGAACAGCAGGGAATTCAGAAGATAAAACTGCCAGATGACTTTTGAAGTGGATAATGTACCACATTACAAATATTAGTCAAAAAAAACCACCAATCAAAATGTGCTCTATCACCAGAAATTCCTGTTCACATTCAAATTACTGCAAGTCAGCTCAAACCTGAAATTGAAGAGACCTAAAATCACAAGAAACAACAATTTCATATTTTCTTATAAAGTACATCAGTGCCCACATTCAGCCTTCATTGCTTCATAGGAAGGGGAGAACCATAGAAGCCAATTTCTTATATTGGGGCTGGAGAAAAGGGGGAAGAGAGAGGAAACTCTCTGGATCACCAACTAATATGGTGCAAACCAGCAAGATCAACAGTGGTCAAGATAAAACTCTTGTCAATCCCCCTTGGGCTTCTAGTTTGTTAGTATCACAGAGGACACCCTTCAAAACTTGCTTTTGCAAGTTTCTAACTTCATGGTAGCCCCTACCTTGTCATACCTCTCTTGCACAGTTTCATCACCCTCTAGCTTAAGATAGCTTAAGTTCTGATGATGATATTTCTTTTCATTCAGCTTAGACCATAGACTTATGTCTTTATGCACTAAGACATTAATTACTGTTCAGTAAAACGTAACAGCCTACAACAAGCATCTGCCTAAAGATAATGAAGGCTACATCTGGTTAAGGATTCAAGAGAAAAGGAAAGTCCAATTACCTTATAAATTCCTTAGGATGGCCAAAATGTGATTTAGATGTGAATTACACAAGTACTTCCTTTCTTCTTTCTCATCAAACAAAAAGTAATCCTCAAATGAGCCATATTTCATTGAAATTTACTTTGCATACCTCTCAAGTATAATATGTACTTTGTTATATATCTTCATGATTATACTGACATCAGTAACAACAGTCTCACAAAAATAATGCCTCAAAAGGGATATTAAACAATCAGTGTAGAGTAAATAATTAGTTGAAATAAGTATATTATTCTGGAATTAATCTTTGATTATAGACATATAGTGAAAACATCAGTCTATATTCACACAGCCTTCGAAATGCAGTCCTGGACATTTTATTGTAGAAACATGTGACCCCTCACTTGGATTAAACAAAATCCTTCAGCAAATTTTGTATCTAGTTTGTGAATCAGCTAGAATAAGACAGGCACTGGAGCAAGGCTCATCATCTCTTTACCTATGCATGCTAGCCAGCATGTTGCTCTTCTCTAAACAGAGCCCATCCTCTAGAAGTTGGTGTTTACTCACAGCAGCAGAAATACAAAACCACTCATCAGAGTCCAACCAAATAAATTCACGCCCACATAAGCTTTCTATTTACTACATGGGGCAGTACAGGGCACAGGATATGCTCTTTCCATAACACAGGTTTCTGTAGCTATGCCCAAATACAGATTTCCATTAGTGTATTTCTCTTCCCACACCTTCAGGTCAAGATAACTAATTGTAATAATACAAGGTTCTACCAAGAGATCTCTTACTGCATCTGCAGTTCCTCCCTTTCACATATTGCACACAGCAAAGAGAGGGAATGCAAACAATATATTGCTCAAAGTAATTGTAAATACAGAAGAAATGTCATATTGTGAGTTTTCTTCTTTACATAAGAATAGACTGGACAGTACATGGAACAAGTAGGCAGGTACTCAGGACTCCCCCCCTGCCCCTCTGTGGCAAGTGGAAAAACCCTGCTATGGTTTACTTCTGCAAGTTAGCAATCACCTTTATTATAAAAATGTAAGACCAATTTGTTTGAAGGATACTTGAAGATTTTTATTTTAAAATACAATTGTATACCTGACTGAAAGCAGATTCACCAATTAATTTTCAGTAATTTTCTTTCAAGCTTGTTATTCATGTAAACAATTACAGAAAGCTAGAATTATTTTCTAAATGCATCAGTATGATGCAGGATTAGTGTATACGTATCTTTGCTTTGTCTAATGGAAGGAGCTTTTAGGCTGTGTAAAATGCTAGTGATGGAATTGTCAATCATTCAAACAAGTAAATAGCTTTTTTCCTCCAAATTATGCTTTCAGAAGATTTTCATAGCTATGTAACGTCGGTCCCTCACTACTTGTGAGTTGTTACTTCTGTTAAAGGCCCTTTCTCTCACTCATGTCCAGAAATCTTTATCTCCAGCTACTGGGAATGTTCTGAGATCCTTGAGCCTGCATATTTCTCCAGACTCTGTGAAGTTGAACTTCAGACATTGAAACCTGGCAAGTACAGCCTTCAAAAAACACCTGAATACTGTTTAATACATCAATCCCAGCCAGGTCAACTGTCATTTGAAGAACACTTGGAAGCCTCCAGCCTGCTGCCTGTAATTCAAGAAGCTCCTTTCTCCACATAGCACAAGAACCTGCCTCCACAGCCAACCCTTTAGAGAGAGGCTTCCTCCCATTTTTGCTCCATATACTCCACAACAGAAAGAGCTACTTAAACAGTACTATCATGTGCCTTTTAGAGCCAAATCCCCCAAGACAATAGGTAAGTGAAAACTGAGAAGGCTGGGCAGGGAACTGACAAACAAACTGGGATTCACATGGCATTGTGGGGCAAGCTAAGACATTATTTTGTAAATGGAAAAGGCTAGTAAGTGGTAGGTAGTTACAAAAGATTTCCTAACACCACAGTTTGTTAGGCTGCAAGTAACCTGCGAACTTGGGACTATATTCTCTTCTGGGTGTCACTGTGTCAGCTGAAGACTTTAAGTCATTCTGGCTCTAGCTGCTTATTGTTGTCCTTGAAATAGGGCGGCGTCACACCTTCCAAATCTGCTGCCTATTTGCTCGTATGATAATATACCCTAGCCCATTTTAGTAAGAAAGAAAAGTTGTGTCAGAAGAACTATATTCCCACTGTTTAAACCAACTCAGCTCATTTTTACTCTAATGGGTAAGAAATTGGTTATATCACAGACATTCAGGCAAACAAGAGTGCTGCTAACTTCTGTCAGTGAAGGTGGAACTAGAACAAGAGGTACACCTAGACTTTATGCTCAGTTTCAGAAAGCTACATAGTTTTTGCTTTTTCTTTTGCTTAAAGGTGCACATAAAGTTACTTATTCCAGTATCACCCCGAGTATCACATTACCAGTTTTAAAAGGGGAATAGAAATACCCTTTTGCTTCAGGGGAGTGTTGTGAAAATCAGCTGGTTGATATTTACAACTCTCTTGTACATCCATGCTAAGCACCACAAAGACCTATAAAATTAACAGTGGTGTTCATTCTGTGCTAAGGACATAGAGCAGAAAAAGCACTGAATACTCTTCAAACCATGAAAAAATATAAATAATAGTTTTGCATTAAATGTACACAATATTTTAATTAAAATATTTTGATATATTAAAACATATATGCAAACAACCATAACCGCTGCTAATGTTTAAAAAATTGCACAATCAGCTGTGATTTCTTACTGTTAGGAGTAATTTCCTATTAATCTTAGCAAAGCTACTTCAGTCAAGTTCTTTGTGATAAGAAGGCACCTTGAAATAAACCACAGTAGTCTGAACTAAACAATCTGGACTAAACCACAAGTATAGTGCATAGTGACAAATGGTATATACACTGAGGAAAGACATTTGGGTTAGTATTTTCTGAATATTCTAATTTTATGGAGCATTCTAAGAGCACAGTGTAACAGATGGATGGAGAGAGTGTGTCCTGATAAATTACATATATCTCTGTTCCTATTTGAATTGTAAATACCATGTTGATACAAGATACCCTGTGAATAAGTTGCAGTACAGGCTTACATAATCTTCTGCTAATGTGAAGTGTTGAAAAAAATGCTTGCTGTTAGCTAGAAGTATGACAGTGATTTGAATGCAAGTAAAAAGCAGTTAATACTGAATACTGTCTCTGTAAACAGATTTTGATGGATTTAGCTCCATCATTTATAAACCAAGAGACTAAACACAAAATGCAATTAGGATATTGAATGTCTTCCGTACTAAATCCCTTGCGAATTGCTACAAGAAATATGGAAGCTGTCACTTCATTTTAGTATTTTATAAAAACAACAGGGTTTTCCCCACTATTCTCTATTAATATGAATTTTTGAAACATTCCATCTCCTGGTTCCTTGAAATGCTGGGCAGTTGAAACTAAAGTCTACTTTTAACTCTAAACCAGACTTCCACTCACTTTGGGTGAGTCCAGCTGCATCGAGACTGAAACTGGGAATGCTTCCCATCTTATGGATTTGGGTGTGCATCTTGACTACATAACGGGAGGAGACTGGGTGGGCACGATCACCTGAAGTATGACAGACAGTAAACTCAATCACACCGGAGAGAAACGATGTCATGCAGTGCAGGTACAGCCTTAAACGATCTGTCTTGGACAAAAACCTTGCTAAATTCTAAAGCCTCTTTATTTAATGAGGAAAAAATGTAATCAACAGGTTAAGGACTAAAATTAAACAATCACTATAGCCACGAACCATAACCTATTATAACATTATGCAAGGTCTATTTTCCAGTGTCAACTGACTCACAGCTAGCTAGCTAGAAATCATGGCTAAAAAAGTTATTACTGCATGACCCATATTTTATGTGCCCACTGACACGTCACAGGAAGATATATGCAATATACAGGCTTTTGCAAATGAATGTAAAAATCCTGTATTCTGACCTTCTCAAAAATCCCATGTTTCCACACTGCCCGCACAAGTAGAATGTGTCAAAATGCACATGCTCAAACCTTTCCTCTCTGTTACTGCACTCACAGGGTCTTGAGAGTTCTTTAAAAGAGAAAGGTCATAAATTGCCTTTTATCATGTAAGCACAAGATTGAAAAATCCTGTATTGTACACTTTGCATAGTATTAAAAAAACACAGAAAATGGTAAGGCAGAATTGACTTTATGAATTGAGAAATTTCTAAAGATGTTTGCAAATAAGTGTCCTACAGCACTGTGCTATTTTCTTTTGTATCTCAGAGCCAGAAGAGATTTTACTTTAAACTACTCTTTAATAGAAATAGGGGGGTTTATCTTTGTAAAGCCATTTCTCTCAATGCAGAAAACTGTGAGACGGGCTCCCTCTAGAGTCTTGGATACAAACTTTGATTTATAAAAGATTGCATAGGTCGTTTATACACGCCAACATCCTACTTAGTTCCTTTCAAAAAAAAAAAGTTCTGAGATGCCACTAGTGAAAAAAAACTTCACATTCCCAGTTAAATAGGTTTATATATTTGTAAAGATCAATTAATTCTTAACACAGTGCAGTGAATTTTGCTCTTCCATATATCTATCACAAGATCCAAATAAATTTCAAGATAATTCAAAAACCTAAAGCTAAGTCTAGAAGTGGAATCCTCTAGTTGCATAAAATACATATATATCTTTTTAAAAATGCATCATGTGTACGTAAAAACATCTCTTCCCCCTTGAACACCTCTTAAAGTTGTTTCAGTAATTCAAGTAGAACTCACAGCAACCTGGAGCTTGATCTTGCTTGATTCAGGTCAGTGGATGCTTTCCCACTAATATGAGCATGAGAACATGCAAGCAGAGTATTAGCTCCACAGTAACTAGAGAAGGGCATAAAAATGTGGGTGGACAACTTTTGCCCTCAGCTAGTGAAAAGTGTATTATAACCCATATCCATGGAAGACATGTTCTTGTCTTCCACCCAGAAGACAGTGAGTGTGGAATGGAGATGGTGAGCAGCAGAGTGAGACTGGGCTGCATCTTCTTCCCCCCATCAAATACACCAGGGAAGCAGAGCTGAAGCAGCACAGATGGGGGAGTGGGCTGAACCAGGAAAAAGACTACTAGCATTGTTGCATTTTCTTCCCTAAACAAAGGGAAATCGTATTGTGAATCTCAGGACATAGTCCCTGACACAATTCCATAAGCAACTCCATGCAAATACATAGTACCTCTTTCTCCACCTAATACAAGCAGCAGTAATGAATCCTAGGGAAAGAAAAAAAATTTTACAACAGTAAGCTGTTTCATGTCATTTTCTATAAACTAGTAAACAAAAGAAACAACCAACCACCAACCAAACAAAATCTTTTGAGTGTATAAAATCCCAGTGCAAATCTAGCACCTTCCCAACCTTATGTTTTTACATTCTTTTGTTTCTCATTCATTGGGAAAGAAAACACAAGACTTCACCTTCAGAAAAATATATTATATTGTAGATGTGAGAGCCTCTTCTAGAATGAAGAGATTATTATTTCCTCATAAATCTGACAATTACAATTATGTAGTTAACACAGCTGCACATATATAAATTACAACCAAAATAAACATGTGGATTAAAATCTGTCATTGGCAGAAATACAAAAAATCATAAATGCTTCCTTCCCTCACTTCCTAATGCTGGGATTCATTCTCTTGTTTTGCTCTACAGTTCTAGATCGAAATCTCATCTTGTGAAAAAAAAACCAACTAGCACACCACTAGATTAAGATGGCTATTAAGTTTTCTTCAGAACAGTTAAGAGTAGTTTTCAGATTTTTCTCCCCCACCACCACCCCCACAGATTATCAGTTAACTTACATTTTCCCTTTGCAATGTACTAAGGGCATAGCTAGGGCCGATATCATAGTCATCCTCTGCAGAGTCTGGCAAGGAAAAGGTATAGCAAGTAAAGAGTCTCATGCCTTAACTATCTCACTCTTCCTTAAATTCTTAGGCTGAGCACAGAGAACTGTCTGTACAATCTTTTAAAAAACAGTGACACTGCTTAAAGGAGTATGTTGAATGGCATCGTGCAGTCCCTTAGGCTTTTGATGTGTATATGCCAGAGTTCATTCAGTTAATAGGACTACAGGCTTAAAAAAGAGCAACAATATTCTAGAAAAGTTTCTGATTTTTTAAAATCACCTTATGTTACTGAGTAAGCACCAAGACAAATAGAAATAAATGCATTATGTCATATTTTCCTTTATGCTTCAGTGCAAAATTACATGCGTAATTATATCACAAAAATTTTCGTTACTAATGCAGTTAAGACTTCCTTCTAGTTTTGCCTATTAATAAAACAAGCTAGCATCTGTTTTTACGGGTTGGAAAGGATTGTAAAATATTACATACAACATCACATAAGTTTTCGAACACAAAATCAGTTTCAGGACCTTCTACAAAGCTCACTGCCATGAATTCATAGTAGCTTCCTCTCTTCTTTCACAGGCCCTACAGCTCTCCATAAGCTGGGTAAAAAGATGGCTTTGGGGTTTTTTTCAGTATGCTTGGAAGGTAAGTTTTTGAAAAATAATCAAAGGAATGAATTGCTATCAATGTAAGTATGTTCAGGGAGAACCCCTTTTGGTAGCTCTGTATTTTATTTAAAAGGGTTTCAGTCAACATTCATCCTAAAACCTGAATATACTGCATCACACAATACACCATCAGAAAGCATAGTAACATTTAGTCTGCGATTAAAATAATTTTATGACAACATCCTACAAAAAGTATGTTCAAACATGGATAAATTAATAGTTACTCTAAACCACTTGCCTCCTGATTTCCTTAGGAAATCAGCAGACACAGCAGCCTACCTTGAGCGAGGTAACTTTGAAGCTCCATGCTCGTATTGCAGCTAGTCCAGCAGACTGTTTGGCCTGGGGCTGTGCCAAGTCTAGGCATTTAATATTCCTAACCCAAAACCAAGGCAGCACACTTCTTGGAACTCTCATTTGTAAGGTAGGTGGGACGAGAGATTTGAGCATTAAATTGCTGAATCCTCACTAAGACAAGCACCATGTTTTTTCCCTTCCTAGGAGGCAACAGTTAAAAACATCCCTTACAGCTGAGCCTGGTACCTTCTGATCCAGTGCTCTTTGTAACACTACTACTGCTAGTCCATCCTGCCACTGGGATCAGTGTAATCACATGAGCACAGCTCCTCTGTGCTGCAGTCCCTTTCAGACAAGTGCCTGCAGTCAAACACCCTTGACTTTACCAGTGGCAGCAGGTCCAGGTGGGACCTGAGCCTAGGCAAGACCTGGGCCCCCCACCAGCGGGCCCAGGTCCCACTGCAAGGCCATGCACACTGGCAGTGCCCTTCTCCAGCAAAACTGGGATCTGCCCACATCGCAGCTCTGCCATTGTTCCAGGGCAGGACCAAGCTGCCCATGCCTGCCATCCCCCAGCGCAGCCCCGCAGCTCAGTTTCAGCTATGGCAGCACTTCAACACTGATATCACAGTTGTTTACTCTAAAAGCAACTACAAAGCTCTCAGTAAATATTACATTTTTGAACAAATGCCAAGCAGTTAAAAATTGCTTACATATTTACAATAAATATCAAAGACAGTCAGGGTTGAAGCATGTTGATTTGCAATCTGTGTATGAATGCTAGTTTACGTAACAAAAATGAATCACAGTAACTTTGGCTTCCGCCACATTCTGATACAATCTTGGATCACATTAATACATTATGGCTGTTTCTACAGCTGTTAAATCTATTACCTCGATTGTACAGACTTAAGTTCTGCAAACATTCACGCACATAAACATCCTTTTTTTTTTCCTTATGTATAAAGCACTTCAGTGCAGTCATGGGTCTTTGTTGGTTTTTTTTTAAAGCAATGCACATGAATGCAAAGGGCCTGCAGAACTGAGACCACGTATGCTAAGCAGTTTCCTCTTACTTTGAAAAGTATTTCTAACAGCCCTACTAATATCCTTAAAATTTGCTTATAAGAAATCATGTATTTTTACAACCTTTCATCTTAAACATAAACTGAAGACAGAGTTAAAATAAAACATAAGCTTTTTTTTTTTCTTAATTCAAATACCACTTAGTAAAAAAGTTGAAATAAGCTGAGACTTCTACAGTTATGACGAGGACACTGTTACAACTCCCAGTGAATTCAATAAAACCGCACCAGTTCACACCACCGGAAAAGCAGTTCTCTGTTCAGGATCCAGTCCAGCAACCAGACTGGACATTTAAAACACTCTGTATTTCAACTTTAGCACAGTTGTTTATTGCAAGAGTCTCCAGTGCAAAATGATGGAATTGATAGGTACTTTAAAAAGCTAGTGTTTATTAGAAATCTTCACTTTATTACAATTTCAGCATAAAAGTTAAAACTATATGATGATTCAGAGCACGAATTAGGGATCTATTTATGGATCATGAATTTTAACAGGAGCACAGGGAACAATTTTAAAGGAATATAGATAAAAATAATGCCATTAACATCAGTTTTAAATTAAAGAGCCAAGTTTAGTTGGTTATCATTCTTTAGGCTCATTAAGGATATCTGAATGTGAATCACAAGAAACTTAATATAATATATTGGGTTTATCCATCAGGCTTTTTAAACATTTTCTTTTCATCAGAAATTATAAATACAAAGTAAATAAATGGAC
Source organism: Elanus axillaris (assembly GCA_026212715.1). Classification (NCBI taxonomy): domain Eukaryota; kingdom Metazoa; phylum Chordata; class Aves; order Accipitriformes; family Accipitridae; genus Elanus; species Elanus axillaris. The sequence goes on from JANZLQ010000061.1 coordinate 6,737,410, forward strand.
AATGCAAATAAATCAGTTTTAAATTCTCTGTACTATCTCAAAGGTTTAAACTGCAGCACTCTGTACAGTCAGATGTATAAACAATTATATATGTCATACTAGTGGAAATAAATGGTTTTTCTCACAATGCCACCTTCAGAAATCCACTAAGCATGGTACCTAACACAAAAACCCCATTGTATGTCAAGACAGCTACAACATCGGTAGAAGAAGTCCTGTTAATGCAGCACATAAGTGTATGCAATTTGATGTTCCAGTTATTCTAGAACATGTCCATAATGAATAAACCTTTATCTACTTGCAAAGTGGAAGGGGCAGTATCACGACTGCAAACAACAGCAGTCAAACACCGTTTCCATCCTTTTGTAGTAAAATACTAAATAAAACTGAAGGAATGATCTATGTGCCCAAAGAGAGGATGATTTTAAATCTCAGTGACAAGAGAACGGTTGTGTCTCTAGTCCGCAAACAAGCTACCGCACAGTTTGCTCCTACTGTGTATGAGAACACGTTGAGATTTGCTGAAGACATATGGTTTCCACTACATACTGCATGTTATGGTAGAAGTTAGAAGAAATGCAACAGCCATGAGGAAATACTGAGGCACAAAGACAAGTAGAATGCAATTGTGACAGACTTGTACAGTGATAAGGGGAGGTATCCTGCACAAATAGAACCATACAGCCCCATCACAAACCCCTTGCTCTGAAGAGCATTTACAAAAGTAATGCTCATGATGTCAAAGAAACTATTTTTGTGAATAAATGTTCATCAGTGAAAGTAAAAGATCATAACCTAAACCATTAATAAGAAAACTACTAATCTTTAAATAACTAACCCAGTATGAACCCAGCAGTCACTTTCACTGCCTTCGACAAGCATCATTTGATATTCTCTAGCCTAAAACCATCCAACTTTGCCTGCTCCAACCCAGTTTGCCTAATCACTGACTCCTTTTTAACTTTTTTTCTCTGCTTCCTGTGAGTAGAGCTTTTCCTAGTCCAGGTAGCTAAATTTGGACTAAAGGGTCTACAGGGAATAACTGCACTCTCTAAAGAGCACAACACCCAGTCATAAACATGAATGGACAGCAGAAAACCTGCGCTTCAGCCTGGAGCATATCATTCAGCTGCACTTACACAGACACACAAGCAGACCTAACGTTGAAGAAAAAGAAAGCTCTTCAATGAAGGAACGAAGTAGGACAAATATAGAGTTGTCTCATTTCATCCTACTTCATATCATCAGCTTGAAGTGAAACAATTTGACTTGTTGTTCATGGGCCACAGCCATAGTACATAGTTTGTGAAGATGGGAAATCTTAGTGCTGCATTAAGAATGCTTTGTTTTGTTTCCAAGCCGTGCCAGACAGCTCAAAGTTGCTGAAAAGGGGCCAGGGCAGCATGTGGCAGTAAGTCAGCAGAATTAGAGTAGGATGCTAAAAATCTGAAACCCCCAAAGGGAAGTTTAAACGATAAATGAGAAGAAGCAAGCCCATCTTGCATATTGACTAAATACTGTGAATATTAAGAACGACCTGCCATTTGTTTGCGCCTTTTTTTTTTTGTACATTGACAGATGACTGCCACTGCTATTCTCTCCAAAGTGACATATCCATCATAATTTTTGAAAGTTTCTTCTTTGGTTTTAGACTTTTTGAAGAGCTGCACTGTTGTTGTTATTCTTCTGCTCTCTTTAATAAAAACTCCTTCAAGGGTATGAGAAACTGAATCATCAATATTTAAAACTTCAAATGTTTAAATACTCAGACAACTCCACCATCTGCTACACTGTGGTGGTTTATATGCCCCCCTGTATGTGAAGTCTCGCCTCAGGAGATGTGGAGCTCTTTAAGATCCAGTCAAGTTTATGGATGCACTGTATACAAATCAGTTACCCTTGTCCTTAAATTATTACTGAATTAGGAAAAACTGCTAAGCCACGACAGAGTAAGGGAAGACAGGACTTTTGGAATCAAATCTGTCAAAATTTTTAACCTTTTAGTGGACTATAATGAAGCCATCTCTGAACGTCTCTTTAGCTAAGATGTCTGAAAATCCTATAAAATATTGTAACTCAAAGCTTATTTCTACAAAACAATTTATTCTTTTTTAAGTCTAAATAGGATAAGTGTTAACACTTGATGTTCTTATAATGATGTCTGTATATATTAAACTGTGCATTAAAACAGGTATAAACATTTCTGGGAGGCCATTACGAAACAAAATGAGGTGCAAATCCCTGGAATGTACAAAGGAAAAAACACTTTATAACACCACAATCAGGAATTCAAAATATCAATGACTGGCACACTAAGTCAGACAGAAAGTACATTTTTGCATTTGAGATGAGTAAAGAAACCCTTAAACCGTGAAGTATACGTTACAGGAAACTTCTGCCCCCACAGTCATACCTCATTTTATCTCCTCATCTTTTCTAAACTGTCACAAACTGTCCTTCTGACAAGGACCTTGCAAAGAGCTTTTCAATTGCATTAGAGAATCTCCATATACACTTGAAAGTTACACTCAAATAAAGTTCTGCCTGTTTATAAGACCACAGACCATTTACAGAAGATTTTGAAAGTTTGCTAACAGGGCTATCGAATTCCTGGTGGGCTCCTTTGAATATTTAGGGTTTAGTTTGGATTTGGCAGTGGCTTTCATTTATGCAAGGGTTCTCCAGGAATGACTGAAGAGACACATCCTCTCTGCTCACACCTCTTCTCCTGCCAGCTCCACATAATATGAGTCCATGTTGATTCTTTAGCAGCCTGAAACAGGAATTATTTTGCAGACACCATGGCCTGAAAGCTGTATCCTATGACACTTCAGCTACAAAGCATTGATGAAATAGTATGCAGGAACAGGCCAAACTGCTGAATGGAAAAAAATAAAACCCAGTTCCTCCTAAATTACCCACAATGCATCACACAGAAACCTTCAAACGGCTGTGATCTACTTTAGCTTTTGATCTTCTTTAAACTGCTAGTAGGCACAGAAAACTTAAATGACAAAAATTGATAACTTAAAGGTCAAAATGTGCTGAGATGAACAGAATTTCTGCTCAAAATGCTCTTCATTAACAATTATTGCATATTTCATTGCAGGAAAAAAAAGTAAGTTCGTAGGAAAGCTGAATGCTAGAAAAAAAAGTAAGTCCTTAGGAAAGTTGAATGCTAATTTTAAAGCAATAAAAAATTCATAGATGTTTTAAATTACAAGAAATGGCTCTGTAACATCTTGACTATTTAAACAGAAGCAGATGGTTTACATGGCTTTAAAGCTTAATTAAACAAGTTATATATTCTATAAAATGGTATCTGATGGCATTCTTTCCAACTGGCTTTCTAAATTTAAATTACAAAGTAATTTCATGTATGCACCACATTAACCAGAAAAATAATTAAAATATTCATATCCAATACTAACTCACCAACCTGGTTTCTACTTTCTAATACACACGAAAAATCTAATTGTCCACCTCTTTCCTATGTGTTCTTCATGATAATACTAACATTTTTTCATAATTCTACTGGGTTCCTTTATTTTAAATAGCCCCAATTTAAAAGCCAATATTTCAGATTTTCCCTTCCTATCCTCTTTACGAAAAACAAAAATAGCAAAACAGGAAAAATAAGATGGAATTTATTTTATGAAGACCTTAAAACCAACTCCAAACAAGATATAGGTATGGATGCTACTATGATAATAAGATACAACTACTGACCAGTTTGAAAGACACGAGAGAGATGATAATGTAGAAGGATTCAAGAAATTGCTTAGAATTCATGTCATAAAAGAAAGACAACTGGGAAGAGGTATACTGTCCCCAAGTTCCCCAGGGGAAAACAAAATCAGGTTACATAGTTCCACAAAGCCACAATCACATGGCTGGAAGAAAAAGAGGGATGCAAAGAAAAGACTGAGCATATTGGGTAAAGTTTTCATAAAATCTTTACCAAGTACAAATTTGATGTGGTAATTCCAACAAAAGGAAGGGTTTCACAATTATTTATAGATACTGGCATGACTTTAAAGCTAATTCAAAACAAACATAGTAAAAGGTAGAGATAGACAAAACAACAATGTAATTACTGAGCCAGGGGCTTGTTTAACTGCGTGACTACTAAAGACAACCTTAGCTTAGAATGAACTTCACTCTGTTCTCGCTTATAGTTCAAATTGGCTTGAAAAGGTAACATCATTCACTGTGTGCATAAATGGCCCTGCTCAGTTACATTTCAGCATGATCCTTACATAAGCAGATGACAAATGCCTATCACAAAGTGAAGCATGAAGTTGCTTTTAAGTGACTTGTGAGTCATGTAAAGTCATTAGGGTTGCAAGTCATTACACCCTTCACGTAAATCAAAAGCTCTAGCATTAGGGCATGTTGCACATTTTAAGCTACAGCAGCTTTTCCTGGTTCTTTCTGGGCACTTGTTCAGCACTCTGCAGTTCAGAATTCCACAAAACTTTGGGGGCCTCACCTGCTCCTCCTGACCCAACACAAGCCCACACCAATGAGCAGGGAAGCAAACCAAAACATTAATACATATTCCTTAATTGACGAAATGCAGCTATGCCACAGCACAGTTCTTTATATATGACCAGTACAGTGTAGCAAGAGAACTAACCTTCTTTTCCCATCTAGACCTGCAGACATGTATTTGGTTAAAAATAGCAGTTGCAAACAAACAAACAAAAACCTGAAGCATTTTATTGAGTGAATCAGAATATCAACTTAGAAAAAAAAATTGCAGTAATATGATAATTACTGTTAAAGTGATCAGAATCCTTAAGACTATATAAATGTCTGCTCCCCATCTCCTTTAACACTCAAATTAGGGATTCAAAACTACTGACAAAAAGAACAGCAGAATAACCCATGGAACTCACATTAATTTAAATTAAGTTAAAATTATTTTTAAAGTTTTAATCATGACTGAAAAAGTTTTAAACATCAATGATCAAGAAACCCCTATTCTTGTATTCCTCTAGCTAAACAAGAGAGCTTTTACACTTTTCCACAATTCATCATGCATTGCCTTCTAGCTGCATATGAGTTCAGAGAGAGAACTGATTTCACATACCTAGCAGTTCCTTATATTCCTCTAAGTGAAGCTTGGGCTGAAAAAAAGGAAGAAACACTTGACAGTTAGTTACACTAAACTAACTTAGGACTGGCACATTTCATGTTTTAGCATGCATTCCTTCCTTAATACCCCCGAGAGACTTATGTCTCATTGTGTGCTAAATGAAATTTTCCAAGACAATATCCCCATCCCATCTGAAAGATCCCAAGTCACTGAATACACACATAAAGAGTTAAATGTTCCAACAAAAAGTCAGTCCTTCTATAAGTCTCATTTAAATTCTGAAAATTGAAAATTAAAAACAAAGGAACCATCCACTAACCTACTTTGTCATATAACCATTAAGAAGGAAATATAAAGGTTTCAGCAGATATGTTTTTCACCATTAGTTTGACAGATGTTATGATTTCTCTAACTTTGTAATAACATGAAAATTACAAACTAATTTCTCAGGTACACTCTACTGGAGTATAGCATTTTCTTCTTTGTTGACTAAAGTTTTTTCCCCCAAATATTTCACAATGGAAATATTTGTTCAGATAGCTAAGACTGAGAAGCAAACACAAAAAAGCATGAATCCATTCACTTTCAACAATGAGTCTTAGGTGCTTCTGTGTTAGTTTGACATCGGCTGAGGTATCCAACTCATGTTTTGTTTTGTCGATGTAAACAAGATTGAGTTCAGAGAGTGAACCATAAGACTATTTGACATAATTTCAAACAAGGCAAGTGCACGGAGGGGCAAACTGCTAGAAATTCTGGATTATAGCCATTGCAATATAATCCACAACTATCTCTGAAACAGAAAATTCTTGCAGTCTTCTTGCAATGTATGTGTATGTACTTGAGAACCTGCTTTCCAGGCCCTGTTCATAAAACCAACTATGTTTTGTCTCCACAAACAGTAACAACTGGTAGCAAGCTCAAGAGCTCTCGTAACCGTACTTGAACTTTTAAAGTTCACCCCATCCCCCAAAACTCCCTATCAGTTCCCAGTCCCTTCACAAACCGTCGTACTGGACTTATCCTGACCTCAGTGAGGAGGAGCACCGCAGTGCCCTCCGGGAGGGATCCAGCAACCCGAACTACACATTGGCTCCCAGCGGGAAGAGCTGCGTTCAGCGGGAGCCTCTGGCAACGTCTGAGGCCTGACTGTCCTCAGACATTGACGCCACAGGGGACGTCTGCCAGGAAAGGCGAGCGACCGGCTGCGGGGGGACCACCGCATCCCTCTCCCCACCACCAGCCTGGCCAAGGCCAGGGCAGCTCTGCGAGCAGCAGGGAAATGCCCCGGAGGAAACGGAACCCTTCGTCGTCTTTTATCCGGAAAGACCTGTGAGGCATCTCCGGACAGGGCTCGGGGCACAGACCGGAGAGCCTGGGGCGGGCTCGCCTCAGCAGCCGCGCCGCGCCCCTCCCCCTCCTCCGCCCTGCCACTTGCACTACTTTACTCCCAGCCCCCTCGACCCGTGGGGGCTCCTTGGGGCCTCGCCACGCTGCCCACCACCCTGCCTCACACCCAGCCGTGGGCGGCTGCGGCGCAGGCTGCCCAAGGGAAGGCAGGGCAGGGCAGGGGGCGGCAGCCGAGGCCGGGCAGAGGGCGGGCCCGGCTGTGGAAGGGGCGGGCCGGGGCTCCCCGGCAGGGAGCAGCCGGCAGGAGCCGAGCCCCCCACCCGAGGCGGGCGCGGCGGCCACGTCAGCCCCGGAGCCGCCCCGCC
>JANZLQ010000061.1:6744325-6756069 GCA_026212715.1 Elanus axillaris
TTGGTTTTATTTCTCATTACCCTACTCTGATTTGTAATAAATTGAGTTAATTTTCCCCAAGCTGAGTCTGTTTTGCCCATGATGGTGATTAGTGAGTGATCTCTCCTGTCCTTATCTCAACCCACAAACCCTTTGTTATATTTTTCTCTCCCCTGTCCAGCAAAGGAGGGAGGAGTGATAGAACAGCTTTGGTGGGCACCTGGTGTCCAGCCAGGGTCAACCCATCACAAATGGAAATCAGAGCCCACTATAGATCTAATAGAGAAAAATTAACCCCACTGAATTAAAAAAGCCAGGTATTGCACAGAGATAAAATTTCTTGGTTTTATTTGGTCTGTGGAGAAGAATAGAAAGGGAACTCTAGACACAGCATATCTTTTAGGGTGGTTGTCCTGAATTCCAAACAAGACAGAGCTTTCATTTTTCCCCTTTTGTTCAGCGATGTAACTAGAAATTTTCCTGTGGTAACCAAGATACAAGTCTGATTTTATTTATGTTACCACTGGCTCAGCCTTAGCATGATTTCATACGGAAGCAGACCATATTATGGAGCCAGCTAGAAGGATAGGACCCTGCCTATCCTTATAAGACCAAAGCAGGCAGATTATTGTGCAGGAAAACTACTTCTTCATGTGGCTGAGAAAAGCAGAGGCAAGAGTTTTACCCACAGGAGATACATATCAAAGGAAGAAACTCCTGCATCTGACTGGTAAGTGATTCTAACCTGAACAGTCACACTATTATTTTATCATTAGTATATTTAAGTACTGACTTGCGTGCTCAGAGGGCTCCAGAATCCTTCAGCAATGATCACTATGGAGGAGGGCAGTATGTTACTAATGCAAAACCTTGTGCCCACCTCGGTCTCCCTTAGGGCTCTCAGAAGGTGGAGAGCTGAGACCTAATCACTAGATTTTTTTTTTTTTTCTGATGAAAAGACCAAAAGACAAGAGAACAAGGTCAAAAGGAGAATGACCCCACTGACTGTTGGACTGTGAAGGTCACCATACCCTGACTGATCTGTAGGGCAACTTAGTAACAGTGAAAAGGAGAAAAAGCTCTGTGGGGCTTACAGTGGGGTGGTGGGCATGTCTGGGATATAGTCCTAGCTAACTCTATGGATGTGGGAATACAGCTGCAGATTTGCTCATATGCAAACAAAGGGTACATTATAGACAACCAGCGAATGAGGGAGAAGAAGGGGAGATGGAGAATAGCTAATCCTATACAGAGATGTTTGAGAGCAAGTTCCAAACCCACACCTGGGGTCAGCTCCTCATTCTCATCTCACCCACAACTGACACCTCCATTCACTGAGCCAAAATGGGGAGAAGGTGGGATTGGAGCAGCATTATACTGACATCCCTAAGTGTTTAGTGTGTGTGGGAACCCAACAGTCCATCACAACGATCAGGAGGTGATTTACAATTACGAAGAAAAGTTAAAATAACCCAGATACTTTCTCATTTTCCTACCTGCTGCATGAGGCCATTTGCCCTGGGACTCTTAGCTCTACCCATGGACACCACCAGCTAACCCTCCTGTCTCCCTGCAGCACCCTGTGGGGACTGGGACAGGTCGTGTACCTCTTCTGGCTGGAGATCCCTCCTGGAAGCAGGGAAACACACTGTTTTCCCCAGGGAAGGAGTGTGATGAATGAAAAGGAAGGCTGAAATGCACCTGAACTAACCTGAGACTCCTACAGTGGAAATATCTACAGCTGAGCTAAATGTCCTGAGCTCCTGCTATGGTTAACAGAGAAAGAGGCACTATGGGGCAATTAATCTCATTTCAAAGTGGGCAGCTGAAGTAGGTCAAATACACTACCCCTAAAAGTGTTCCTCTCCTTTGGTTACAAAGGGAAGACAAGGTGACTCAATACTTTCATTGTGCAAGTCTACTTTTAATGGGATGAACCCCATCCACAGTCCTTTTACAAAGTTCTCTAAACCTACTAAAAATCACTGTACTAAATGCCAGTGCACCCTACAGGCTCTCTGGAAATGTATAATAGGAGGTGAAAAACAGTGGAAGGGATTTTAAAATGGGACATTTTATTTTGCAGCAGCAGCTCAGAGCTGACCACTTCTACCTTCCATTTGATAGATGACTTAGTTGTTAGTGCATACGGGCACAAGAACCTGCCTTGCCAGTTTAGCACACTAGAGAGAGGCATATACAGTACTTAATTTAACATGATATATGAAGGAGCACCTGATACAAAAAGTCTTGCACTGTTGCTTTGTCGTGTTTCTCCAGTGTATCTGTGCCTTGTGATACATCGGTAGTTGTACAGTCCATCTTCATTCTGTACGTCTAAAATATACAAGGCTCCCGTGGATGTGATGAGAAATCTAGGTCCTGAAAGACACAAGAATTTGCAGTGTTTAAAATATCTGCAGGTTCTTACTGTGTTCTTCTTGCTCACACTGAGGGATGGACGACACAGGCTGGAGGGTTCTGAAGGTTTTTTTGCCAGATTCGAGAAACTGCCAATTATAAGTTTACCAAGTACTTGCTGCAAATGCATATTAAGATATTAATTCATGTGCACTTCTTATAAAAAAGATAGGGTTCTGTAAGGAAAATGTGAGGAATGCAGGAAAGAAATGTGCCATCGTCTGTATCACGATCAATAAACAATATCCAAGAGGCATCTGAAATAAAATATAGGGTGAAGAATCAATGCAGAATTTAATCCAGTTTAATTCAATATTGTAGAGTGATATGATGGCAATTGACCAGCAGAACTGTATGCATTAGGAAGACAGTCTGGGGCGGCATGCATAATTAAACAATATTAGCCAAAAATGGCATCTGTTGTCCAGGTACACCAGAAAACTGAGGGGAAAAAAAGATCATAAAAAAGTAAAACTAAAGGGATCAGTGAAAGCAAGAGAAACTCACCAAAGGAGAAAGTTTTTACCCCAAGAATATGGGACATTTGCTAAAGGATTCTGGCCACAAGAGCCACATACTGCACAGCCCTGCTCCACAGCCTGCTGCAGGTGTGATGGGAAAGGACAGCAAACCCAGCCTTGCTGATGTTGCCCACACCGCTGACCCAGTGAGGCTGGACATACCTGTGCTAGCTGCAAGCTAGACAGCACAAGTGTCAGGAACAGTCCCACCCCACCCTGTCTGTGTTTCACGTGGGTTAATGCACCCCAGGGCTCAGTAGGACAGGCTAAGCTCACTGCAGTTCAGTACTTCCACAACCAAACTACTGGCAGAAGATGAGTTAATACATTATCTGATCTGCTGTGGACTTTGTTTTTAATAATATTGCAGTCTGTGATTAGAGAAGCACGATATAAGCAGGTAGACAGACTCTGTGTCTAAAAGAAGGGCTTAAATAAATAGCACCGAATGTGTTATTTAATATCCATAGATATATTTTTTTTAATTCTACAGAGGGAGGTTTATTTCAGGAAGAAAATTAAGTCTAGCAAAGTGACTGCCCCCTAAACCTGAACAAGACTGACATGTTCATGGCCACCATTTCTCCTAGTGTTCATTCAAATTGAAAATAATATAGTAGCAATTCTCTTCAAATACATTTTTTTATTATTAACTCTAGAATATGTAGAAAATGTCATGGTATGTACGTACACATGTTCAGTTTTGATCATTTGACACCTGTACAAATGCCTCTGTTCTGTTGTAAGTGCATGTTCTAAAAGCGAGGACACAAATAACTAACATCTGCATGGTACATGTTTACTCTAAAGCTTTTCCCATATTACAATAAATGGAAATAATGTGGTTAGAATGCATTGCAAACTTGGGCCTCACCTGGCCACTCTTTCTGTTTAAAAAATACTGCAGTCTAAGCTATGTATGCTTTTCTAAAACTTTATGCTAGAGAAATTGTTAATATCTTTTCTTTCCTTTTTACGTCTGCTGTTTTTTCTCTAGTGGCTGGTAGCTCTTACAATATGCATACCCCTACCTATGTATTATAAAGTATACTGGGCTCCCAAATTAGGGAAGAGAATACACAAAGATGAAAGCCACCATGAACTAATATTCAGTAACAGTATTTCCTTTTCTTCAGAGCTCTATTTGAGCAATGACTTTTTAATAATTAAGTGTAGTCAGGGTGCTTGCTCACAAATGCATCAGTGGGAAAGCAATCCAGCAGAGAAAAGACAGAAAGGAAATGGTATCATTACAGAGGGCAATCTCCTTTAAACCACGATCTGAAAGAAATGGGGAAAAAATCATTCTAACAGCCATTTAATGTCACAGGACAGGACTGACCCTTAGAGCAGGGAATACTGAATAAAACAACATAAGCCTACCTCTCTCATCCGTGCATGCATACTGTATCATAAAATAACCACGCTGGTGACTTGTCTTGGCTGACCCTGTTCTCCTGAAGGTCAAGGCACAAGCATGGAAGCAGTTAGGTCACAACTTTGGAAAAGCATAAACCACACTGCGCATAACCTTCTGAAGTACCTTGTTTGTTCAAATAACACATGCCATACTAAGAAGTATATTAACAAAATAAATCCCTGGAGTGGAGGCATAGAAGATGTTGAGCTACTTGCCTGCTACTGAGGGAGAAGAGCTGGGCAAGGGAAGGTGTGAAGGAAGAGGGAGGGCAAGATGGCAAGAGCACTCCTCAGCCATGAGGAGTTTTACAGGCTAGGGAGGTTCCTTCTTATGCAGAGGCCATATTGACCTCACATGCCTCTGGAAATCTAATTGCTTGCATACAGAAGGCTTGTGTTCCAACACAAATTACTTATAAACAAATGTACTGCTGAGAGTAGCAGGAAAAACACCTGAATACATAATATTTCAGTTTCACAGCCAGGTGTCTGAAATATGGCATTGACATGGTTACACAAAAAACACAAAGGTATCTTGCATCTTGTATTTTAAGATGCTAGTTATAATGTTCGGAGGAAATTATATAGACAGTTAATAACAATAAGTTAAAACAATAAAATGTGTTTCTTAATTACTAATAACTTATTTGCTAGTGACAAAATAGCTTTGCTTGACCAAACATGCTAATACAGTTTCCTACATATTACCAGACAGCTAACAGCTACCTACTAGCAACCAGAAAGCAAAGTCTGCAAGAGTGCAGGCAACCACCTAGTGAACCACCTTAACAGTCCCAGGATTGTCCTTTACCTGCTCTCAGTCATACAGTCCAGCTCCGAAGCCACAACAAACAAAATCCTATCACCACTTAGGGTGGCAGGCTCATAATGTTTCACACAGAAGGGCTTCCTGTGGGTCAGAGAATACTTCTTTTTTTTTTTCTTTTCGTTGACCCTCACACTGTAACTCCTAGGTATAACGTAATGTCCTATGCTGAGTATTTCTTCCTTTTCTTTCACAGTCCCCAGTTACTCAGACATAAACACTTGTGCCGTTTTACCCTACCTCCTCATCACATAGGTACTCAGCATCTGTACCCTTTAACAAGGTTTACCTTTACCCCTAATTCTAGGTTAGAAGGATATTTAGAATTTTGGTGTGAAAACCATGGGCTGTTTGACTTCTGTACCCATGCAGATAGATGCAGCACTACCAAAATATCCATAAAGAAAGTCTACCTTTGCCAAGAAATACGTTATAAGGACTACAGGTGATTAAAGCGCAGTTGTCTCACTTAGTCTGTAGGCAGCATAAAAAGACAGATTCAGGAGATGGGAATGGCATTTAAGGACTTTACTTGGGGTTAATGATGGGTACGCAACAAAGGTAGTCTCTTCTTGCTTCTGTTTCCAGCTATGTGAGCATTAACCAGCTCTGTATTTTAGACGGCACAGCCGGTTCAGACGTGTGCTTGCCCACAGCAATGCCACTCGGCTGGCAGGGCTGCCAGGCTGCTGAACCAGCACTGTGTATGCCATGCAGACAAGTTCTCTGCAGCCCGATCAAGGCTTAGATCAGACCTTTCAAGCTGGTATGTAACCCCATTACCAAACTATACAGGGGTAGATGTTGGTGGAGACGCTGCTCAGCTGTCACATCACAGGATGAGGAACACATAAAAAGGTGCTAATGGGATGGTTGTGACCATTTGGGTCCCTCCAGTAAATCTGCACATGCTGTTCATTTGTGTCAAGCACATGGAACCTCAAGAGCTGAGAGGCAGAAATGTGCTCCTGGTACAATGGCTTCACGTAGCTTTCTTTTTCTGGGATCCGGTTTCACCTAAATATACATAATTCCATTTCTACAAAGAGTAACACTGTTGGAGATGACAAGTATGCACAAGTTCAAGATCATACAAATGTGTCTGTCCAAAGTTGAAAAATTTATTCCTTTCTCTATGCTTTTCTAAAGCTCTCACTGTTTTCAGATCCTCCGCACAATTTTGAGATACGGTCTGCACAGGCCATCATTAACAATTAAATTTGTCTCCCTTCTTAGGATAAGCATGAAGCAACTGTCACAGAAATTAAGTTAGAAGATGAAATTCAGAGCTTCTCTTAAAGCTGCCGAAAGCTCACTTCCTCAGTATTTCTACCTTGTACATGTTATTGCTGCTAATACTTGCTCTGGAATCAAAACGGAAAACGTGGAGTGGCTACTGCCAGGCTGAATAATATGTATAGATTTGTGGGCTATTTCCAGATCCCATAGTACTGACACCTTTGCAAGTGAAGCCTTCCCTCCTCAGTCCTGGAAGCGGGTTTCTTCAGATGCAGTTGTACATCTGGGTCAATGAGAGTGGGTACACTTATTAAAAGCCTGCCAGTTAATAAAAGAGGTTTGTGAAAGCTGTGCAGAGCCAAGAAATTGTTCAGAGTTAGCTTGCTATATTTTATAGAGAAGTTATGAACATACTTGAGTTATCTAACACTGCTTGGATCATCTTTCTGTTGGAAATTACTCAGGCAATCGTATAATAAAACCTTCACTTAGAGCATTATCTAGAGATTTTTGCCTCACCCTCTTTAAAGATAACTAAAAGTAAATAGTTATTGCCACACATCAGATGTTATCCCACAGCGTACATTTCTCACCAACACACATTGTATGTAATTGCAGGGCTAAAGCTTTTCCTTTTCCTCTCTTCTTCTTAATATATTTTGCATACTTATGTAATGCTTTAATAACCAACCCCTCCTTCTACTGTAAAAACACGAGACAGAAAAGATGACAGAAAAATAAAAGGGGAAATGCATGTAATTTCTGTCATCTTCTAAACGGAGAGCATTTTCATTAAAACCGACAGGCTGTCAGCTGTGACAAAGCCTAAGTGTTGAGTGTTCTGCCTTCTGTACTTCAAAAAGTGTTTAGAAATGCACCAGGATGGGGATCGACAAGCTCTTATTGCCCTGTTGATCTAGAGGAGTGCTTTCTTCTTGAGGCGCATTTAATTTAATCGCTCTTGCTTCGCTGTAACAAAGTTTAATTTTTTTGACTCACCTACTTAATATGCCAAATAAGGATTTTCTTTTAAATGGAACATCCTTTCAGATAAACTGAAGCTTTTTGTTTGTTTGGCTTTTTGCAGGCTTCAAGGGAGGAAGGCAGAGAAGACTCCTTCACAACAATTAAAAAGAACGCTGTCAAAATATAGCTCATAATTCCCATTTATTATTCCTCCTCAGTAGTGTTTGTATTAATGCCTTGAAAACTTGATTATAATAATTTCAGCATCTGATTTTCAGAGACGTTGAAAGCTTACATCTTTTTTTGCTTTCAGTCCTTAGTGCCTTTGAGAACCTGGTCCAATATCGGTAGTATGCATTTCATTCAAAGAGTTCAAAGGATGTTAGGAACCCTTACCTTTGCCTTGGTAAGGTGGGCAAGCATAATAACATATTACTATAAAATTGAAATGTTTTACAGAGAAGCTTACTGAATGGATCCATGTCCACAAGTCAGTGGGAAAACAGGGAATGGAACTCATAATTCTTTCTCCAACATCCCATCTGTCATTAATACATAACTTTGCCTCACTGCAAGACTGAAAAAAAACCTATACAGATCCAAGCACTAGAAAGACCATTACACTCATTTTTTTCTCACCTTTCATGCTTCACCCATTAACTCCTGCACCAAGTCTTTACCTGGAAGTTAAGCTGCAGCTTTTTTAAAAAGACATCAGTAATGATTAAAGATTTCTTGTAAGCGGAGAGCATGTGATAGCCCTAGGTAAATTATTCGAATGGTTAATTATTCTTACTTTGAAAGTTAGTGTATTGTTTGTGGTCTATCTGGCTTTGACCCCAGCTATCAGATCTTACTCTCCCTTCATTAAAGATTTCCTCTGCAGTCAGAAATCTTGTGCCCATTTAAGTACTTACAGAACATGAGGAAATTGCCTCTTAAACCATCTTTCTCCTTAATTAGTCATACAGATTGAACTTCCTAAATCATTTACTATGAATTATTCATATCTTGAAATATTCTGTAGTTTTTGCCCAACACCTTAACAACTTTTTGAAGTTCTTTTTCAAGTTTGGATCGTGCACATAAGTTCAGTGATGGTTCTGGTAATGGTGAATGCAAAATGTCACCACTCTCCTCTATACAAATTTCCCTTTGACTTACGCATACAGGAATTACAGTAGTCCTCTCAGGGGTGCCAACTTGCTTCAGTTATTCATTGAAAATTGTGATCTCCTTTTCAGATTCATGGACTTAGTGAATAGATTTCCCCCATTCCATAGATGCAACCTATTGTCTGTGTGTCTTGACACTACAATTGGCTGTATGAAAAACTACATGTTCAAATCAGAATTCTTTACCTCAAAATCCAGTCTCCCTATGCAACTGACCAAACCATATCATCATTTGCCATTACACCAATGTTTGAAGAGTTTGCATACTTTATTAACATGTCTTTCCTTAACTACATTTCATTCATTAATTGAAACTTTAAATTTATATCTTCATCTGAGATATTACCAAACCACTTGATTTGAAGATACATATTTCAAAGTAGTAAGACCCTGAAGAGAACAAACAGGGAAGAGGGAGAGGAAACTGGGTTGTGCCTAGGCTTGGCCAACCCGAACTAAGGGCCCCAAATTCCATGACATTTTAGAAACATACCCCTCATTTTACTATCTGCTGACTAGTGCCCTAAATAACCTAGTGACTTCATTAAAGTTGAGCTGCATTAGCAAATCATGTGTTCATTTCTCTAAGTGAGAAGAGGTCACATTAACAATTATGAAATTGCTCTTATGTAAGGTTTTAAATGCTTTCCATTAGACTGTATAATATCAGAGATTAAAATAAAGTTTTACAGGTCTGAGTAATAAGTTAAAATAATTCTGTTTAGGTTTCCTATGTGAAATTGTTCTCATATATAATTCATAAGAAAATGTGAACACTCTCCTGTTGAATTAGTGTATAATATTCTTGTATGAAAATGAGAATATTTTAAAACTGTAACATTAATTATTCTTGTATCACGCCCTTTTCCCCCAGCATGCTTGTAATCTTTAAATAGGGGTAATGTTATCCTCAAGATGGTTTAAAAAATCATATTTGATTTTCACTTTGTTGGAAACACATCTAACGGCATTATGTTATTGCAGTCTAAATTGGGTTGATAGAAATTAAGAGAACAGATGGCTGTTCTAATCGTGTGCCAAATGATAATATAGAACAAATAAACTTCTATCAGCTGTGCTTGTCACCGCCGTTGGATAGAACTGCTTCTGCTAAGCAAGTTTCCAGCATGACCTGTGCACACAAGGGGAGAAACATCCCCACAGAGCCAAAGTAGAGAGTAACCTATAACTCAGTTTTATAGCACTGCTGCAACATCATTCTCAAAGCAAAACAATCTGCTGCTCTGGGCATGGAAAATGTGCTAGAAGCAGCCATGCTTAAACTGCGCCCTGAAGTCACAGTCCTGAGAATGCTTTTGATACACAAACCAAAGATTAAATGAGGAGAGGCGTGTAGGGAAGGAGGGAGGTAAGGATTTCACTTTTCCGAGCACCACTCGCACAATGTACTCAGTCTACATGAGACACCTGGGGTGTTGCTCACAGTAGGTGGTGCAGATGGTCAAACCATGACTACGCTCCTCTGAGAAGCACAACCTCCCCCCCAGGGATGCAGCCAAGCTCACAGGCCCTGCTAGCAGACCTTACAGAAGAGAAAAATGATTTTTTTTTAGCTCCTCATTCCCTCAGCTCTGGGGTCTACAGATTGCACCTTCGGAGTATGTTGCTCACTGCCCCTCTCCCTGCCTGGGACACAACCTGCAGCTGCCTTCCAGGAGAACAGGAGCAGGTGGGAAGCCACAGCAGGGTCCTACAGCCCAAGGGCAATGAACTTCCTTAATTAGCCCTCCCTTGTGTTACCACCTCCACCCTTTAGCGCACCTGCTGAAGAACAAAATACTTCTTTGTATTACATGGCCTGGTCTTCATCTCTCATAGAACTGGGGTTTGCTAACTGGTCACCATGAGTGTGAATCAGCTTCTGGGAGAAAAATTCAGTGGCAAAGCTTCTCAAGTGCCACCATAGTACAGTGTTACTCATGAGGAATTAAGGACTTCCATCTTCCCATCTTTTCCTGACACAAGGAAAGAAATAAGCACAAAAGCCATAGGAAGTAGTTATCTGAGGCAAAGGAGGCTGCTGCCATATTTCATCTATTGTTCCAGGCTCCTCAAAGCTCACAGAGATGTATCTCCATCATAAGACTGAGCTTGCAGGTCTGAAGCTTTCTTCAGTTCCACAGCAGCCAGAGTTTCCCTTCTCTTTCTTTCTTTTTTTGGTCTTTTTTTTTTTCCCAGAATTAAATTTGAAAATTTATAAAGCAAGATAAGCAGCCTCATGTGAGGTATTTTTCTGTTTTATGTAGGCACATAATCTGTTTTCAGTTCAATAAAAAATAACTGAGGTTATCTCTCTGCAAAGAGTTAAGGACATTTATAAACATTTCCAATCCTATGGCCTGACATGGGTCCAGTTGTAGCGTAGGTGGATTCTTAACTTTGCAAAATTACATAGAACTGATAGCTCAAAACTAAGACAGATTTTTTCTTACACCACCACTCTTTACTGCCCTCACCTCCTCTACCTCAGTCAGGTCCCTCCTTAAGAAACTTCTATTTGGGGGCAGCTCAGTCTGAATCAGTATACAAGTAAATCTGTTACTGATCAGTCACCCCGCCCCTTGGCCAGTGGAGGTCAGAGCTGCTCAAAGTTTGGGAGGTCCAGTTCAGGCATCATCACCATCTCTCTAAAACGCCAGGAGAGGAGAGGAGCAAGGCCATGAAATATTTTCCAGTTGATCCTTGAAAGCAGAAAAGCTTAAGGAGTAAAAGAGTTAACATAGAATTGCTATTATTTTGGCACCTGTATCTCTAAGCAGTAGTAAAGAACAACCATGTCTTTCAGCAGCTCTCCAAAGAAAATGGATTTAGAGAAATCTAGATACTGTGGTGTTTACTTCTCCATTCCAAAGTGGCTTAGTTTCTTTTATAACTTGAGATTTTGCCATAGCTATAGTGTCCAAATTTCTCTTCGTGGTTTGCATGCAATATTGCTAGCTAAAACAACAAACCTGCCTATTTCTTTCATATAGAACCACAGGGTGAATAAAATTGAGAGAGAAAGTGAAAAAGAAATAAGAGAAAAAGAAAGAAAAAAGTAAAAAGGAAAGAAGAAGGAAAAAAGAAAGGAAAAGAAAAATAAAGAAAAAAAAAGAGGAAAAACCACACACACACACAAAAAGGAAAAAAACCGACAAAAAAGAAAGAAAGCAAAAAAGAGAGACAGAGAAACGGGGG
>JANZLQ010000061.1:6756169-6803972 GCA_026212715.1 Elanus axillaris
TATAAATTGAGCTGAGAGAGATTATCTGCTGAGTCAATTATACCTTTACCATAGGAACAAGAGTTGGTACTGTGCTGGGTTCACGTTCAGACAGGATGAGACCTGAACACAATGCTCAAAAATCAAACAGGTCCTGAAAGGTGGTTGGTATCTGTGTTCATGGTTTTAGCTGCTTTAAATTCAACTGTAACATGAGTTCATTTGTGTTTCTGTAATCACAGAATAAGGAAAGACACATGAGCATTAGTGCTATTATATGTGCAGTGCTATCATTTTCTGAATAAGTTTGGATACTAGGATAATGGCTACTCTGAAAACCAGATTGTTAGACAAAGTACACAAATCAGAACATATTTTATTTCCCCCTCCATGTTAGTGAGACTGCAAAAATGTATTTCATGCCAATTGTTCATAGCAATTCCACTATATGACATATGCAGTATTCAAGTTTTATAGTTTTTTTTTTTTTAAAAAGCGTAAAAAGATGCAGGAGCTGTATTTCTGTGTACACAGACTAGGTTATGTTAATTGTTAATACTTTATGATTGGATACTATAAATGTGACTGATCACATAATGTTTATATTTAATTGTTCACCCTCTTAATCTTTTATGAAGATATTAGGCACGAACAGCTACAGTTCTCTACCCACTGATGTTAACTGTCAGTTCTCCAGGATATTAAATAAAACTGCCATAATCTTTAATACCACAGTTTTAGATTATTTGAGTCCTTGCACACGTTGCTGTAGAAGCTGCTTTCCTTATTTCAGCTAGAAAGAGAGCAGATAATTTTAAATCACTAGCTAGTTTTAGGGGCTCTGATTAAAGAGGATTCGGCTTTGCCCGTGATATATGGAGCTGTCTGGAGGATTAAAATTTCTTCTCTCAGGCTTTTGCTGGCACAACCCAAGTAAATAAATAGCCTGGAGCTGACCAGTGGTTTAGTACTGATAAACTTTTGCTTTACTCCTTACAACATCAAGGAACATAACCCATCTCTCCTTCTACCTGCATGTAAATTTAAACACAAGCCTGTTAAGTAAAGGGAGAACCTCCATCTCCTCTGGCCTGAACAGCAGTTGGTTTATGTCACCATCACCAAATGTGCACCTTAATAGTTTATAGCTTTGAAGTCATTGTATATGCAGAATACATACTGTTATAGACAATATGATCAGAATAAATCACAGCCTTGCATACGCAGAATTATAAGTGCCACCAGCAGCAGAATTATTTTGACTAACTGCAAATAATCAATATTATGCTACATTAATTAGAGCAGCTGCAGCTCTGTGGTCCCACCGGTTTAACCACATTTATTCATAGGTAGCTGTGAAGGTAATGAAGCATCTCAACTTGAAGGAACAGTTTTATGAGAAATTTAGAACAGTACGCACTTCCCTTCATGAAAAAATCTATCCAAAGATTCACACGACATCTGAGTATTCAGCATTTTTATTTAAGGTATATGCAGTAACTAACAGACAAAGCCTCATATGGTACATTCTAGTATTGTATTTTCACCTAATGACTAATTTTGAGAGTGTAAAAATAGAGAAATCTAAACAGGTTAATTTGGTTTTAGGGTAATGACTTGGGAAGGAGTTATTATCTTCCTCGCTCAATTTGGAAAAGTAAACCAATGTTCTTGGGATAAAAAATATTCAAAATATTCATTGTGGGAGGAAGTAGCTCCACTAGGAATTAGAGCTACATTAAATAATTTTCCCTGGAGACAGTTGGCTTCCCCCGGGGACAGATTCCAGTGTTCAGTGAGTAAATTTAAAGTGAAAAAAAAAAAAGCAAATAATGGTGTACATTTCTATCTTTTTGAACAAGACAGTAGTGTTAAGCCTATGGAGTCACTTTTCAAGACCTCTTTAAAAATCAAAATATTTTTTAAAATTTCCCCTACCATTAGCTGCATACTACTTTTCCTCTAGAAACTTGCCCTCTCATACACACTGATTTCCTCTCTGAACACACACAGTTATGGAATATGATGGAAACCTACTTCTGTCACTGGTTCACCCTTCCACACAACACAGGCGAGGAACAGAGCACCATTTCATACATTCTGTGTTTTTAACTTCATTCAGCTCTGACTGCTACTCATATACTTACATTTTTGGAAAAAAATAGTTTCCTGACAAGCTGGTCCCATCTTTTAGGACTCAATACACATTTTCCTCAGTATAGAAACATACAGAACATTCACTGGGTTCCTACACAGCATGGCATCAGAACAACTGAGGAAGAGACTGCATCAAGATGACAGTAGTAAGAGCAGAAACGAGTACTGCTCCATACAATGTTGTTGTATAATGAAACAAAAGGACTCCTGTGGACCCTGACTCAATGAAATTACTCCATGAAAGAGTATTAGGAACATAGCAACTAAGTGTTATACAGGATAAGTCGCACGTATAATCAACTTTACTGGAAGAAAAAAAAAAGCACACACTGATTTTAAATTGAAATAACTGCAAGCAGTTCCTGAGAATCTGATTGCAGACTGTATTACATCAGCATACGGGGCTTTAGCATAGCAAGCATGCAGACCTCACTTTTTGTGGGTTACAAGGTTTTATAATTCTTACAACATTTTGATAATCAGAAACACTTTGAATGTGAGTCACAACATTGCAAGTCGATATGGTTGTCACACTTTATTTTCTGTGCTTTGTCAAGTTAGGCTCTTCGATGACATATTTGGCAAACTAACTTTTTAACAATAAAAAGTTCAGTAAGTATAACTTTCCTGCATTAATTAAATTCACAGTGTGATTTATACTTAACATAAACTCAAGATTATGGGGAATTTCAATTCAACTTAATTTCAAAGACATACGTGAGTTAAAACTAGGAAGGATGTGTAGTTCCAGACCTTCTCATAAACATTACTTTGATTCTGTACTATTACTTTCCTTTTGTCTGGCAGCACAAAGAAAAATATCATTATAAGCACAAGAAGCATCATTCCTTTAGAATAAATGTAAGTATTGTAGGGTTTTTTATTGCCTTCTCTGAACTGCTGAGAGAATCATGACTTGGAAGCTTGTCCAGATATTAGGAACATTATGCAAATATGCGCAAATACATTTCTCAGGTAATTTTCACAATTTGCTTATTTTTATTTGATTGGGAAATTGAGGCACAGTAAAGCTAATTGATTTGCCTAATCTTGCATGTTTGTGGCAGATCTGGGAATCCTGTATCCCAGTCCTGGGCTTTGAGCATAAAAGCATCCTTTCCTACTCCTCATTTTATGGGCTGTGCCTGAAGACCTGCCAGATACTATTCAACCCTTTATGTATGTACACAGCAAGGACACAGTTTGAATAGGTAAAGCTCTGTGTATGAGCTAAATGTTACTACTATTCTATTTCAGTTGTCGGTGTTCACAAGCACGCTGTGGCTGTTTAGTTTGCACTGTTGCTCATTTTCCATGAAGAACTCAGAATAAGGTATTTTGAAAATACAGCCTTTGGCCAGACTAATGTTTCAGGCAAGCTTGTGTTAAATATTCTTCTGCTTTTCCTGAGCTTTTCCTGTACTTAACAATACAATTAGTTCTACAAATGATGAAAAGCATCTATTTTGTCAACCCTCACAGCTCTGTTTTAGGGTTGCATGGCACCATTTATTAAAGAGTGAGAGTCACTATAATGTATTTTCTTGTATTTTTAAATGATGAATGTTAAGAAAACTGAGGTGGTTTAGAACAAACTACTGCAAACTCATATCCTAAATATTATACTTTAGGCTGAAAGTCACACAAAGCATTTTTCTCTACTTCTAAACCTTATTTTTGAAGAAGCATAGTATTGATTAAAAACACCCCAACAAACTAAAATCGTTAAAGCAGACAGAGACCAGCATTGCCTGGACCCTAAGCAGTGTTCCTGAGCAGTCATTCTCTCTTTATTTCCACAGGCCATTAAAGAACATGTTGAGTCACAGAATGACCTTGCTTGTCAGCATCTTATGACATTAGCACAGATGGCCTTGACCATGCTAATAACATTTATACATGAAGATCTTTATAATTGTCATTTCTTGCATTCCCAGAAAATGCAAGCAGCATAAAGTTGCCTAAACAGGACTGACCTGACACAAATGTCTACACATGTACAGCACGTTCAGTCCATCTGAGATGTGTAGAATCTAAAGTGTGTACTTTGCACTGATGATCGAAGCAGTACAAGTGTTGTGGCCTACACAGTGTAAATCAGACACATCCATGACCACTTGCACAACTGTAGATGTAGAACAACAGTGGCCAACTGCACACATGGAATTTGTCTTTAAAGGATTAGCACATGGGGATAAAATACACCTTTAGGTAGGGGAGCATTATAAAACCTGTGGACCATGTATGTGTGTCTCATTTAAGCCACCAGAACATGGTTTAAAAGGGATTTAAAATGATGTACCAGTGGTCTGTTGTTCTTACTTGTGCATGACAGTTGTCTGAAAAGAGGGGTGACTCTCTATACACAGTGCTTTAAATCCATAAGGTCTAAAACCACTTTTTTTGGACAAATTCATATAAAGTAAGGATATTGACCCAATTTGCTTCAATGTACTACTTTTTCCTGAGAAAACATAGTGCAGTTTGGGGACTTCACACTTTACATGAGTGTTCAAAAAATGCTACTGTCAGATAAGAACATTTAAAAATAATTATCTCTATTTTTCAAAACTAGGCAGCAAAAAAGTAATGAAGAAAAAGCTCTGAACTAAAACTATTTTTCTCCTCTTTTCTTGTTATTCACTTTTAATCTGAGTATATTCTTTCATGCAGCCCAGGGCTTAGGGATGTGAACAGCCGTAAATGAATCTTACAAAAAGAAAATTAATGTAGCAAAATCTGACAGCTGTATGGCATTTATTCTAAGCACATTCTGCATTGGTTCATTCTCTTGAACAACTGTTATTTGGGTCAACGTTACTGCTTTCATAGTTCCCAGTCTTCATCTCCCAAGAGAAAACCAATTTTTCTTCACTCCAATCCTCTTAGGCAGAGCCCCAAGAGTTTGTATCGCTGACCCTAGGATTTGCATTCTACACCATGTCCACAGTTGAGACGCAGTATCTCCCTCCCTAGAGCATTTTCATTAAAAAGGTGGAACATATATGCAATCCCTGCAACTTGAGCCTTGTTGACTTTACGTTCTTTCTGGAGCAAAGGGAGCACTGTGCAAAGCATAGCGCATTGCAGAGCAAAGAACACAGAAGATAGGAGAAAAAAAAAAAATAATATCCCAAAGATCCCAAAGTCAATATACTGTGTTTCATTTCTTTTTCTTTCTGACAGTAGCATTGGCCCCGGACTCTAGTAAGGAGCAGTTCAATAATAACGATCTAAGGCTGCTCTTCAATAGAGACTCAACAGCTGACAGGTCTTCTGTTCAAATTGACAAGAGCACAAAGAAAGGCTTGAATAATTAATTGTAAATGGTTGGATGTGATCTGATTGTGTGACCAACCTGTTACACTTACTTGCTTTGACCTAATCTTTCAAAATGAGATATTAAAGCTGAAACTCTTCTACACTTTTTTCCTATTACTTGGCTAGCTCTTCTTCTGTGGCATAGTCTGCAGAGTATAGCCATGAGGTGATGGCTGCCAAAGGAGAGACCTGATTTCAGTTGAGTGGCTAGGACTCTGTACTGCAAGCCTGTACTGATTCTCTATAAAAAGTACTTTTAAATTCTACTATACAGATTCAGCCATCAAAAAAAAAAAACCCACGGATGGGGAAAGAAAGTGACATTACCAAAGGTCACAGCTATTCACTACCTAATTTCTTCCTGCCTTAAAAAAAAAAAAAATTAAATGAAAAGTTACCTTTTATCACTTAATTTCTGAGACACTTTCTAGCTAACTTTTCCTAGAATAATTTCCCATTTAAATAGAAGCTGCAAACACCTGAACATTAAGAGGCAAAGCTATGCAATTAACACCATTTCAAGCATAATCTGCACTTAGCTTTTCTAGGGACATAATATGTTAAAATTCATTACTTCAGCATAGCATTGTCTTTTAGCTTAGATGCTGCTTTTTCTGCATCAGCAACACTCAAGTATCGGTGGCACAATAAACCTTTGTTTAACCACCATCCACCATACTTGGGTGACAGAAATAGCCGGTACCCAATAATTTCTGCTTGCTAAAGTTCATATAGTTCTTTTAATATGAGAAGGAAAGATGGCTATTCTAGGCTGCCCAAGGTCTGCAAATGTGTAGTTAAATGCTTATTCTGTGTTTTGAAGGAGTATTTGCTACAGTTAACTTGTAAACACTTGCCACACTGTACCTTGGGAAACAGAGATTTTTTTCAGTGATAAATAACAAATATTTTCTGTAAGACCCAGGCTTCTCTTTCCCCTTATTCAGACAAAATTCTCACAGAGTTTTACTGTGTACAGGAAGGCTGACTGACTGAGGAGTGCATATTTTAAAGTTTGTTTGATAGCTTGTCTTCTCAACAACAGACACTACTTAAATGAAAGACAATATGATTGTTCAGGACAGTCCTGGTCATCTCACTGTTTAATAATAAAAAAAATCCTGTCTCTTTTTGAAATATGATTTATGTTTAAGGCCAATACTGGCTCTTAAAAGACAGTAAGTTTTGAAAAAGAAATTGGAATACACGGAAGTGGAACATACCTTTAATAAGATGATAAAATTTTAAATTACCTTAATTCTTTCTCACATTTAAAATAATATTCTGTGGAGAGGCATCACCTGTTTCTTACCATAATGTACCTTGTGGTACATATTAAAGTTGCTGAAAAAAAGTTATTTTCCAAAACTTTTAGGAGCAATATTTGCTTAGACTATAACCTCAGTTAAATATTTATACATTAATCTTTAGTTTTATGTAAGAAAGTATCTCATATATGCATGTGTGCACATGCATGTCCTCATGCAGGTGATAAATAATAAAAGGTCCCTCTTTATGATAAATTATAGATGAGATGTATAATATATGAACTGAAGTTAACAACGGGAAAAATCATTAACACACAAGAAGCTGGGAGGTGGAATAGAGTGAAGTCCCACTACCTGCGGGAGAGAGGTGGGAAACAAAATTTCAGTTCAGAAAAATAGATCCAAAGATTTCATAACTGCAGCTTTCTCTGCTCTGTTTCTGGAAACATTTTCTATTAAAACAAGGGGGAAAAAAGAAATCTAAAAAAAGTAAATCTCACTTCACTGAAATAATGTTGAAAATTTGGTAGGATTCAGGGAAGAGCTGCCAGAATGACTCAAAAGCTGGAAGCCCAGTTTTACAGTGGTAGCCTTAAGAGCCAAAGACCTTAGGTTACGAAGAAGGAACTTATAAAGAGACATGAGAACAGCCTGAAGGATGAGAGGGAAGACTTTTACATTAGCAGGTCAAGATATAACATCATATGCTATCAGAAGGTGAAAACTAAATTGGTTAAGAATAGACAAAAGATTGAAAATTTACGCAATAGCGTATTCACAAGAAATACCACAGTTCGTGCAGAAATTACAGTGACTATAGGAACTCTAATGGTAAATTCCAGGCAGCAAAATGGAAGGTCCACCAGTTTAAAAGATTGTTTAGAAAAAAAGCAGAACATTTGTCTTTCCTGTGAGAATTTGCAGATATGTAGGAATTAAACATTTTGCTGTGTTAGAATTAGAGTGAACGACTACTGAAACTCTGGCCCCATCATCTCCCTCCGAGCAGCCCGGCCCCTTAACTCCTGTGCCTGGAAGACACCTGGGGAGCACAACGTTATGGGGGGGCTTCCTTCAGAGGCGTCTGCTTCCACACAGGAAGCCAGGTAATAATTTGAAGACACTTGCCTTATGTTTCTAATCTGAATTACTCAAAAGTTTATAACGGAATTATCTCTCTGCACATTGCTGGGCCCATCTGTCCCCTTCTGTGCTAAAAAGCCCCGGAGTAAAGAAATTCCTGGAATGCATGAGCAACCATTTCTCTAACTTTATTATTACTTCTGGGTTCCTGATCAGATCGAATATATTGCATTCACACAAGAATATCAGAACAACCTGTGCTAAAATAAAGAGGCAGGGGCTTGAAAGAAGCAGCACCTTTCAATAAATGAACAGAGCAAATATCAAGAACACACACAGTGGCAAACTTGCTCGCACAGAAGAAGAATTGGTCTCAACAGTCACTGATAGCCTGATCCAAGCATAATGCAAACCAACCATTAAGTAAATTTCTTCTGTGACTTGGAGGGGTGGGGTTAAGAAATGGATATTAATTTTAGATTCAGATCTTCTTCATAGTCTTCTTTACAATTTCTGTAATCCCTGGTTTCAGTCTGGATTAGGACCTAATCTATGTTAGAAAATTAGTAGAGGTATTTATGATTTCCTACTACTCATTCTTTCATAATTATGAAAGCACGAATCTTCTTCTCTTTTTCAACTTAAACGTCATTTTTGTGTTAACATAAAAGCTGTATTTTTCTCATTTTTTCACATTGTTCCGCTTCACATATTTGTGGAAAAGTGATCACAAAAGTCTCTTTAAGAATGTGTGCAATACACAATAAAAAAAAATACTTTGTACTTATTTTCTTTTCTCAGAAAACATCCTTGATGTTTGCTGAGAATATTAATTCCTAGCATTGGCCCTAAATGTGAGAAAGCTTTATTCTGAAACTACGAAATCACTCATTTATTTTTGGTCCTTGTTATTGTGTAATAAACCTGGGAATAAAAACATTTTGGAATACAGTTTCCAGCCCAGGATATTTCTATGCTCCCAAAGATTAATATTAGACTGAAATTAAGAATTTAACTTGTGAACATTCAATAGAACTCTTTGGGTTTGAAATAATTTCTGTTAAATTTAGGGAAGTCAGGAACAGGATCAGTTCTCATTAACAAAGCCAAGTATTCACACTGCAATCTTGTGTCCATAGTAGCTGCTTCATAAAAATGTCATAATCCCAAAGGGAAGGCACAAATGTGCTACAATCTTCCTTGAATTTACTGACAAAGGCTGACAGGAAATAACACTACATGAAGCCACCCTCCTCCACCTTATCTGCGTTCCTTCCCCTTGGTTTTAAGAGCAGCATTACTTTTCTGTTCAAATTGATGAGGAGAAGAACATTATTCAGGAAAACAAAGAAAAAGCTGAAAGTAGAGCAGGTAACTAACTACAAATGACTTTTTTTTTTTTTAATGAGATAGAGGTTCACCAATTTAAAGGTATGGAGAAAGAGAGGAATATGGATGTACTGATGGATGATAGGACAATCATGATTTACCAGGGAGACATAGCCAAGAAAGAACCTAATAGGATTCTAAGATTAAATGAAAGAGGAGTTTTGGTAGACAGAAGGAAGCAGTAGTACCATTGAATAAGACGCAGGCAACGGCTCATTTAGGATATCATCTGTAATCCAAGTTGATTTTGTTCGCAAAGGACATCTCAAGAGTAAAAAATCAGCTATATAGTGCTTAGGGAAAAAGCGGACCTATTTTTTAGAGGGGACTTTAAAAAGTTGGTTTATTTATGCTGCTAAAATAGAGGTAGTAATAAATGTGTCAATAATATTACAGTAAATAACAAAATAAGTATGTTTGGGTGTATATACCAGGGAGAGAGAAGAATTACTGAATTTAAAGAGCATTACTGGAATGAGATTTAATGGCTTTGATTTATCCATTAATAAAAATTAGTCTAGACATTTGGAGAAGATTAGAAGAAGATTGGAAGAAGATGGAGAGCCTTCCAAACAGAGCAGTAGGGAAATCTACTTGTTTCAAGATGGAGCCTGAAAAAGACATGGAAGTGACTGTATAGCATGATCTGGGAGTTCAGAAAGCTTGTAAAGTAAAGCTCTGGGCATTAAATTCAAGCAAAAGCCTGGTGTTTGTTAGTTTTTCTCATCACGTATTGTATCGTATTTTGTTGATCCTATGATTTAGATCTTCTGACCATTAATTGTAGGGTTCAGGAAGATTTCCTCTCCCAGACACTTCTTTGTCTTTATTGTCTTCTGAGCACAGAGCAGGTTGCTTCCCTTTGCAGCAAGGTGATAGGTAGAAAACAACATTCTAATGGGAAAGGCTTAGAAAAACTTAAAGTGCTTAGTTGGCATCTGTTGTTTGCATCCTCAGGATTAAAGACAATCTCCTAATTTGGAAACAATAAAGAATTATGATACCAACTAGACTGGCAAGGTCCTCTGGGTTTCTTACTTTTCTCTGCATCACTTGGAAGTTCTTTTATGAGAGAGCTACCCTGACACTGGAGGGTTGTGGGATATCACTTTTTCATCCCTCTTCTTCATTGTGGCATATTGTTTTGGGTTGGGGTTTGGGTTTGGGTTTTTTTGGTATTTTAGATTCTGTATACCAAAAGTTTTAAGATCATTTTAGGGAGTGCTTTTTGGTTTGTGGTTTTTGCAGGAGATTAAGAATAGATGTTCAGTGAACTCTTCAGTAGTATGTATTTATGTTCATGGAACTGAACTTGATGACCCAGGTCATACTTCTCCTAAATTCAAATGGAAGTTTCTGACCATGGAAGGTTTCACAGCTGGGAAGAAAGCAAAAGATCCATTTTCTTTTTCTTGTGAGGTTTTTTCTTTTTTTTCCCTTTCCTGTTCTGTGTAGGGAATTACAAGGACAAAACCCTTTTGGAACTTGGTTGAGGAGCTTCACTTTCTAACAGAAAAACTAAATGTCTAATTTGAAATAGTTCTTGCATTTATTTTCAGTAAGTTAACAGTGATGCACCCTGAAAACAGAAAATTAAACCATCTGGTACTTCTCGCAAACAAGTGGAAGATCTTCACATGAAAATTATACTGTGAGATATATGTACAATGAGGATTATAATGAATATCTCTATTCATGCACTACGTCACACTTTGCAAAACTGATGGGTTTGTCAAGCCACCAAAGGAGCCTGTATGCAGTGAACCCCTTTGTTTTCTTTCCCAATTTACAGCTTGGATACTGTGGCTATTTTCTGTCACAGTGTCACTGAAAAAAATAACGACCAGAATATTTCCACTGGACAGGTATTAGACTCACTGTTCTGAGCACAGTTCTCTTGATTTCCAGACACTTTTAAGGAGCAGTTGGTGTAAAGCTTACTAATCACAATTTATGCATATGTAAAGGAGACTAAGATGCAGGACTGTCCTTTAAGAAGTATAATCAATAGACAAACCAATTTGCTCTTCAAACTGTTCCAAAAATATAAATTTGGAGTGTAATATTAGTGGGTTTATATCTACTAGTAACAACATCAGCAAATCCACCAATAAGCTAATGTAAATTTCCCAGTTTCAAGATCTAAGTCACATAGAATGAACATACACGGATGTGGTGGGTTTATGTTGTAAGGAACAATGAAGAAATGTGGAAAGTAAAACACAAGAATTTACAATTTATTTTGTATCACAGGGTGGAAGGGAAATTCTGGGCAAGTAGGGAAGCAGCTAGATTCCAAGGAGGCAATAAAAATATGGTGTAATGTAGTGTAGATCTTCGGGGTACGATGGTATAAGAACAACTTAAACTAGCTGAAGATCTGCCTTTAGGGTAACAAGAAGTAATTTGGTGAATGGTTATTTGCACAAGTTTGGTCAGCAAGAAAACTCTAAGGATTCTTCCTTCTCTGATTTCATTAAAGTTCTCTCTATAAAATGTCTCACCAGAAAACAGTACTCAAACCACAGACTGACATCAATGGTCACAATAACTTGCTCATGACCATAAGACCCTATGCTTCAGGCTATTAAGAAATAAAATTAATAGAAAATAAAACCACTATTATTTTTTTTAAAATCAGCTTTACCACCAGAGAAAGTTAAAATGTATTTCCAGTCTATTCACAACCCTTCTATTAACACCTATTGATCAGTAATAAGTAATGCCAGTGCATCTGCTGGAAATGCAGGTGAACATGAGATGAAGCAGAATTCAATGCATCTCATCACCAACATGCAAATACAACAAAACAGAGGCTTGTTCTTCAACTTTTCTTGGAGCTGCAGAGACATAGAGCATGTGTAAAAACAGACTGCAAAATATCACATTTATCCAGTCAAACCAATAACACGAAGTGTTGGCATGGGTGATTTTGAAGTTTCCTAAGGGATTCTTGGACAACACTCATTGTTTTTGTCTCACACCCAAAAAAAATACTCACAATCAATTCCCTGAAAACAAATCTACAGTGGATCTTCCCTATTTAGCTTTAGATAAAAAGGCAATCTACTGGGGGTCTTTACACTGGAAAAAAGACACTCTTCCACTCTCAGATCATCAGAACAAAGCTGTAAACTATGCAAAATGGATGACTATAGAAAGATTTAAATCCTGTGAAGTGCTAGTCAAAATTAATATGTAATGTCTCAGCAGTCCATCATCTAAATAAGTTGGGGACAATAACGACTCACAAAGCTAGGTCATCTCCCACTGATTTTTAAAGCAAGAAAATGGGCTCAGCAGTTCACAGGTGAGTGAGTAATCTACCTCATTCAATGGCAATACTCCAATTTGCTAATCACTGCTACTTGGAAAATTCTTTACCTTCCATACACCAGAAATGAAAATGTTATTACATATTGTATGTAATACTATCACTCCTTTTTGCTAAGACCCTTACAGTACTGTTCCCCAAACCATTCCCTACAAGTAATACAATACCTGCAAGTCCCTCTGATGTTGCTCTTGGCAACAGGAAACTTAGAAAGTTAAAATAAAACTGTGAGAGCAAAGCATGCTATGAAATCGTCATAATGCGTACAATTAAGTTGATCTCCTGTTCAGCATTATGACTTCTAAAAATCTAGTTTTGAGTATTACAAGTCATCTTGAAGTGGAGGCATTCTGAAATCATTAATATTTTAAATATTCTTGACCTTGGATCTTCTGGAGAAGTCACTGACCTAGTTTGGTTTGGTTTTTAAGCTACTCCAATAAGTTTTGCTCAGAAAGTAACTGAATAGAAAAAGAGAGAAGACTTTTCCCAGATGTCATGAGAGAGAATAGAGAGGATGTGGATCCTAGTTTTAAGGGGTTATGGCCATCCATGAGCTCTACCACTTGCCCCTAGAGGAGAAGGACACGAAAAATCTTGCAAATTTTGCATCCACAGGCAGGAAGCAGAAACTGGAGTCTATTCCTCAGCATCCTTCTGCTGGGTAACACTGCTTTGATTCTGTCGTCCTTAATATTGGTCATGAATTAGGATTTAGCAGGTTTTAAGACTTACCACAGTGTACCTATAAACAAAAATCTGTCCTAGAAGAATCCATAAGTAGCATCCAAATGTCAAGTGAAAATTATAATTATTCCTTGTCTATATCAAACTTATTCCTTAAATCTCACTCTTTGTTTGTTTTTCTTCTGGATACTGCGATTATCTTGACTAAGTATGCAATTCTGTGCTTTCATTTGATTATTTTTTTTCCTATGCTTTGAACTTACTGGGAGGGGGAAAAGAATATTGGCGTCTACAAAGCGATTGACTGTGCAGCCTGATCATTTGCTAAGCATTATTAAAAGCTCCCTGAAATCACTCCAGTGCATTGCCCTTTACAAGCCATCAGCCATCAATTCAGACCGTCAAATGCGATTACCAGCACTCTTCCTGAAGCTACTTCCAAGCCATTAGTCTGATCGAAAAGCTGTGTCTTTTTTTCCCAAGTGCATGTAAATCTACCATACCAGTGCTTCTGTTACGTGGTGATTCATTACACTTCTGAATAGCATTTATGGTGTTAAATCTCCAAGAGAATTCAGAATTTGTTAAATTTCCAGAAATCATCCTTATTTAAGGAAAGTTTTTCAAAGATGTGCTTGGATGTACATCTCTATTCTATGTAGATCTCTGTTATGTATTTAAAATGTAATTATTCTACTAGTATGTGCAAAAGAGATTTACTGGCAGTTGCTTGGAAAAGTACAATTAGACTGGAATCAAACTGTGCTACCAGTGTCTACCAAACATCCTTCTTTTATGAAGTATATTGTGACTACTTTTGCACTTCTGTCTGACCAGGAGTGGATGACTCCCAGACAACATTCATTCAGGGCCATATGAAATATTTTGTAGAGAAGTTGTAAACACTTTATACTTGCCACGCATTGCTTCTGGGAAATCAAACTCAGCATGTGTATAACTTTCTGCACACAATTATAATTGAACCTAAATGTTGACTCTCCTTCTAGCCCAGCCTTCACTCCAAGAACACACAAAATTACAAACATGAACAGCTCACACAGGATTATTGGCAAGTATTGAGGTGATGTAGTCAGGACTGGTCATCAAACATAAAATGTGTTTTCTGGTTCCTTAGTTATGGGGCTGGTTACTCACTGGAACAGTCTGACCAGGGACACGGTAGAGTCCCTGTGACTGGAGGTTTTAAAGATGCAATGGAACAAGGTGCTAGATAATCTCAACTAGGCTCCCTTTCCCACAGAAGGTTGGACCAGATGATCTTTCGAGGTCCCTTCCAACCTGGGCTATTCTATGAAACAGTCTCTACATGCTGAGATTTCTCAGCACAAGCCATTCAGTGTCTGCTAGGTAAAAAAAAAAAAAAAAAAAAAAAAAAAAAAAGGAAAGAATGAATACATTGTCTTTACGTGGTCCTCTCTTTTCAAGACTGGTAATGAAATACCACATCCATGCTCCTCCCTCTCATAGTTCTTTGGCATCAAAAAGGCCATTATCAGCACAGCTTCAGGGCAGATCAGAGCACTCTGTTCTTCAAAAAGCACATTTCATTTAATAACACAATTTATATATATTTCAGATGCACACACATTTATCAGCTTCTTAGAGCTTGTACTTCTTCATCATCCTGTATCAAACGTCACCAATGAGCAATCCTGCTGTACTCATGATCCAGATTCAAAAAGATGATCCTTGGGAAACCTTGACCTGTGTGCTGCTATCTAGATACTGACATGAATACATGACTTTGAAGAGTGGAGTATCATAATTACCATGGAAACTGTTTAAGCCCGTTGCTTCTAAAGGCATGGAGGTATGGATTTAAGTGCCTGACTTGGCTAGCCAGGCTTGTAAATGCCACTGGATGACTCCAGTATGCACGGACAGATCCATTCACAAAGTGGTGGTGGTGGGGAAGCTGAACAACCCCCACCTGCTTAGTTTCCTGTTAACTAAAAACATAGGAAACAAAATATTTCATTAATATTCTTTCAGAAATTCAGCTCTCAGCCATGTTACCATCTCCTTCTATTGTACAACTGAGTGAATGGACCAACTTTTCATTTATTTGTGTGGGCAATGTCTTTCATATGAATTTTCATTCTATAATTGGAACATAATATGCCAAGATTATTTATCTTCACCTGATTGAGAAACCAGAACAAATCCTCACAAAATGAAGAGGTTCTGTAGCAACAACAGCAGAAGAAGTCATTATAAATGCAAGACAGCAAGATAGACAGGTAACTAGAAGATGTGCCATTCCCTGCAAATAATTTATAACAAATAATTTATTTATCCAATTTCACTGTTTTTTTCTGCTCACAATGCATTAGCAAGATCCCACAGTCCTAGAATTGACTCTTTACATGAAATTATTCATGATTTTTCCCCTTTAAAGATAAAAAGGTTTCTCTTCTGCTTTCCTTTTCAAAAAGATTTTTACCAGATTAGAAAATGATGTCGAATTAGATTTAAACTAGACAACTTTATTTGAGCTTTAGAGTGCTGAAAATTTATATAGCTCTTAATTTTTTGGCATAATTATTCTTAACTGTATTCTTTTTAAGGATACTTTCCCAAGCTATCAGTAATCCTATTTAAGTATTTAAGATTTATTCTACTCTGATTTTAAGCAAGCCAGATATCTAAGCAGCACATATCTCTAAGTCATGGTGAAATATTAATCAGTGGGTATCTTCTATACTTGTCTCAATTTAAAGTTCTTTTATTCCTCTCCTCTCTACTCGTTAGTTTATGCTTTGCCACAGACCACATCCTATGTACCTGTGGCTACAGGGGGCCAGTTATGGAGCAATCTCTTTGCCTTCACTTCCAGGCATGGATTTCCTTGGGCTGGCTGAGCACAAGCTCTGGGGTGCCAGCAGAACCTTCTTCCAGCATGGTCAAAGGTGTCTGTAAGATGCACCCTCAGCTTTTAACAACACAGTTGGAAATAATTTCACTCAAACATGAAGTTGAAAGTCAGAGACTATTACTGAAGCCTTTTGCATCTGTTTTGACCAGAAACTTCTCTTCTTCACTGAATTCCTTTTCTGCTGAGAATAATCATTGTTCTGCACGTAAACTTTTTGATGCACTAAGGAATGCCTCTGAGAAACCCAACAGCAGCGTGTCTGTTCTACAGCACAGATGTTTTCCTAAAATGCAATATTTCAAGTAAGTATGAATTACTTTGGGGATCGTTTGGAAGGACTGTGGACATTAACTGCAGGGAGTGCAGTTCAATGCTGCTATTCTGACATTGGGACAGAGTGTCATATTTGGGCAGCGTATCACAAGTGTCCAAATCAAGCAGAAGACCTACTTCTCTTCAGCTGACTGCAAGGAGAGCCACGTTTTACCAGCCATATATTGGTAACTTTCTTTAGTTGCTTAGTGTCCGTACCTAACTTACACGCTAGTGGCTTCAACACCTGGATTAGGCGTTGCCATAAGACAGTGTGAATATGGAAACCCAAAATTTAGGATTCAATAACTTGCTTATTTAAAGACATCCCTTTGTGTGAGCAGTTATCACAGCTGGACAGAGTCACGGAGCACAAAACAGGCACTGCAGAGCTCGAAACAAAAGGAACCTACTCTCTGAAGATTATCCCGAGGGCTACGCAGAAAAAAAATGACAAGGGCTGAAGACCTTTAGCAAATGCTTAATCAGTAATTTCTTTTCTGAAGTAGTGTTAAAAGTTGTTGCAATATTAATAATTCTAGTTCCCCCAACAATAGAATATCTTTAATCATTCCTGTGGCATAAAATACTACTTTTAACATTTTGACTTTCCATTTGTATTAGAATACATACTAAATGACATAAAATTCATTACATATTGCAATATATATAAAGGGCACAAAACCATACATATCAGCCATCTTGTCCATTCAGATAACAGACAGCATAATCAGAATGTTTTCTTATGTGTTTTTTCCTCAGTGCTTCCCTTTTTCTACTACATATACTAAGCTACTTTTATTTTACAAAATACATACTTGCCAAACATAATGTCTTTTCCTCAGAAATGCTGCTCATAAAGAGAACATGCATGAAGAACATATTAAACTGACATATGTTACCAAAGGGAAAGAGAAGAGGAAAACCAGCAGGTCCTCTGAATTTTTACAGTCCTAAATAATTTTTTCAGTTATTAGGTACGAAGACAATAAAGGTTTATAAATAAACTAACCATTGCTACAACAATTAAACACACAAGGACCACATTTTTTAGAACTAGTACCCCAAAATCACTTATTTTTGTGTCATCAAAGCACTGTCAAGTAGGACAACTGTTTTAAAGACCGTATCCTGAAAGGCAGCATCAATGTGGCATGACTTGCTTTTACCTCTGTGTACCAAAATACTATCATATTCCAAGCAGACTAACTTGCAGCCAGAGACTAAAAATCTCAGAAAAAATCAAGTCTTAGCACTGCAAATTAATCAGGATATATGAGAAATGTGATACTGTTGGAAGTTGGAAGCCTTAAAGAAGGCTTAGTTTTGGGTACAAAAATTTCTGAAGCCACTGCACTGTTAGGAAGACTAAATTATTAACATTGCACAACTAGACAATAAATTTTGCAATTGAGACTAAAAATAAATATGTTAATTGTTTACATTTTGCAAAAGAAGCAAGCTAGTATTTATACTGTTTAAATACTGCAGGTCCGTAGCAATGTCATGTCTCCACCCATATAAGAATTTATGGGGAAACAGAAGAATTTGCTATTTCAGTGCTTAACAGTTGGAATGATCTTCCTGTGGTTTTAAAACCAAAGGCTATAATATTTAGCTTACAGTAGTTCTAAACTTTACATCTTTTCTACCATTTTGTTATGTGTTGGCTGATATTTTCCTCCACAGTGAGTCATCAAACTACTAGTACAGTTCTGAAATGTTATTAAAATGAAATTTTCTTTTATAGAGAAGGATTTATACAACAGGGCACCTCAAGCTATGCTGAGAATATGCAGTAGGGGCATGCTATTTTACATTTCAAGGTCCTATTGGAGCTTCTTTTCCAAGGAAAGACCACTGGGGGCAAGTGGAAAGTGACAATTACAGGCACTTGTGTATCACCTTGATTTGGACTCAGCGTCACCAGGGCATGCACCTCGACACAGGAGCTCAATAACACTGTTGTCATCACGCAGTTTAGACATAACCTGAGAGTGTTTTCAAAAGACAACAAAATACAGATAGCTGAATTTCAGCAATAAGCCGCAATAAACTAGTCCTTGTGTGAGCCACTGACTAGAAGAGCTACCTTATGTGTGCCTGTGCATG
This sequence comes from Elanus axillaris, assembly GCA_026212715.1. Lineage (NCBI taxonomy): Eukaryota > Metazoa > Chordata > Aves > Accipitriformes > Accipitridae > Elanus > Elanus axillaris. The sequence goes on from JANZLQ010000061.1 coordinate 6,774,708, forward strand.
GCTGTGAGAAGGTCTTCATGCAATGCAGATGAGATGTCTGTATAAAAACACTACTGAAGCATTTCATTTCTACATAAACCTAATCAGTCATTTACCTTTCAAAACTTTTGCCATCCTAAGAAAAGTCTTTCTTTCTAAGCCCAACTTTAGCATTACAGGGAAAAGTCAGAAGAATTTGAGATGCATGAGATGCATAAAACCTCAATCCATGGAAGAGTCCTATAGCAGAGCCCACCAAAACACAGAGACAGTACTGTTCAGCCCAGAGCTGCCGAAAAAGTGAGGTGACTGGGAAAAAAGGTTCACAGCAGCCCAGGCACAGCGATGGGAAAGCATCATGCTGTGTATGTATATAGTCTTCTAAGGGAAAACATGGTGACCCTAAAGATTCCCTAAGGACAAGAATAGTGCTTCTCCACAGCTGTGCGGTGGTGTGAAAGTGGCTCTGGTTGTTACATTTTGGTACAGGGTTCAAATGCCTGAACCACATGTAAGAAAGAGCTCAGATTTCAACTGAAGGTCCTGAGAGAGTCAGGAAAAATATAGGAAGCAGACTGTTCACTGCTGTGAAATGGAAGGTAACTCTGGGCATGTACACAACGAAATTGAGATGTTCAGAGAACATCACAGGTGAAAAATTAGGGATCTTGCACAGGTAATGTAACTACAGAATCAATCAAGGCAACTTTGCTCTACTTTCATTTTAGTCACCAAAATGACTAAAAGGAAACAGGGATGGAAAGGTTTTTAGGGGTAGGGAGGATATTATTTTATTTGTCTAAGACCTTCACAAAAATGCAACTTTCTGGCTTGAAATACACACGTATAATTTGCATGTTTCATCTTTAAGGGACATCAGAGGTATAATACAGAGCTGGGTCTGAAACACAAACTAACTAAATGATTTTAGGACTAGCTTTCCCACAGTCCATCTGCCTAGTCTACTGCACATAAAATAAGTATTACCTATATTCTAAGGTATCTGGACTTCCACTTGCTTTGAACTAGTAGCTACATAATTTTGCTGAGCCTGCAGATGAAGTCTTGCTGAATGGTTAAGGATTTTAAATTAGACTCAGCATATGTGAACACAGTAGGTGGTTGGCTTGTGTACAAGAGCTTAATTGCATGCTGCCCAAAGCACAGAAAAAGCACACTCTGGACTACATGCATGCCAGTTTAGGGAAATGTGTGTGTGTGTGTAAATAAGAGAGTCCTGAGGTCTTTTCTACTCTAGCTGAGCTTCCCTTTCTCTCCAGTGTGATTTCTACCACAGGGAGGACTTTGGGATTCACTTATTTGAAATTAAGTCATTCACTGTGCTGTAAGAAGCCCTAAAGAGGGTTGTTTTATTAGGCTATTTATACTGAGTGTGTAAAGCCGCATAGTTTGCTTTCTCGCACAACACATTTTTTGCATAGTTTTAGGTTCATACCACATTTTCATGATGAAAACAAGTCCTCTAAGCATGTATGAGGCTACACAAGACTGCATCTACTTAAATGTAACACTGTACATGGCATACCTTGTAATCTCATTCATAATTCTAGCTGACATAACTAGTGTTCCTAGGTTGATGTATTTCTGATTAATGAGGCATTAGTTCTATATCAGGTAGCAATTTCAGAATAGTCTATTTCCAATGAGTTATGAATATGACTTGATTATTACCATTTGACCTACTCTTGTGTTGAGATGATTTGTGGCTGCATTTTCCCAGAGGACCGACCAAATGTCATTGCCTTGAAATACCAGTTATGTTCCAGTAATTAAATGAAGATTAAAAAAATTGCATCGTAGGCATGGAATCTGTGCATGGTATTCAGAAATATGAAATATTTGTACACTTACTTACAAGAGAATTTCTTAACATGAATGAAAATGAGCTACATAAAAATTCTGCAAGTGTTGACCTAATGCAAAACACAGCTGCTTCTATCTTCCAGACATTTGAAAACATCAAGTTCTCTCCCTTATTCCATTTATACCAGCCTCATGGCATTTAAAGAATAATGAAATCATCAGGCACAGACAACATGGGTTCACGAAGGGAAAGTCCTGTTTAACTAATTTGATATCCTGCTATGACAAGATCACCCACCCAGTGGATGTAGTTTTCCTGGATTTTAGTCAGGCTTTTGATACTGTCCCTCACAGCATCCTTCTGGACAAGGCATCCAACTGTGGGATGAGCATTTTCATGGTGCACTAGGTGAAGACCTAGCTGAATGGCAGAGCTCAAAGGGTTCTAGTGAATGGGGCTGCATCTGGCTGGCAACCGGTCACCACCAGTCGCTCCTCGGGGTTCAGTTCTAAGGCCAGTTCTGTTCACTATATGTATCAATGATCTGGATGCAGGAGTTGAATGCACCATTAGCAAGTTTGCTGATACCAGACTGGCAGGTGCTTTTGACGCTCCTGAGGAACAAGAGGCCTTGCAGAGGGATCTAGATGGACTGGAGCATCGGGCAGTGATTAATGGGATGAAATATAACAAGTCCAAATGCCAGATCCTGCACCTAAGACAGAGTAAGGCTGGACACAAGTATAAATTGGGAGAGGAGTGGCTGGGGAGCAGCAGTGCAGAAAAGGGTCTGGGAGTGCTGGTCGGCAGCAGGCTCAGTGTGTCAGCAGTGGGCCCTGGCAGCCCAGTGGGCAAACCCCATCCCGGGGGGCATCGAGCACAGTATGACCAGCCGGTCAACAGAGGGGATTATCCTGCTGTATTCAGTGTTGGTGTGGCCTCACCTTGAGTACTGTGTGCAGTTCTGGGCCCCACGATTAAACGAGGTTGTGAAGGTCCTTGAATGCATCCAGAGGAGGGCAACAAAGGTGGTGAAAGAGCTGGAAGACATGTCCTATGAGAAGCAGCTAAGGACTTTAAGCTTGTCTAATTTGGAGAAAAAGATGCTGAGGGGCAACCTCATTGCTCTCTACAGCTTTCTGAGGAGGGGAAGTGGAGAGGGAGGTGCTGAGCTCTTCTCTCTGGGATCCAGTGATAGGATGTGTGGGAACAGTTCAAAGCTGCACCAGGGGAGGTCTAGACTGGACATTAGGAAGCATTTACTTACCAAGAGGGTGGTCAAAGACTGAAACAGGCTTGCTAGAGAGGTGGTTGATGCCCCAAGCCTGTCAGTGTTTAAAAGGCATTTGGACAATGGCCTTAATAACGTGTTTTAACCTTTGGTCAGCCCTGAATTGGTCAGGCAGTTGGACTAGATGATTGTTGTAGGTCCCCTCCAACTGAAATAGTCTATTCTATTCTAAGTCTATAAAATGACAAAACCCCAATGTAAATTTAGAAAAATCCACACAACATAACCCTTTAACCCTTAAACGACAGAGACAGATAATTTATCATTCTGAGAACAACTGAACACTTTCCAGTTGTCCCAAACTAGAACTATGCTAAAAGGTCTCTGGTGAAGGTTGAAATGAGCAGCAAGGCACTCATCTACACCCTGGGAAGGAGTTTTTTTGGCATCTCCCACTTCTTGCTAGCTGTGACATAAACTAGTTGCCACGATTTTAAATTTACATTCATTGTCCTTATGAGTTTCTCTGTTTTTTTTTTGATGATAAGGTGAATGGATTTGTTGTTATTTATTATATAATAACAAAATGAACATTATTAGCCCTTAAGCAGATATTCAGAATTATATAGGCTTCAAAAGCACAGAAATAGAAGTCTTGCATGATTTGGTCAACTAATGATATGGCCAAGTAATAATACTAATAGTAATCTTGAATTCTTCATATAATGCCAAGGTGAGAGCATTGTGAAAAATAATATTTGCACATACATCGTCATATGCTGTCTGTAGAAGAGAAGTAATTCCTCTTTTAAAAACCATGACAGAAATGAAGGACATCTTTATTTAAAATTTTCTTTGCCCTGTGACTTGCTGTGTAACTTGTAACACTTTGTTCAGACTCATCTTTTTCAAAACAGTATCAGAATATGAGTGCTAACTTGGATGCTACTTAACCTGCCTTTCCCCCCAGTTTGTTTACTCCACAACAAAAGGCCATCCTTTTCTAAAGTCATCTTCTATTCACCACTTTGTTTATTCTGAAGCAGAAGGGCATCAAACTAAAACCTACCATCCTAACTTTGGGAAAAAAACAAAAAGTGAACTTGAAAGCTAGAGAGAAACAATTGCATCAGACACTACCAGACAGAGCAGGAAAACCATAATGTCAATTTAAATTCAAAAGTCCACAGGAGCAGAGCAGATCTTTCCAAATTTGTGTGTGTCCAGGGGGTCCTGATCTGTGAGTGGAGCTTCTTGATGTCCTGCAAATCACTATTTTCACTGCATAGGACTTCCCAGTCCTTTGCAGACTAGGGAGAGCTCTGTGTGCTTAGGAGCTGATGGAGGAAAATCATAGACATGATGCCAGCCTGCAGGTCAATAGCAGAGACTAGTTTCCATCCTCTGGATTTCCAGTCTAAATTTCTCCTCCCTAGGTGATTTTTGTACTTATTTTGCTGCATTTGTATAAAGTCTTTTGTTAAACCTGGAACATCAAGTAGTGCAAGAAGAAGGTAACTGCAGCATGTGCTCTCCAATAAATGCAGTTACTTTCCACAAACATGCAGACAAGTAGGTTTTATTTTTGTAGCAAGGACCATACAGTTTCACATGCATTTATTAGTTTTGCTTCATGAGCTCTGAAGGTATGACTCCAATTTTTTCATATATATTAAAATACAGAAACCAGATGCAGCCTCCTACCCATCACCTGCACTGCTCATGACCTACGCAAAATGTCACCTCTTTGGGACCGGGACCGTGCCCTGAGGGCAGCCAAGCACACCACCAAAAGTAGGGAAGGAGGGAAAGTGATAAGTTTCAGCATGAGACGAGGCAATGAGTAAGGAGCACTGTCATTTAATAAGGTCTGTTCTCAGTAATTACAGCGACACAATTTGATCAGCAAGGACTAAGTATCTTCATCTGAAAGGGATCGGATGAAATTAGTGCTGATGTAATAAGTACCATTTGTCACTATTAGGGAGAGAGGTGTTGACAGGTCCCTGCCGTTGCCACAGCAACGTGGCAGCACTGTTTCTTCCAGCCTGGGCTTCCACTCTGGCAAGTTACACAAGGCTGGGAGGCAGAGGATGCTCCGCTGCTGCGGTAACCCAGTTACCCTCTTCCCCAACTTGGATCGCACAGGAGCGCCTAACGCTACTGACACCGGGATTCCTGGGGCTCCACTTGGAGTGGTAGTCCAGACTGTGATGGTCAGCTCATGTGTGCCATTCCCCAGCCTCAAGCCTGCCTCAGTTTCCCTGCTCTCAGTGACCTCGAAGCCGCATCCTTGGGGATGCTCCCTCCGGATCACTCTGAGCCTGGTGGTGGCACCTCGCCTCCAGCCCTCTTTCAGCCAGCTGGCTTCCACACAGATGGGAGGTTCCTGCGTTTTCTGGTTATTTTGACAGCCTCGCTACACACCTGCTGGGTTGGACACTTTGTCCCACACCACCTTAATGCAAGATTTAGAAGCACTGAAGGCTTTGTGTTGGCTGAACTAGACCTGAAAGATGTCCTTTCCAGATGACTGCTTTCCACCAGGCAGCCCCATAAAGGAAATTTTCATTTTAGGAAGAAGCGCAGCTCTGTCTGACAGTAAAACTCCAGTCACATGCAGCGAGGTTAGTCACAGGTAGATTACACATTGTTACAATGTTTTCCACTGACACAGTCCATGATGTGAAATAAAAAGCCAAGATTTGCTGCCAGCAGAGTAAAATACTAAGTGTGGAATGCCACATGAAAGAAAAAGAGATTCTCTTGATCAGATACTCATAATCAACGCACATAGCCAAAACGCAATCTTAATTACTGTCAGTGGGTGGAAGTTTCCTGAACATTAAATTACCTGCAGCAATTACAAACTACTGAGTAACCTGTTTACAGCTTCCTGAAATTATCATCACATAATTTGGCAATCTGCCATATTTTATTTCATTAAAAACTTAATGTACCATAACATAATAGCCATAATAAAGCTGTCAAGGGCCACTCATTGCTATTTACTTAGATATCTTCTGTTTATTATCTCTCAGAAACAACAGCCAAACAGAAAGGAAACCTGGAGACTAACAGGTCACATGAGAAACAGGGAATATGAAGAGCTCCGTCTTTCTGCTGTACAGCCCCAAAATCCATATCTATCCCATTTGTCTCAGTCAAAATTATGCACAGAAAATACCCAATAACCTGGTTTTGAAGACCTTAAATGCTTGCTAAAGTATGATGCATTTCGATGGGACAAAGCATAACTTGCCAGAACCTAGTAATAATTACTAGTATCTTACACTTTATGTAACATTAAGAACGCCAATGAATACTATCATGATTTTCATGCTCTCATCTGGAAGAAGTGCTGCTTCTGCCAGGATACCTTTAAAATTAAATACTGAAGTGTTTGATGGAATTGTATTAGCTGGAACAGATGCAAAATCAAACACTCAATGACTATCAAAAAATGCAAAGCTATCAGATGACTAGTTGATCCCTTCAATTAGGGCCCCACAGCATCAGCCAAAATGCGGTGAGCTTGTAGCTGTGCACTGCTATCTCAGAGGTTTCACCATTCAGATAGAGTGTAGGTCTAGAAACATGAGTATGTAAGAGTCATCTATAAACCCAACTGTTCTACTTACAGCAGAAGTGTTGAATTTCTTCCACAGCTACTTGAGCACCTGCTCAAGTACTGAAATGCGCCGTGCCTGCTTAAGATCTGAAGCAGAAGTGCTAAGTGATGCAGGCTTTTGGAATAAACAAGTGCGCATTGCTACGTACAGGTGTAGGTGGAACAACGGTACCAACAACGGTATTAGATGTGAGTACCAAGACAACAGCACAAACAGAGCTGAGATACTACAAAAAGCCCCACACCCTGGTGCTTAGCGGATTTAATGCACTAATCTCCCCTGTGTTACTGACAAATGCTGAAGTAGTTTAACATACTTATAAGTATATTAAAAATAGACTTACTGAGTAGCACATTAGTTAGTGTATTTTGCCCTCTTGGGACTTTTTTCTTGGCTTATATATCAAGAAAATAGAAAAAATTATGTTATGTTTTTGTGCATCACTAAGTTATTGAAATCACAATGGCAGAGCATTTTATTTGCAAAACATTCAGTGACAATTTCACAAATGGGGCAAATAAACCAAGACACAATGCATCAAGTTTTCAAGTAGTGAGGGATAAATTAACACCATGTTTCAGTGCTCATAGACAGCTAAAAGAAGCATTAGTTGATATTGTTTAGGTAATTCACAGTTTTAATCTTTGAGCTTTCAAGTAAGGGAAGAACTGCTGGATATACTCTGTTTACAGGCAGTATTTCTCTGAGTTTTAGATTAATGCATCAAATAGAAGACAATCAACACATATATGTACTGAAGAAATCTGAAGGGAACCTGTAGTAAAATAAAACTCTTGCAGAAAAAAGAAGCACTTTTCATTAAAACAATTCTGCTGACATAATTTTACCCCTGGGTTGGACATTAACCATAAGTGTGATTTACAATGAGCATTTCTTCTGGTTACAAGTGCTGCATAGCTACACTAGCACGCATTTCCACATCTAAGCAGGCAAACTAGTACATTTTCCTCAGTTTCAGGCTGGGATCAACTGCTTACGCCACGGCATCTTTAGCACGGAATATTAGCTAAAAAAGAAAAGTAAATACTACTTTGACTTTCAAATTCATATGCAGATATATCCTCTTAGACAAAAACCGTTACAACAGTTACGCCAAAACCTCCATGCTATTTCATGTACACTATCACATCCGTAACAGTCATTTCCTGGAACATGTGTGCAGGTTTTCCCACTTTGCCTCCAGGTGCAGCTGGAAAGTGGAAAGGAAGGGGGAAGAGCGGAGGCTGTTATCCTCTATTTGAAGCACCCCACAGAGAGACTACACAACTAGCAGTAGCAAAAATCAAGACTTTCAACTCCTACATGTGAATTAGCAAATAAAATCTGAAAAGTAAAGTTCACGGTTTTTGCTACACTAAGATACAGGCTAAAATGAGGGTACAAGAGACCTTAAATCCCAGTTCTCAACAACCAGAGTAATTGGCATTATTGGAATAAACCCAGTCCAGTTGAATGGGTTTGAAATAAGAAAATTTGCCTAGTTATTCTAGTGGAAATTAGACAATGATGCTACTTTATCACAGCTAAATCTAGGTACTAGCTTACACTTTTGACCAAAAATACAATGTGTCCTGAAACGTAGCTGACTCATATTAGAGGCTTGAATTCTATCCTTCCTTTTATCTCATTCCCTCTTCTGCCTAAATGGACCTGTTGTGGTCAATCTGTTACTGCACCTACAAAATGTATATTTACCTGGTCTCTACATCTGGTGAAAAAGTTTTTCTGCTTACTACAAGCGTGTATGCATGGCTCGGTATTCTGCCATGTACCTGACCTCATCCAGATGTTGGAAAGAGTACTGAGCAAAAGAAGGATGGTAAATTAGTCCCAGCCAAGTGCAAAGTTCAGCAGGTTATAATGCTTCCAGTATCTGGACAAGCTCACCCATTCCCATACATCACTGAAATGGGCAATGCAGACTCCCTCTTATAAGCTGGGATATTAGCAGTATTACTAGTGTCAGATCATCCAGACAGCTGGCACTGGACTCCATGTGTTCTTCGTGTGTCATTCACTACAACCATCAAAGGTCTTCATGAAAGATGATTTACTAGCTGTGTGGGAAAGCATGCAGGCCTGCAAATGCCTGGGTGCCATCAGATATGCATGACAATTGCTGTCCCAACCTTAATTTCTCTGCTTTTTATTTGTAATTGTAATGATGCCATGAATAACTGGACTCCTTGATAGGTTTTTAACAACACATTTTCAAGATTTGTTTTATTATTTTCAGCTAGTATTTTTTTTTTAACAAATATTTTGTAACCAACTTATTAAAATGCATCCTCAGAGACAGTTCAGGAATGATTACATCATTCCGTCCTTCATGCTGCTATCATTAGATAGGATGTGCTATCATTACTGCCTGAAATGTCTGAAAACTCTTTAAAAAAAAGACCAAAACCACAAAAGCACATCAACACTTACGAACATGCTTTGGCAATAATTTCAGTTTTTACATAGCCTTTATTTAATCCAAAACTTGTACTTAAAGGGAAAAGGCTCAAATAGTAGCTGCTTACAGCACAGCAGATGGTCCAGACAATAAAAAAGGCAGAACCATTTGAGGAACGTGAGTTGTTCACTGATAGAGACAGAGCCAGTTAGCAACTGTGCAATGAAAACAGTATTTCACTGGAAAAAACTAATTTGTAAAACAAGCTTTAAAAGCCTGATATGAATCATTGTTTACTTTTTTTCCTCCTTAAAAAAGATGTTCTGAACCTGTCCAAATGGCCCATTTTTAAACAGAAATTTATGTTTCAAAATGCTATTTAATTTTAAAAGCTAAGATAACTCTAGTAATTTATTTAAATTTTGTGGGGGCAAAATTTGGAATGACACACATACAAACCAACCCAGTGTAGATTCAGATACATATCCTATAGATATCTATGGTATGAGAGAAGAAACTTTAAAATTGTATTTTTCTAGGATATAAAACTTATTTCCTGTTTGAAATGAATGTTTCATGTAGCCAAGTAAAGGGGAAAAATAATCATGACAAAGAGAAAAATACCTAATTGGAAAATCCTAGTTAAATATTGAAGTTACCTGATTAAAAACTTGGCATTTTTATAACACACAAAGCTAAAATCCATGTCACTAAGTCCTTTAGAAAGCCATCTCAAGATGGAAACATTTAAGTGGCATCATAAATTTGCAATAGCTGTAGAGTTTACTTATTAAATAATGATATAATCTGTGTGTATTGAGTTTCCAACTCTTTCTTTTAGTTTAACTAGTAATTTCTCTCTTGAGCATCTACTGTGTTCTCTCTTGCAGTTAAAAATAAAGAAAATCTGTTACTTAACCTGAAATACCTTTTGTCACCTTACAGTGCACTTCCATTCATTTCACACAACAGTTTTTTAAAGATTATTCAGAAGAAAGGGAAAGTTGAAGGGACTCTCTTGTGTAACCCGTCACTGGCTTCTGCTTTAGTAGGCAAACATAACAATCTTTTTTATAGACCAAGGAAGCACCATACAGATCTCCTTTGCATCCACACTACTTTCTCTTGAAAGGCTGTTTCAGAACTCTGCTTCTGCTGATGCCTGGAAGCTTTCTTCCAGTTTCCAGGCTAAATGTGTTTGAGATCAATTTATATTGATGCTTTCCTTTAGCTTAAACAGCTTTTCACCCTCCCTGATGTTTTCACATTACTCTCTTTAGAGAAGGCAATGGTATTTCCCCCTACCCTGACATATTTATTCTAATTAATTAATCCAACCACACTTTTTTAGCATTGTTTCCTAAGAAATTTTCTTCATCCCTAAGTTCTGTCAGTAGGCCTTCTCTACACTTATTCCAATGTGAATTTATCTGTTGATGAGCAGCCATGAAGAAAACACTCCAAAGGAAACTGTACAACTGTACATTGCTTTGCATAACAATACTAATGCTTCCATCTCTCTTTTGGAAATACAACCTCTACCAACCATTCTCTGTGCTTTGGATGGTACTCTGTTGACTTTCTGGATGTCTACCAACCTAGGCTATCTGATGTCTGGAAGCCATGGGATTTCTGGAGTTAAAAAAAAATAATCTATTTTTACTGGAACATTATCTCTTACGGATATGTGAATGGCTTTGTGCCATCAGAAGCCTAGAAATTGTCTTCACTTCTCCTCTCTAATGACTGCCTGTTAGTCACTGAAAAGCATTTTTACTCGTTCAGTAAGTCCAAATCCTGTGACACAGAAATCGCCAATTTTCATGATTTCAAAGGAAACTTCAGTGTTCCATGGCTCCTAAGCCTTGGCTAGCAGTTAAAACACACAATAATTCTCGCTGCTAATGAGAAAGCAATCACCAGCACAAAGAATTTCAGTGCTTCCACATTAACAGTTACCATTATATGTTAATCACATTTTAATTGCTAACCAGACGCTACCAAAAAAGAACAGGATACAAAAGCAGAAGATAAAATTCATGAAGCAGAAGTTTCAGTTTATCTCTTCTTTCATGTTTAATTTCCCTTAGTTACTATCTGACCTGCGTCTGTGTGAAATACATTACATTACAGAAGGCTCAGAGCCCTTGGGTCAGGTAATTATATGGAGAATTAGTCTGAGGAATATTTCATTTTTCAGTGAGTCTAGGCCAAAACTTTGGGGTTTCACACCCCAATCAAGTTTGGGATGTGTTAAAAAAAATTATCTTCCCTATTGCTCTCAGCTTACGTTTTCCAAAATTGCCTATGTCCAACCTCTGCTTGTTATCACAGCCATACCATCAAATCAATGCACTGCATATCTTCTGGATCTGAGCCAGAACGGTGAAGCAGAGGCTTTTTAACTGGCACAATGGCAGTGTAACTCACTCAGCCATGCAATTTCCAGCAGTAAGGTAGGGACCAGAAATTCACCTCTCTGTGCTTTGAAAACAGTGAAATCCCCTCCTCCCGAGTAATCCTATAGAGGAAAGAAGTTTTCAGGAGAACAAAGTAAAACAAAAACTAAAACAGCAACCCTGTCCTTTCTACCCCATCGCAAATTATTTCTACCCACGTGCAGATTATATATATTATATCAGAACACTTGAAAGCTCCTCTGGCCCACAGAAGGCCTTGGAAAAGTTTTTCATTGCATGCACATTCATCCTGTTAGCAAGCTCAGAAACCTTCTTTCTATGTAAGTGCTGAGCAAGAAACGGTGGAGAACTGCCCTTAGTGGAGAGGCATGTGGGGAGCAATGTCCTCTGGTCCCTCAGGAGAGGGAAAAAGCACTTCAGGGCAAAGGAGCCTGTGGGAAGAGGCTCAAGGAAGGTGGTGGAGGGCAGAGGTTAACCTCATTGTAGGTACTGAGGGTATGTGGCCTGTGGGTTCCTCATTGTCAACGACCTTAAAGCAAAGAGTAAGAAAATAACTCAGATATTCTGCAGGAAACAGGAATAGATTGGTAAAAGGCAATACCGATGAGTACATTTCTCTTCCTTTGACCCTTAATTTTGCAATTTGTTATATGCATCTACTATGTATTCTTCCAACAGAAGAGAGATTTCCTAAGCCTCACTGCTTTGCCAATACTGATTGAAAGACCTCACTTACACTAACAGTGTGATTTTTTAATTTCAAATTTAAAGAATTTCCAAATCTAACTGCTGCAATAGTTGGTAGTGCTAAAAATCACTTTCAAAGATACTCATCTGGGGAGGGACAGAGCTATGAGCTTTTTGCTATGTTTCTAAATAGTCTACTGTCTTTCAAAATACAGCTTAGTAGAAAAGCTGAAACTAAGTCAACAGGACAAATACAAACCCCTGAAATTATTTAAGTTATTCTGATATGAAAGCACATCCTATAAAAACACTGATGTCTTACTATTCGCTCCTACAGCCTAACTGGCAGTGGTAGTAGTTGTTAAATAACGGCTCCATGAAGCATAGACAAAACACCTCTGCCTTGTAACTGTCCCCCACAATTGTCAGCAAATGAACATCCCACTCATCAATTAGGTGGGGTTTGAGTAAGTTTTCTAACTTCTGCAAAAGAAAAAGGAATTTTGCTCTCATCATCAATGGGCACATTATGTCCAAGCAACAAAACTACAGAAAACAATTTATGACACATATGACTAGGAGAGAAACATGTACTATCAGTTATCAGGAGTCAAGCCAGAGCCTAGGAAAGGCTGCTCCCTTCATCTTTCATTGACAGGATGTTGTTTGCAAAAACAGCCTCACACTTGTATTTACATGTCACATTTCTATGGCATTTCCAGGTTCAGTTCTGCTGGAAGAGGACAAAAACAATTATCTCAGTCCCACATTAAAGAACTATTTTTTAATCTCACTTGCAAACTGTCCATCCCTCTCTCTCTTATTCTTACTGGCATCTAGTGGTACAGTACTGTTTTTGTTAAAAATGCAGATTTTTACTGGTCAAAACAGGAATTGTCCAGAAATAAAATGCAGATTCTGGACTCTTCAGGGTTAAGAGAACTGGAGTTAAGCCTGAGTTTATAGGTCTGATGGTGTCACTAGGCAACAAGTAACTTGCTGCAGCCAGCTCTTTTCAACCTCCTTGCTTCCTAATGAAGCCTAGTCTGCAGGCTGGTTTAGAGACAATAATAACAGAAAGCATGTTTATTCCCTCTTCTTCTCACTCCTTCCCAAAACCTAAAACAAAACAAAACCCCCAAATCCAAGAGTGATGCTACAAGTGCAGGTGTACCATGCCAGAAGCATTTAAAAACAGATAGCTTTTGTAAGACTGGGACGATTGTGGAGTTCCTGTGTTTTAGCTATGTTTCAAGAAAAGGGCTATAGCTGTAAATCTAAGAGAGAAAGGGAAGGGAGAAAAAAAAAGAAAAAAGAAAAGAAAGAAAATATCATTTAACTATTTTGAGCAGTTTTGAGCTTGAAATTACAAAACAGTTTTTTTCCAAAGACCCATTAAAATACAGGTCAAAACACTTCATATCTTTTAAAATTGAAAATTTAGTTATGTTATGTTTCTGTGGCTTCACTGTGTCTTGCATTCCTACCTGTTCTAAGGGATTAAAATATAAGCCCAATTTAAACAGCTAATTCTGTACAGTTGTCTTATAGACATTATATTATTTTCAGTCACACAGGAATATTAAAGACATTGTGATGAACTGAAGCAAATCTCATGACAAATTGTTTTGCTAACCATTTTTTTAACTACACAAAACTTCCTACAAACAAGGAAAGAACAAGTGACCCTTAAATTCCACAGGAATTGTGCAGAATTTGAATACAATGCAATGAAAATAAATCAGTATTGTGCAATCATCAAGGCATAACTTGTTTCCTACATTTAAACAAAATAATATCGCATGTGTCTTATTTATGTGGTCCAAAAGATTACATGTTCTTGCATTCAATACTTCCCATTTTTTATCATAAATCTGAACTCTACTCTCATAAATTCTGCACACCAGCGTCTATACAACCCTAAAATTTTTGGCAAGCTGAAGTATTTATTTTATTTGAATATAGGTCCTTGTATATTTGGTAAACTTAGTATCTCACAGCAAGTACAAAAATATGAACATATTGCATGACATTGTCAAAACAGCAGCCCTGTGTAGTTATGAATACACACAGGATGACCTGTGCCCTACTAGCTTGCAACTGCAGCACATTTTCCCCAGAGGTAAAATTCGGACACACTAAACCTAATTTCACACTTCATGTAAAACTAGTCACTCTGTTGTTCTGGCTGAGATACAACATGATTCTTTTTGGGTTTTACAAAGCATATTCTAGATTTAATTAATATGGCCACTCTCCGAATGGAGATTGAAAGCTATTTCCACTGAGGTCCTAATTCTGCACTCTGTTCAGTGTTTCCTGCAGGTTTTGCATTTCAGAGTAAGCTCAGAACTGCTGGGCCTTTACGGCAAGTAGGTTTTAATTTTTGCAGACAATTAGCCTTATTTCCTTCTTTAAAATAACTTTTTAGCCAGTCTACTTTCATGCACCCTGTATTTCAGGTTTAAAGACCTCCCTTCTTATGTTACACAAGCAGCAAATTCTTAATCTTCATCTGCTCCATATGACAATACATGCCCATGCACTCACTACAGCTTAGAAAAGCCATAAAAAAGCCGTAATACAGGAGTAGGTGAGCAGCTGCCATGTTCAGGTAACACTAGGTTCTGTGTTTGTGGAGCTGAAATTAATTTCAGCCACAAAAAACATGTATTCCCAGATTGGTGATCTCTCTTTACAGCCAGAAAACAAATAATCAAGATCACAGAGAATGAATAATTACCCTAATTCTGTAGTGGGGAGGTTACACACCGCTCTCCAACCTCCTTTTAAGATCAAGGGAGAACAGCAAATCAAATCAGTAGGTTCTAGATCAGTCATCCACCTAAAAATCTTGGATAACTCCTTGAGCATCATCTAAAAAAGAAATCTAACCTTTCCTTAGAGGGGCAGCTTGCAGACAAGGCAGCTTGCCTCATGCAGGAGGCAGGCACTGATTTTCAGCACAGCAGAAAGCCTCTCGGTAGCCAACCATAAATTTATGCCCAAGGAGAGCATGTTGTAGGAATACAATACAGTGCAGCTACCATATCATAAACTGGAGGTGCTAAAGCTGTGCTTTGCCAGGGAACGGCGACAACATCCCACATGCCCTCCCTGGATGAAATGGTACTTGCTCTAGCAAGGACTACATCGGAGACCATGGAGACCCACTGTGTTTCAGTCGCAGCTGGTTCACACCCACTTGGATCTCCAGTTCAGACAGCCATTAGGAAACCATAGAGCTAGCCTCAGGGTAAGTAACTTACAGCCAGAACATCACCATGTCAGCAGCTAAGGTCTCAGTTTTCCTTATAAACTTCACCTACCCCATGAGAAGGAGAGATGCAGCCTGTCACACCCCATACACTGATTGTACACAGCATGTGAAAACGGTCCTGGTTTGAGGAAGGAACTAACATTCTCAGACAGAAAGTTCATAGCATATGTGTAAAGCTCTAATTGAGTGCTGGTGCTTGCATAGGAAATGTTGCAAAGGAGGGTGATAGGGTGCAACATAAGACATCTGTGACTGTTCTTATATACTGTCACTGGGCTGACAACTTATCAGGTACAGCATCATCCCTCCGTGCAGCATCATCCCTCCGTGCAACGGAAGGATGGATCAGAGGGAGCGTGCCACAGGCCCTTTCATTTTCCTCCCCAGCTCAATTAGGAAACAACTGTCTCTCTTCTCAGCATGCTCCTTTTATCTTGTCTTACTTCGGACTGATTTATCCCCCATAGCCCTTCCTTTTCCCACTTCAGCACTGGCTCTGAATGCTGGTGAGACACTATGTGTCATCCCAGGTAGTTACTCAGGTACTTCAGGTATGAAGACTACCTGAACCACAAACATTCAGGGACCAGTCAATCCTGTTATCTGAAACAGCCCCAGGTGCTACGATGGTGCTGCCTGCATCACAACAAAAAACCACACAGGTGCACACAAACAAATACAACCCTTGTGCAGATGGTGAGAAGGAACAAAACCAAAACCACAGGTTTTAATAGAACAAAGACTAAGGAAAGTTATTTGCTTTTGAAAAACAACTTGTCTTGCTTGCTTCTCAGAGACCTACAGTAATTAAGAATAAATAGCAACTTAAATGTATTTTATTTCATTTGCAACATTGAAAGCTTCAATTTTCTTTCATTGAGGGGGAAAAATGTGTTTCTTTCCAGTAGGAAGAAAATTGTTCTGTGATTATAATGACATCATGCTGCCTCGCACAGATTGTTGCAAGTTTAAGAGTTTGAGAAAGAGGAAGGGCATATGAAGTACAGTACAGCCTTTCAGCTGTTTCAGTAAAAATTCCTATACATATGCACGTACAAAAAGTAAGGAGTAAAAGAACTTGTTTTTTCTTTGACTCTGAAATCTATTTCCCTTAGCCAAAACACTTACAAAACTGGAGACTGGAAGAAATGTGTGTGATTTTTAGTTTGATTTTCCTCTGTAAAGTAGCAATAAGCCAAAACAAGGATACAAATACCTTTGGAGGAAAATGACGATCACAACAATGTTCAAAATTTACAGTGTAATTTCATCACCATATTTTTTTCCAGATTTTAAACTAAAAAGTATTTGCTTACAGTGCAAGGTATGTTATAATGAGTGAGAACTGTTTTCATGTCACTTGTAGAATTAAAATACTGAAGTGACAAAGCATGAATTTGTTTCTAACAATTTCAGTCTGTGTCATGGAAAATTAGAAGTGTTATATTCAACTATGATTCATGGTTGAAGAATAATATTAGTAAAGTCTATTTACATTTTGGGGTCTTTGGGACCAAGACCATAATCTTCATATATTTTGGGTCCTCTTTAGACTTAATGCAAAGCAGTGGCCATTCATAACCTTTGCTAAAGAACAATTGCTGGATGCTGCCAATCACCACGTTGGGGCCTTCAGGGAGACCACTGGCAGGGAAACCGCAGCAGTGCACTGACCCTCCTCGTTCCTGCCTCTCCCCTGCTGCAGCAAAGCCTGTTACAGGACCCTCCGAGGTCACCTGCCCCTTCCTTCTACCACTAGTCACTTCTTGTGATTCAGGTCCCTCATCTTTAGGGTAGCATAATTCAATACTGCTTGCTTTACTGACATGCCTAAAGCTTCCTCCAAGCTACGCCAATACACAAAGGAATGACTACTTTGAGCTCTTTTTCCTGGGAGTCTAGCAGTCTTGTTGTCATTCTCAGACTTGGAGCATAAAACTCCCTTACAAAAGACTGAAGCAAAGCCTCAGCCACCAAGGAATTGCTGGATATCATTACTCAGAACAACATTGCAGAAATCAGTGCATTGCTTCTTGGTACATCACTGTTATCTGGGAAATGCTTTTATTATAGAGGAATGGAATAGTACATATGTATTTCATGAATCTCTGCTTATACAGTACCAAAAAGGTTACTTTCATGTCTGAAATTTTAACGTTTGCAAGAAAAAGAGTTTTGTCAGGCAGTAGTCAAAATATTAGCTTAAAACTTGTGGCTAAAGGAAAATAGATCCACACAAATGCCCCAGAGCATGGTAGGGTTATTATTGGCCAAAAAGTGATTTTACAGCATTCATAATGTGAATATATACTGTTTTGGTTTTTTTTAATTCTGATTTCTATCACAAGTTTACTACTGTACAGATTGTCCTAGTAAGAATCCCAGACATGCTGTAAAACACAATCTGAGCTCACCTTCATTTTCTAGGTCCCCCTTGTCCAAACTCAGAAATCTGCCAAGCAAAATTCAATGAGGGAAGCTGAGGAGTAGTCAGTGACAACATCCTATCAGCAGTTTGCACCTCTTTATATTCAAGAGCCTTGCACACTTCAGTGAATTACAAATGAGCTGGTATCACTGGGAGAGGGCAGTAACCCCTCAAATCACCCAGGAATGAATTATATAGTTGCGACACATGAAAATGTACAATCCAGAAACAGATTGGGTCTCAAACAAAAACTGGAAAAACTGGCATTGAATTTCCACCACCTGGTAAATCACCAAGCAAGCAGGAAGCTATGCCTCTGGCAGCTATTTGAGATCCCAGGTCCCGCTCAAGCAAAGTACAATATCCAAGTCCTGAGGCAGCTGAGACTTAGATCAGCACAGAAAAGCTGAATTAGGAGGGAAAGTCAGACGCTTCTCACTGGGCACAGGTGTGAGGACATTGGGCAGGCTGCACCTGCAACTGGTTCTTGTAAGAGCAGCCCAGGCTATAATCAAACCCTGAACTTGCAAATCATACACTCAAAGTGCTATTGGGCTTCTGCATAGAAGGTTACAAATACCTTTTCAGTAGTGCTTCTGGTTGCCATGGCTGTTGGGGTTGTCTGATTTAAAGCTTAGTTTGCTCATCTTTCAAGGGCAAGTTTTCACCAAATTAGTGGTGCTGCAAAATATAGGATTTATTTAGCACCTGCTCTGAGGACCTGATGAAAATGAACAGGGAGAGGCACTGTATGAACATGTGAACTGATTACAGATGCTAATGTAAATACATATTTTTAAATGGTATTTCTGCAATCTGTCCATATTCAGAGCATGGTCATCTGCAAAGCGTGTGATAAAAAATTCCTGGAACTGTTTCTTGATCATCCTGACAGGCATGAAATTCCATAATAAATCAGAGAGAACATACCTGTGGACACTCAAACTATTAAATTACATTAGCTTTTCTGTTCACTGTTGCCAGTACAGGAAAAAATAAATAAAATAGCACCTTGAGAAGATATTCCTGGCAATCACTACTGCCAGTCTTTCCTCATCTGCAGCACAGACTATGGCATCCAATGGATTAAGATCAATCAGTCCACTGAGATCTGCCTTCAGGATCCCAGAACACCTATTCCTGAAACTGAATTTTTAAAAGCAGATCCCATCTTCTGTGACTTCTTGCTGAACCATTGCTGAATAATTTCAATTTGGTGAATAATTTTTGAAAGCACGATGGCTTTTCTGTTTCCCCAGAGCATACCACTGATTTCAAAATAAAACAATCTATACCGAAATGCAGATACTAAAGGGAAAATGTAGAAAAACAAAGTACATGTTTTAAAACTATATCTAGCCAAGCCTGGTTCAAATAAGGCCAATTACTCAATTCATAAAACTTCCAAAATTCACTATATTTCTGAGTTTTTCATTGTAAACTACCATATTAAAGTTCAAATTCCAATCAAGATCATTAAGCCTACTCCCTTTAAAGCCTGGAAATTATATGCTACACATGCAAAGTGTTCTTTTTGGTGTTTTTTAAAGCTCCTATAGTCAGTTTGCTATAATTACAGGATGAATAAGGATAAATATGTAGGAAGGCACCCCTCCTTGCAAATCAGCTGGAAGCCTGTTGTTATGATTTAAAAATATTTCCATGCTTCTGCTCTGGCAATGTTTAAGCATTTGTAAACATCCCAAAATGCTGTGCAGGCAGGGAAGTGATAGCAGATACAGGGAACAGAGAATGACAATTTCAATGAAAGAAGTAGTGAAAAGATGTTGGGGGTTGAACTAGATGATCTTTAAAGGTCCCTTCCAACCCAAATTATTCCATGGTTCTGTGAAAATGGTATGACTGTACACTTAGGAGAGATCCTTAGAAAATTTGGAATGTTTTCACTCCCAGCTGTGGCTGTAACTCGGTCATCATATCTTGACAGATTAAAACCCGAATGCCTTCTTCCTCTCTTCTCAAAAAAAGGGTTTTTTTTTCTGATAAAAATAAAATAAATTTCCCAATAGCATTTTGAACATAAACCAATGTTATGTACAGTTAATATATTGAGCTAATACTGAACGTGATGTACACTCTATTCATATTAAGAATTGCTGCACTCCAATTTTCTCTTCTAGCATCAAGATCATATAAGCCTGACTTCCACAAGTTTTAATTAAGACATATATCATCACAGGGTTTTCTAAACAAACAAAACACAAACCAAGTAGAATCAGAGGAAAGATAAATTCCATGCTAGCTTTACTTTGTTTTGTTGTTGTTGTTTTATCCCTGCCATTGGATCAGTCAGGACCATTGAGGTACAGAGACCATGTCCAGCTCCTCTGACAGTCTGCTTAACAAGCAGTTGCCACCCAGGTATTTCCTGCTCTCTGGGTTCCTCCTCTACTGCCCATGCATGGTCCCTGCCTCTAGAAATTGGTGAGCAACCTTCCCTGCCTCATTGTATGATACACAGTTGGGATGAAACTCGTCTTGCTTTTATTCAAGCCCACAGGAATGAAAGTCTGCTCTGTCTCTGCCCTCAGGGAACATAATACCCAGTCTGAGGGAAGCATTCCTACAACTACATAATCCTTCAAGGCAGTTAAGGAACATGGACTTGAACTCAGACCCTTCCAGAGAAAAGATCAAGATCCAGATATTCAATAAGCTGTTCTTGCTAGTAATCCCAATTATCTGAGAATCTGGCCTTTCTGGCTTTAGTGGAGGAAAAGAAGAAAAGTATGCTATACATGAAGTGGGAAATATACCCAGTCCCAGACTTGACAATTTATTACATGAGCAGCAAAACTAATCAAACCAGTTTTCTTACTTGTGGAGCATAATAGAGCATCAGTATTGACTGAAACTCTTCCCACCATTGGGTTACTCACAGCAATGTCTCCCATTCAAATCCTTGGGAGTCTAATGAGTTGAACCCATGGTATATTCTTCCCCTTAGCAGGAACACTGGGAATGGCTTCTGCCCCCGTTTCTATTTCTTCAGAACTTGTAGGGATGTATAGCATTCCTGGAGTCATCTGTATTTGTCAAATGTAGCAGACCCTATCACTCAGCAGGTTCAAAAGCTGCTGGGCCTGGCTGATAGGAAGATATGGGCACAGATGGAAATACCAACAGCAAGAGCAGAAAGCTCTTGGTTTTCTTGGACACTGATCTTTAAAACTATTCCTTTGGGGATTTTACGTGGATTGGGCTGAGTTTTCTTCTTGCTGAGAGAAATTAATTTAATAGTACAAGTTAAGTTTTGAAAACAGTAGCAAACTATGTTAAGTATGCTATCTCGGCTGTACCTGTTTATATCCAGACATTTGACAACACAAATATAATATGCATCTGTGCATGAATTATGAACTACTTTTACACTAATTAAAGAACTGGTCATAATGTAGTATAGTAATCATGGATAAAAATGACCATCTGCCCATTACATTTAGAACAGCAAAAATCTATTATCACTTTATTCATTCTAACTGTGTTCTGCTGCACAATTACATTGAGGTGAATAACATGAAAAACTAAGTACCAAATCAAAGATCTTCTTCATGTCATAGTTTCAGACCTACTCTTTTAAATACACCAACAAAAAGATCTGAAAAATCATTAATGGAAATTCTTATAATTTGTGTGTCTGTAACCTATTCAGTGCCAATAGTGGGACATAGGAAAGCCAATTTCCACATTTTATGATAAAGTTAGCCATACTGTGTGTCTCTGAAAATGAATCTGTTATTTGCATAGTCCATGTCTTTCTGTGTTCTCACAGAAACCAAGTGCAAACTGAAGCTGGAATTGGGGCATTTTCATTTAGTTTGGATTTGTTAGACATACAGTGATAACTGCAGAAAGCATCTGAGTGACATTCCAAACCACTCTGACATTTCAGCTTTGTTCTTGTCACCTAATGTTAAAGCAACATAACTGTTTTGCCAGTTTATTTCAATTTTATAGTGTTTCTTTTTTGAACAAAAATTATAACGCACAAGCTGTTTTGCTGTGTGACCTTTCTCTTTAGAGTGGTCACTGAATCATCAAGCAATGAATATACCATACCTTCGTCTTCTTCTTTAGGATGCAAGCACTTTTGAGAAGGTGAAGGGGAAACATTAGAAAAGCTTGGCTCTGTCCTGTCATGTTGTCTTAGTGTGACATGAAATTCTGTGACATGTGACATTAAAAAAGGTCACTTTGACAACCTGACTACTAGAATGCCGGCGTATTTTTCACTACTGCTGGCAAATGAATGGCAAATTACACAATGTCTGCAACTAACAATAAAAATATTTTCTTCTTCTTTTGCATGTTATGGAATTTTATGACATCACGGAACTATCTTAGTTGCAATGAGATTTATTTTGTTTATTTTTAAAGGGTTTATTTAATATGTTAATGATTTCACTTTTTCTACATTGCATAGAAACAGAAGCAAATTTGCATTTTTAGTACTATGTTTCAAATTTAAAAGAAGAAACCCAAGGAAGAGACATAAGACAGGCCCATATCTTGCCTTTGAAGAATGATCAGCATTTTTGTGTATCAGCTGGGAGCCTCCAGGTTCATTCTGATATGACAGAGGCTCTAATTGATACCACAGCAGTCAAATCCCCTTGAATTTAAGTTTTAGCAATTAAAAAAGAAGGACATTCTCAAAAACTGAAGTCACGGTTCTTAACCTACACCTAAAATTGATGGTTGAGGTGGAACAGGAGGCAAACCTGACAAAGGTTTGCCAGAAATCAAGAACGGCATATATTTTTCTTGATTTTTTTTCTTTACATAATTTCAGTTGCTTAGTAATGTATGACTTAAAACAAAAAAAAAAGATACTGTGTTTCATATTTATACTCTGGTTTCCTTGTACTTATCATGACACCTACCCAGGTCATTACAGTATGTGTTCTGTCAGCTTTTTGAATTTTAAGCATTGTTCTCATGGGTGTATTACTTGTCTGCTCTATTACATTTCACACAGTTGGGTTGCTGGGGTTTTGAAATGTCTTTTCAGCCTGCCAAGTGACTGTTTAAAAGAGAAGGGCAAAAAAATGTGGTTTTGAATGTTCTTCCCTTATAAACAAAAAGATTGAATTTGGAAAAATGAGAGTTTGCAATTTAATGAAATGAGACAGGGACTGACCTCCATCAATAGTATAAAAATGAAAAAACCCCAAGCTGTTATTTTTCTTCTTTTCTCCTGTTTTGGGGGGCTAAATAATGTAATATATCTCAAGTGTTGTGTAAATATGGTGGACCACTAATAATCTCTTTAGTCAGAGACTACCAATCTGAAGTGCTGATATACAGATGGTGTTTGTTTACTGAGTTAGCCATTGATGTGGATTTCCAGATGGTGATCTCTCAGGACTTTTCTTATGAGCATAGGTAGATCTTGCAGAAATTTGTCTGTTTAAATTGTATAGATTTCTTAGAAGACCCTGTTCTTTACAACAGTTAAAACTCATGGCTCTAGAGCATTGCACAAGTGGTTTTTACATACATAGAAAAGATTCTAACTTTTAACAGAGGCTATAATGTTGGGTTGTTTAATCTCTTTTGATTTAAAACTTTTCAGATGGAGGAAGTTTTAAAAAATTATATAGAAGGGAAAAACTTTTGGAGTCAAAGAGAAGAGTTTTGGGTTTTTTTTTGTCAAATACTCATTATGGAACTGGGCTTTGAATTACTTTAGTTACTTTCTCAATTCCACTAAATCTGCATGTGTCATATTACATACAAACAGAGATTTCATGATCGCAGTTGTTAACTCATTCTCTGAAAGACTATGACATTCTGTGTGGTATATACCGAAACATCAGAAAATCCAAAATCACAACAAACTAGAATCAGTAGTATGAAAGCATACATTGAAGTATTCTGAAAATCTGGGAAAACACTGTTTTCCTCTTCTAATGCCATTAAAAGAGATTCTACACATCTATACTCCCAACTTGATCCTGAAACATGGACAATAGCTCGTAATGAATTCCCTTAGCATGTGGTTTAAAGTCTTACCATTACATTCCCATCCTGGGGGTCACCTCTATGTGGGTCCTACATGTCACAGATATATCTGTTCACGTGACCAAGGAGAATGTCAAGGACCTGCTAATTAACAGGACAGCAGAAAACAGGCTGGGATGAGACCAGTGCATAGCTCTATGCCCATCAATGGCAGAGCTAGGGGAAAAAAGGACAGTATGAAGTGGGCAATGGGAACCATCCAATACTGTCTTTGCACACAACTTACACTCCGTAAAGCCAGAAGGCAGAAAATAAGCTAGCTAGCAACATAGCACTGCAACATGTTTAAGGTCTGTTCTAACTCCTTAACTTCTACCAGGATAATCTTAGTGAAACCACAAAATCAGGGCTACATTCTCATCCTTCATGACTCCACAGCTCTGTCAAAACCAGTCACTCTTGCCCCTCTTCCTGAAACATCGTCTTTCTTCAATTCCATGGCTCCAAGCTCTCCTTCCCTTCCTACCTTTCTAATTTCTTTTTCAGCGTGTCCTTTCATGATTCTCCTCTTCACCCAAATTCCCAAATTCCAGGTTCCTATCATTTCATGTAATAATTATTTTAATTGCCAATTGCCTTGGCAAACATAACTGCCTTTCCCATATCTAACCAGAGTGCTGCTGCTTTGGTTGTGTCACTTTTCCACTGGCTTCCCCTTTCTCAATCATCTCAAACAGAAGTTACTTGCCTTTCCCATCAAGGCACTTCATTTCCACCCACATGTTCCCCATCATCTCTCACTCCACCTTGGAGGGTGATTTTGGTATCCACTTGCGCTGCAGTGCCATCTCCCTGCACCTCTCACAAACTCACGCCTGGGGAGGATTTCCTCAATCATCTCCAGACACCAGCCTCCTTCAGCCTTCCTTCTAAGTCTCCCTTCTGTTCTGATGCCATTCAAAACTTAGCAGGAGCTGGCTTCTGCTTCACGCTGTACCTACCATGTTGACCGGTACCATCTTGCTGATTCTTTCTTCCTCCCATCTATCTGCAACCATCTGCTCTGCCTTTTCTTTTGTGGCCATCGTGCTGCTCTGTTTTGTACAGAGCCTCAGAGAAACAAGGATTTTAAGGAGAGGTAATATCTTTTATTAGATCAACTGAAACAAATAGAAGAAACAGGCAAGCTTTTCAGAACCTCTTCAGGTCTACCAATTTTTTTATTTGGGCCAACGAAAACTCCCACTTTCTCTCTTTACAAATACTGCCTCCCTTATACCCTTGGCCAGACAGATTAAACACTGCCACTCTAATGGTATAGGGGTATACAGCAGGTGAATATTCCCTTAGGTTGCAGATCTCACACAGCTGACAAAAGTGTTCGTATCTGGAAAAAAACCAGTGAAGTTTGCCTCTGAGGAAAAAGTAGGGGTTGGGGTGGGGTGGTAATTACTGGCCATTTTTTACATTCTTATTTACAGAAACACCTATTATGTGTGGTCACCTGCTAGCTTCAGTTTCTGAACAGAGTTAACATTATTAGAGAGGATGAACTTGGACTCTGCAATAGGACACAACAGTAATAGCCACAAAGGGAGGCCAGGATAGTTTCAGCAATTCTGGTATTCTCACACCTTGGGCTCCATATTGCTGCTTATTCCACTGAAGACTTGAGCATGGGACAGGACTAATGACTGCAGGGGAATTCCCTTCAAAGTTATAGAGTTGCCAGCAAAGTATTTTTACAGACAGGAATCAATTTACTGTGACAAAATGTACTGTCTTAGAAGATGCAGGAATTATCAAGAGGTTGACAAATAAAGGGGCTGCACAGCTTAGATGACATTAGTAGCACTGAAATTAATATTGTAGCCACAGCTCACTACTTGCTCTGCGGTACTGGAAGTCAGTTAGAATATACAATTGCTGAACAATTACTATACAAAATGAAAAATACCTTTAATCTTTTATTTTTCTCATAACAGCAATCATTTCTCAGTATCCTTCTAGAGTCTATGCCAATCTTGCTTATTTACTAGCTACAAGATATGTTGCTTGACAGTTACATAAATTAACATTTTAATTATTACTTTAATTGTCCTATTGTATCTTTCCATCAGAAAAAAACGTGCTACTTAACTATATTCACAGATGGTGCGCAAGAGGAGGGATAAACCCAGAGAAACTCTTCCTGCATAAGGGGAAATAAGATCTACAGATTTTCAACTGGGAAAGTGGTTATCAGCGCTTTTCTTAGTGGGTTCTGCATTGCTATTTTATTCCAATCTTTGAAGACAATTAGTGACAATAAAATAAGGGCACAACTGCACAATTCTACCTCTCCTCTGAGGAAAGGCTTAGAGAGTTCGGTTTGTTGAGCCTGGAGAAGAGAAGGCTCTGGAGAGACCTTATTGTGGCCTTTCAATATATAAAGGGAGCTTATAAGAAAGATTAAGAGACCCATTTTACCAGTGCCTGTAGTGACAGGACAAGGGGCTGAAGTTTTAAACTGAAAGAGGATAGAATTAGATTAGACATAAGGAATAAATTTTCTACAATAAGGGTGGCGAGACACTGGAACAGGGTGACCAGAGAAGCTGTGTGTGACCCATCATTGGAAGCGTTCAAGGTCAGGTTGGATGGGATTTTGAGCAACCTGATTTAGTGAACTATGTCCCTGCCCATGGCAGGGGGGTTGGAAGTAGATGATCTTTAAGGTCCTTTCCAAACCAAACCATTGTGATTCTATAACTGGCATTGTAATGTTGCCGTGAACTTTACTGGAAGGTCATAAGACCCAAAGGATGTAGGGTTAGGCTGAACAATAACGTTCCAGTTTTCGCACCAGAAACGTACGTTAAAGATGTATACAAGCTGATTATCAGACACTAGGACAAATGAAGGGTTGCACAGTATTTGACATGTTCAAAATCAAAATACTTTTTTTTTAATATATTATTAAATATCTTAACTGGTTTTTCAGAGATGTAAAATTGAGGGAAAAACACTGATTGATGTTCAGCTACCGTTCTAGCCAATGGATGTAACAATTTCGCTGCATCCCTTGTGTTCAGAAAGTAAACTGAGATGTCTCCTGGAAGGGACATTTCTGAAAGAATTAAACCAAATGGCAATACAAACCCCAAAAGGAAAAAGCTTACTGAATTCCAGAATCTGTTCTTCATGTTTATATTCAGCTCAATGCACCAGCATGGTTTTTCTCCCATTCCTTCGACTTTCACCGAGACAATTCACAATTGTTAACATAACTGCCTAAAGCCTTTTAGGTGTAAATCAGTAAGCAATGAAGTGAGGTGGAAAAGTAGCTTCCCTGTGACAGATGTGTGCTTGAAAATGAGGTGATAATAGGTAAAATGGTATTAAGAAGACTAATGACATACAATAACAAGCCTGTCTAATTGTGAAGATTTAATTAAAGCAGAGCTGCTGTGTTGCTGATGCAATTATTAAGAGAGTATCTGGCTTTCTGTGTCAGATCAAGATGCTGTTTCAAAATAATATAATCTAGATCCTTAAAAAGGTCTAGATTATATTATTATATATATAATATGTTTTATGTATATTGTATTAACCTCTAGACCTCTAAAAAGGTCTAGATCCTAGAATGTCATATAAATATTTTAATCTACTTAATTACCTTGAGTTGAGGCTATATCAATGGAGTTGAGAAAAAAATGGTATTTCTGAGATGCTTCATAAGCACGTATAGTTAAGTCCTTGCCGTTCTGCAACACACTTGGTGCCTGAATTTTTTATAAATAAGACTGCACGAATGATAAAAAAGCTGGATGAATGACAAACTGCAAAACACACAAGATTTTATTATAAGGTTTGGTGGCTTGTGACAACTCTAAAGGTGCTCCCAGCTCTTTCCTACTGAATTATATTTGCAACTGTAACTAGCACCATATGCTATTTGACGTTAGCCAATATGTGTTAGACACTAGAACCCAACTTCCAGGAGACAAATGTAGGAAGCAGATTTCTCCTTAGGCTCCTTGCACCATCAGTGAAAAGCTACACACTCCCTTCAATTAATAGTTTAGAGCAGGGGCCCATCTTAGCTTAAAAATCCTGATCTAGAAACTTAGGTAGATGGTAAGAATTCCTCATTGTTCCTCCTTTCAGTCTAGTACCGGTGTCCAATCTTCCCTGGGGGGATCAAATATAAGGCATGGGTTTGGAAGGATACATACATGGCTGGCCTCAATCCCCAGAAATTTTTGCTTGAAAATTGCTAGCCAATTCAAATGAAGCATTTTTCTTGTATCAGCTGTCACTGAGATAGATGCTGTCCTGTATGCCTACTTCAGCACTTGTGCTTTCTCCTTTTTATTCCCTTTTCAATATCCATTTACTGCCTTAGTTTCCACTTCATGGTGACCTTAATAACTGCAATGCTCAAGAAACTCGCCCAGCATCTCTCTTTGGAAAGTGTTAAAAAGTGCAAGATCTACTTGCTGTAATGTGACTCAGAAGTTCTAACATAATCCTTTCTTTTCCCTCCACTTATTTCCTTATTCATAAGGAGTAAATTTTTGAACCCTGTCTAACCTCATCAATACCTTTATGCTGTGGAGGATTTTGACTGTCAATTAAATAAAGATTTAAGATTGTTCTTAAAAAAGGACTCGCCTGTTGTGCAGGAATGACAGAGACAGTTCTGCATGGCTTTGCAATAGGAGAGCCCAAGGGTACTGGGTATCTTGTTCTAGGTCCAAAAATCTCATGTCATCTGGACAGATCAGTGGTGGAAAAGCAAACATATTACAGTACAGCCCACCACATAATTTCCTCTGTTGTACAGGGTTTGCCTGGTAAGGTTTTGGTAGTATCAGAGCTGCAGGGGTGGCTTCTGTGAGAAGCTGCTGGAAGCTTCCCCCATGTCTGACAGAGCCAATACCAGCCGGCTCTAAGACGGACCCGCCGCCGGCCAAGGCCAAGCCCATCAGCGACAGTAGTAGCGCCTCTGGGAGAACGTATTTAAGAAGGGGGTAAAAATCTGCACAACAAACTGCAGCCAAAGGGATGAGTGAAAATATGTGAGAGAAACAGCCCTGCAGACCCCCTGGTCAGCGCAGAAGGAGGGGGAGGACATGCTCCAGGTGCCGGAGCAGAGATTCCCCTGCAGCCCATGGGGAAGCCCATGGTGAGGCAGGCTGTGCCCCTGCAGCCCAGGGAGGTCCAAGGGGGAGCAGATCTCCACCTGCAACCCAGGGAGGACCCCATACCAGAGCAGGGGGGTGCCCTAAGGAGGCTGTGACCCCATGGGAAGCCTGCACTGGAGCAGGCTCCTGGCAGGACCTGTGGCCCTGTGGAGAGAGGAGCCCATGCTGGAGCAGGTTTTCTGGCAGGACT